>CM044431.1:175620961-175647677 GCA_024363595.1 Xenopus borealis
GCGAGTCTTTTTTCAGCCTAACTTACTATGTTACTATGTTACTATGTTACTATGTAAAGCATCAAAACACAATTCAGCACGTGGGCCCCTTTAAATTTTTTGCACTCATCCAATAGGAGCATTGAGGGCCCTATGTCTTTACACAGTAAAGGAAAGATTCGATGATCCGATCTGTCAGCAAGAAGAAAGAGCAAAAAAAAAAAATAATTGTTAAATATCCATTCTGTGTTTCCCATTATGATCACATACTTCTCATATTTTCATCTCACTGCTCCTTCCTGTTTTTCCTTTATTCCTGATGACAGACTAGTAAGGAGGCCAATATGAAGAGTTATGTAGAGCCCAGCAGGTTTGTCATGCATTATTACAAAACAGGTTTGATTGCCTTAAAGTAAAAACACTACGGGAGCTACTTTATTTACTAAAACTCAAATGTGTGCGTGAAATCGAACTGTACGATTGATGCTCTGAAAACTCGACTTGTCGCCAAATTGTCGCCACAAAAACTCATATTTGTCAGATTATCGGGTGAAAACCAGCACTGATCACGATGTCTGAAGAAACATCTTCAGGAACTATTGACTTCTACATGATTTCAACAGGTTTGATATGGAGTATTTTCAGTTGACAGATTGTGACTAATCTTAGGATAGTCGCATGAAATAAAAACACTTGGCAAAGTACTCACAATACCTTTCGCCTTTTTACCAGTGTTATAATTCCATTAAAGATTAATTAAGGAATAGGTGAAGGTAAATGAAACAGAACCAAAACAAATCAAGCTACTGGAACATGGTTGGGACAGGACCTGACTATAGATATAAGCTATAACAAATAACAAAAAAATAAAAGCCTTGCAGTTCGACTGTTTTTCAGTTGCTGGGGTCAGCAAACCTGACTACCAGGGAGCAATTTCAGTTGCAGGCCAGCAATGAATAAATAAATGAATGAATGAATGAATGAATGAATGAAAAATATATCATGAAGACCAACTCAAAATGACAAACTTTAACATGAAGACTAATTTTTACCTACAGGTAAGAATGCTGCAGGTAGAAGTGAAGAGAGAATCTGCAGGTTATAGCACATCGTCCTGGCTGATTACCAAATAAAGAGTCATATTTTTGGTCAGTAGTCAAGGGAAAAGCTTACAGCAAAGCCCAGTGCTGGCGAAAATGCTGGTAGCTAACTGCGCCATAACAGTTGCTAACCACATTTAGTCTGCTGAGCGGTGTCTGTGGGCACATATATCAATTCACTTTAAGAAGGGACAAATTGTTATGGCCATCTTCAGTGCAAATTCATGTTAATGGGATAATGTCATGGGAAAACTTTTTTCATTCAAAACACATCAGTTAATAGCGCTGCTCCAGCAGACTTTTGCACTAAATAACTTTTTCAAAAGAGCAAACTGATTTTTTTATATTAAATTTTGAAATCTGACATGGGGCTAGAGATATTGTCAGTTTCCCAGGAGCCTCCAGTCATGTGACTTGTGCTCTGATAAACCTCAGTCACTCTTTAATGCTGTACTGCAACCCCTCCCCAGCAGCCAACAAAACAATGGGGAGGTGACCAGAGAGCACCTCCTTAAAACAAGATAACCGGTCCCTGGTAGATCTAAGAACAGCACTCAATAGAACAGCACCAGTTCCATCCTAAAGTGCTGGCTCTTTCTGAAAGCACATGACCAGGCAAAATAACCTGAGATGGCTGCCCACACACCAATATTTCAACAAAAAACAATATACTTATTGGTTCAGGACATTGTATATGGTGGAGTGAATTATTTGCATTTTAAACAGTGTAATTTAGAAATAAAAACTACACCATAAAAATCGTGACAGACCACTTATGGCACACATCAAGCATTTTGATAATAAGTATTTTGTACCTGCATGGGCACCTCTTGCACATTCTTGCCAGGCGATTATTAGTTGATAACATGTACTGCTTTCAAACCCTACAGCCGTTTCTCCTTATCTGAGCTGCACAGGGCTATACACTTTCCAGTGTGATCCTACAATAAGTGTAGTTGTAGTAAGTTTAGTTCTTGGAACAGGCACGTGCCCATGTGTTTTCCTCTTTCCAAGTATTAATTTTATTTTACTGTTTCAGTTGAGCTTCTTATGTACCCTCCCACTGCTATGACAACATACATCTACCCAAATGTATTATATCTGGGCTGGCACGCTCAAGCACTTGGCAAAGATACCTCGTTTGCATAAGAGTTTCTATAGCCTGTGTTTTGGCAGCAAAAATACTTAATTCTCCTGAAAATGCAAATGAATTAATAAAAAGTGTGTTTATGGACTTTGGTGATCTTTACAGGGCCAAACAAAAGAGGAAATGACCTTGCAGTGGAAGTCCTACCTGAAGGATTAACATACTGGTCTAAATGCACACTGCCACTCCACAACTCATTTCCCATGGCAACGTGCTAGTGAGTTTGGCAAGACAATGTTAATTACTTGAAGAAAAGGGGAGTGCAAATGTCCTTTAAGGGGCAGATTTATTAAGGGTTGAATCAGAAATTCTAATTTGGTCAAAACACTCAAATTGAACTGTGAATTATCCAAATTCAATTTGAAATTTAATTCGAGTTTTGGGATTTATCAAACCTATACCCTGGGAATAATTTGAATTTGACTATTTGCCATCATAAACCTGCTGAGTTCACGTATAAGTCAATGGGAGAGGTCCAGTGACCAATTTGAAGATGTTATTAGCCTTCCTGAAAAATACTCAATTTGAGTTTAGTCTAATTCGATCTGAATTTGATTCAAGTTTTTGGGCTGGTAATATTCGTTTTAGTTTTAGATATTCTATTTTTTTCTTAAATACCGCCCAATCAAATGTTGAGTTAGTATTACTCCCCTCACATTTATCAAAGGTCAAATTTCTAATTCATGTGAGTTTTAAAAACTTCCATAAACTTGAAATTCGACCAACTGAAATTCATTAAAAAACTCAAATTTCCTAAACTCCGGTGAGTAGGATTGACTCGAATCAAATTGGAGCTGAATTTGATTTGAGTTTTAAAAATTCGATTCGAGTTTTTTCTCAGAAAAAAAGTCGATTGTCAGGAAGGCTGCAAACAACTCAAAATTGATCACAGGATGTCTCCCATAGACTAAAACAACAATTCGGAAAGTTTTAGGTGGCGAATAGTCGAATTTGAGTTCTTAAAGAGCCAATGTATGATAAATCTTGAAACTCGAATTTGAATTTGTAAAAAAACTCGAATCAAATTTGAACAATGCCCTAGTTGAATTTGACAGTTTTGCCCATTAAAAAAACCCTGAAAATTTGAAATTCGAACCTTGATAAATCTGCCACCCAAAGTGGAGACAGAGCAATTTGTTAAAATCTGCATTGTTAAGTCTCTAGATATTCCCAGTGAAGGCTGACATGTTCTCGGCTCAGAGCATTGGTGTTCTATGCAGTATTCTCAGCAACTTAGAGGTGCTCCTAAGCCTCTTTAAATGGTTTTAGAGAGGGGGTAGCTATCCATGAGAAAACACTGTTTGAAGCATTTGACAACAGCAGTGTGAACAGATACAACTACACCATGTGATGGCACAACAGGATAACAATTGAGATTTTAACCAACTGAAGGACATCCAGCCATGTGTTCCCATTGACCATAAAAGACCAATGTTAGGTAGACATTCTGCTAAACATTCTTTGCATGCAGAGTTTGGTTTTTGCAACGAATTTCATTGATAATGAATGAGATGTACCAAATCAAATCTCTGTGTGGTGGAAGCTGTCATAGCTGCCTTACTTGTGGCAGAAAACTCTACCCCTACTGGTCAATGAGATTTTGTTTTTGCAGCTAATGTCTATGGTGAACAATGGCTTAACTAGAGTCAAATCATTTGAGGCACTCTATTTCACCAAACTGGAGAAGATGCATTTTTGGTAAATAAATTAGAACCACTAATGCCCGCTAGCAGATGAAGGATGTGCTACTGCTGCTAATATGACCCTGGTGATGAATGCCTTAGAAAATATATTTAAATGGAGGGCACTCTTATTTGCACAATATAATTCTTTACTCTTTATGTTCTCAGAATGGGTGCATTTAGCCCAAAAAGGCCTACATATTCGGCCTTGATACATATAAACAATTCTACATAGGCCTGCACACCAATAGAATACACCATGTGGTATAAAATTTAAATATTTATTTCTTAGAAAGTCAAAGTAAATTTATTGCTACTAGCAAATTCAAAGCATGACAATAGTATCATATAGCATATACATACCACAGTAATTTGATCACAACCAAAATTTTAGTTACAAGGATACCCCAGCTCAAGAAAGAGAATTACCCTGAAGTTTCGGCTTGACGCCTTTATCAAGGGGAATTCCCCTTGGATGTTGCTCCCAGTGACCTCAAAGCAGGTACTTATTTTTGAATTCCTGGCTTGGAGGCAAGTTTTGTTTACATAAAAAGCAGATGTACTGCCAAAAAGAGTATCCTGCCAGTACTCATAGGGGCTACCAAATAGCCAATCACAGCCCACAACTGACACCCCCAATAACTTTTTCCATGCTTGTGTTGCTCTCCAACTTCTTTTTTACATTTCAGTGTGGCTCAAGGTTGATTATCCCTGCCTTTGGTGAATGAATCAGAAAATCATTATAGCAGCTCTCATTTAAAGGACAAGGAAAATGTAAAATAGAATAGGGCTAGAAATGCTGTATTTTGTATACTAAACATAAACATACTGCACCACAAGCCAAATCAAACAAATGATTTATGCTTTCAAAGTTGGCCACAGGGGGCTGTCATCTTGTAAATTTGTTATACATCTTTGCAAGACCAAGACTGTGCACATGCTCAGTATAATCTGGGCTGCTTATGAATCATCATAAATGATCAAAACAGCTCAAGTCTAATAATATCTGCCAGAAGCCTATACAGCAAGACTGATTAATAATCAGAATATACAGACTGCACTGGGTCCTGTGTTGTCATGTAATGTAATCTAATGTGGATTTTATAGTTTTGTATTGTTTAATACAAACTTTCTCCAACTCTGCAGAACTAGTGGCTGCAGCAAAATAATCCTCCACATAGAATCCCAGTTTATCTGTTTGAATCTGGTTCCATGATCTTTGTCCCTGTAGCTGGAAACAGTAAAGGGTATGTAAAGGCAAAAATAAAATCCAATACAAATCTCTACACAGTCACCCACTGCTCTACAGGGAAACAAACAAAGCTGCTGGAGTTCTGCATGGCTGGGAACTAAGTTGGGTTCTCTCCGTGCTGTTCATAAGTATGATTGTTTCCCTGCCAGCAGTTAGGGACTGTCTGACAATTCCTATCCACAGCAGTAAATGAAGGGAGAATTTCTTATAGAATTTCTTATAAAAACGGTACACATTTTTTAATTAAAGTATAATGGAGATAGATTTCTTTTTCATTAAAGAAAGTAAAAATGGGATTTTATTTGTTTGCCTTTCCTTGTTCTTTAAATGCAAAACTGAAGAAAATACATTTCTTAGGCTCATAATAAGATACTAAATAATCCAGTTAAAAACTCATGTACATATCTCATTATATTTTTGTTTATTTTCCTCTAATATTCCACCAGTGAATACACACAATACAATAATACTACAAGATCTGCAATTAGGTATATCAATTATGTCATATTTCTTACTTCAAAAGAGGAGCATTCTTCAAAAATATAACAGTTCAAAGCCAAGTGCCTGCAGTGCCAAAACCTTTCAGATGTGTTACTGAGCACAGCAAACACACACAAAGTACTTGCCCTGTGGTATCTGTAGTCTGCTGACAAAATTTAAACCCCTTTTAATGATTATCCTGTAACTGGGGCAGGCTGTTACACCGTTAGTGGAAAGCTAGGGACTTGATATATGATAGAGCACACAGCATTTGAAAGCATTCATTAACCACATTCAAAGAAGATGTTTCATATTGCAGTAGGTTTGCTTACGGGAAGAAAATGAACAAACACTGAATTCTGAAAGAGCTTTATGTACAAACAAGTGCCTATTTTATCTTCAGATATTTACAAAATTCTGAAGTTGTTGAGCACCTTATTCGGTTTACAGTATTTACAAAATGGGTAAAAATAGAGTTTGCCACAATTTCACAGATCTCTATTCATTCGTATATAATTTCAGGCTTGACTTGAGGAAATACATTTCATTAAAATACTCTAATCCTCTAATTAAAAAAAAACTAAATATTGGAGCTCCTTGTATACTGCAATATAGCTGTACATTAAAATCAAGTGTATTCTTTACAAAAAAAAGCCTTCTAATCCAGCAAAAGAAGGGGATGAAAGGACTGCAAATATTTGCTGGATTTCTGTGTATTTGTGACATTAGATTGTAGGTTCTATGACTAAAGTACTTGCTGTGACCAAAACGTTGTATATAGAAGTTCATAAAATGTTCTAAATAACATATTTTAATTCTGAAGGGGGTGCATATAAGCCCTGCAACCTATTCTGCAGCATGTGTTCATTTACTAGCGACATCTCTGTCCTATTCCAAAATCAGTTGCTAGCAGTTGTAAAAATAAATATAGTTCCCTAATTTAAGTGATTAAATGACTTGCCCTAGGTCAGCACCCTGGTAATGGGATAGCTGTTGATAATAAATAAACCTCAAACCAGATGTTCTACTGGCAAAAACATCAAGCCTTTCCCTCTTCAATAAGTACAGTTTGGTGCTACTGTTAATGAAATAAGGTTTTTTTTTTGCTTTTACAAAAGTTGGCGTATGAGGCATTATTTATTACAGGATATTAAAGTAAATATATATATTGTCATTAAAGTTAAAAGTTTCTTACCACTTTGCCCTCCTTGACATCCTTCCTGTAGCCATAGCCTGTGTAATATGTTGGGGTGCTGCTGCACTCAGCTCTACCATCAGCAATGCCGGGTGAGATCGAGTAGAAAGGAGGACTGGGGCTCGGTGGAAGACCAGAATCTGGACTGTCCAACAACCCTTCCCTGCTCTTCTCCTTCAAGCTGTCTTCCATTCCTTGCAAATGCAGGTGACCTACCATGTCTGGCAAAGCTTCAGCAAACTCCCAGCAAAACCTGGTCCAATTCTTGTATATTTCTTTCACAGGAGGGATTTACAGATCATAAACAAATCTGGTTGCCTCCTAGTGTGCACATTCAGGACTTCCCTCTAGCAGGCCCTAGGATTAGGAATAAAATTATCATTAATGAAGTAAAGAAAAAAAAACACTAAAGAAGGTAAGAGTGAGGAACGTGCAACATACTGCTGGTAGTTTAGCTTTAGATGGCGTTACTTTCAAACTGCATTGAATTGGGTTTTTTTGTAGGCACTGAGGGTTCAAGGTTTAATGCAGTATTTCATATCTTTATCTGACCATATTAACCACTGACAACACCTCTGACCTTTCTGATTCAACTGTATATAAGATTATTGACTGTAATCCAAGTAGTCTATAATCTGGGCCTCAATATACCAGATAGGATAATATTTGGGGAGATGGCCTGTTTGGCCTTGATAATTAATGCACGATAGTGGAGTGCTCAACCTGCAAACTTACCACTTTGTTAGTGGTGGGTGCTCAACTGTAAGTCCCCCTCCTTGCTCGGGGACACAAGAAATCCAATCAAAAAATCAGGAAGCACACCAAAAAAGTTTTTGCTTAAAGTGAGAACAAGTGATTTATTTGCCCATATGCATTCACAAAAAAATGCAACGTTTCGGGCCCCTCCAGGTCCTTTATCAAGCCTGATAATTAGTCATAGAAACTCGCTTCGTCTGGTCAAGAGATATTTTTGGGTAAGCGGTGTAATACACGGCTCCAACCCTAGATATTCTTGGAACTATGGCTTAAAAAACATTAAACAGGTATAAGGAATAGTAGAACTCCCATTTCCCATTTTTTTAGGGGACCAGCAAATAATATATATAAAATCCAGGGGAAATTCATCATATATTATATATGATATAAATCAGGGGATGTAAAATTGAGGTTTCACTACATATGGCTATAAATGCCCATATTACTGCATGCATCTGTATATGTGTTTGTGTATATATGTGTGTATGCTGCCCATTATCCAATATAAATAATCGTTTCTACCTGACACTCACTGGGCTGATGAAGGCACTGACGACAGACGTTATAGAAAGCAAACTGCTCATGTGATGTTACAGTGCTTTGAATGCAGCCAATGTGTTTAGCTATGCGTTGGCCCCTGTATCATGCTCTGCTATCTTATGTTTCAGGGTTACTGTCCTTTTTACATTTCTGCAGTCTGTTGTATACTGTATCTGCCTTATTGTTTATCCCATTGCCTTTGACTCGCATGTTTCATATATGTTGAAGGGCTGTCTTTAATAATGGCAGAGACAGGGGCCAATTGCTTAAATATAGTACAGCAAACAGTCTGACGTTGTAGCCCTTCAGATAGTGTTCAACTGCAACTACCAGCATCCAGTGGCTGCTAGCAATTGCCCAAGATCTCTCCCACATGAACCAAGTTAATTTCTTGTATCAGTTTGTGTACATCAAAAACCATGACCTACAAACTAAGAGCAGCAATTAAAATGTATCTATATCTGTGATGTCTGACAGTTGCTAAACTACAACTCCCAGTATTCTCTCTCTCTCTCTCAAGAGAAACCAGTTCAAGGGCCTCAGGATGGATTTCTGTAAGTGACACACTCCACAAAACCTTCCATATCTTCTGTTAAACACAGTCCTATCCCTTCACATCAGTCACTAGCAGGTGGCTGAGCAGAATGAAGGGCTCACATTTAGTGAACGCACACAATGATTCTTTTGAGATTGACGCATGGAGAGTAGCTGCTGATGCACGGCTAATGGAGGCTAGATTACACTTACATTACTTACTAACGTACATTACAGCAGGAAATAACACAGCAGCTACGCACTGCTTGTTTTTATATGCACAATCACATATTCATTTAGCTGTATACAGAGAGCGAGCAAGGGATTGAAGGTAATATTTGTAGTAACAGAAAAGGCTTTTAGCATGTTTTTTTTTTTTTAAACTTGGAACGTATTATGACATTTTATTTGGTAGTTAACCCCAATATCAGAGCCTTGGTTGAACATGGGCATGGTAATTAAGCAGCAACCAGCTCCAAAGCGCTTTCTCTGTTGCCTTATTGTTCTTTAACGTTCAGTGCGATCCATGTGGTTTTCTGAGAGAGCTAAATATACAGTGGATACATATGTATGCAGCATTCAATCTGCTAAAGGGTATTTTGAACTGGCATTGAAGTGGAAACAGTGGTGTGTATACCAAAATGTAATATTCCAACTCCCTTTCATGCTCTGTTACCTCTCTCCCAGCACATGTGCGCCTAACAAAACAGATTATTCTGCACTGGAAAGTGCCTCTTTGTGAGTCAGACATGCCTGCAAAGTATTATTTTCCATCTGACAGACAGCACTGAATTGAACTTCAACCTGGGGCAGCACACCTCTTACTGATCTACTATTCCCAGGCGGCAGCTGTTACACAGTCACAGGTATGAAGCAGCCGCTGAGCTGCAGGTAAACACCTCTGACCCCTACAGCCGCACATCTCTGCCCCCTATTCAACATCTGAAACTACAGTGGCTTTTGAGTATGCCTTGATGTCTGCTAATGTGTGCAAGTCATGCAAGTCAACACTGTACAGTATATATATATATATATATATATATATATATATATATATATATATATATATAGCAAAGCTTTACATACATTATAGCAAAGCTTTACATACATTTCCCACCAAATGGAAACAAAACTCTTTTCCAGCTCCTCTCTAGGCACTACAGATGCCCAGCAGGAGGTGGGCTCTCCAGAACAGCCAGGATGTTCTATAGCTAATGTAAATATATATATATATATATATATATAAATGCACTCTGTCAATATACAAACACACACACACACATATATACACACACATAGATACATATACACACACATTTGCCCCAAGTAAAAATCAGCCTGTTATCCGTGTAGGGATTCAGTATGATAAGACTATACAGGTTTCTTCACACTAGCTCCCCTCCAGATGTTTTAGGAGGTGCAATTCAGCAACATGTGGGGAGACAAAGTGAAGAAATGAGGCAAATAAGAGAAAGCTGTACTTACTGTGCTTTGCGCCTTCCCTGCAGTCTCCACAGCTCCCTCGGTGCAAGCGGACGCCTGTGCAAAGTCACTGCGATTTCTGCAGAAAGTTCCTGCTCGCTTCCCCCAGCAGCAGCAGCAGCAGATTCACTAAGATCTGGATGGAGTCCAGCCCCGCGCACAGGCTGCCTATTATTCTGTTTTTTTTTCTTTCTTGCCTTCATTCAATGCAGCGGAGGGAGGGAGGCGCATGGGAGGGGGAAAGACACAGCTGATCTGCAAATGTCAAACTCGCTGCTTATGGCAGAAGGAGCGAGAGATCACATGTGGGTAGGAGCCCAGCCGGAGTCTCCCTGGTACCTGAGCGGCAACAGTGCAAGGCAACCTGTGCCACGATCCCTAGAGGGTTGTTCAGTGACGCCTGTCAGCCTGCTCCTCGGCCCCCACCAGCAACCAATGAATGGCTTTCAATTCACACATACACTTAAGAGCGCGGGCAACTCCTGTAGCCTGTCAGACACGCATTCGAAACTAACGACTGTCGCCCCCAAATTGGCTCCTTATGCTGCTGAGTGTGTCCCCGTGATCCCTGTTACTACACTGATATCACCTCTTCCAATAGACAACACTTATTAAATGAGACATAACAGTTAGCTTCCTGAGGTAAAAACAGGATAGCTTTGGCTCACATTATAAAAACTTGCTGTGGCTGTTTGCTGTGAGAGACGTGACTGTACCCTTTGCTAAATCTGTATAATAAAAATTACCTCAGTTAATTGAAGTTTTCACATTTAAAAAAAAAACTCACGTGAGTGTTATGTTTGTGGAGACCAGTTAAAATGCATTCGTTTCCTGTATAGTTTGTTTCATGGTAACCCTATATTTAATCTCAACCCTATATGAACTGCATGTCAATTTATATACAAATACAGCCCCCAAACATAATAAATACTGTGCCAATGTCATGTATAAGACGCCACTACATATCGCTGAAGTAATGCTGTGCCACTAGGGTGTAAAGTGGGTCAGAAATGGCAGCTTCAGGTATATGCACTAGAGTAAATGCCCACAGAGAAAAATGAGAGCTGTAGCACCATACCAGCTATAACTTTACTATACTATACATGCCTAAACCTATGAAATGGATATGGTGGCAATGTGAATCGATTTGAATACCAAGGGCACACAGCATATTACACATTTGAAAGAAGAGCTAGTCAGGGCCGGATTTAGATAGTGGGCGCCCCTAGGTCCGCTGTCGTTTGTCGCTCCTGTCCCCTCCATTTTATTTGCTCAAATTTTCATCATCGGGATGGAGCAATGGGAATTTGAGCATGGAAATTGAAATTTCTGAACCAATGTTGGGCAGCATGCCACCCCCTAAAATGCTAGGTGGCCTACGTGGCCTCTCCACAAATCCGGGCCTGGAGCTAGTGTGGCTGTAGGGTGGAATTCTCAAACCTGTCAAAGCAGCAGACAGCTGCATTTAAATGGTTAATGCTAGCCACATGCACGGGTTTCTGTCAGAATGAGCTGAATCCCTTTGGGATTTACAGCAGTTAACATGATTACTTAACAGAATGCATAATATAAGAAAATATTTTCTTTTGCATAATGAGGAAAATATCATTCAAATCAGCTTTCCAATATGCTGAGAAAACACAGAGAAAACAATAAATACAAAGGAATACAAGGAGATAGATAACATGGATTAAATATTAAATTTTATTGTAAAATAAATAACAAATTTGTACTCTGTATGCATAAACATAAGATGGAACATTGTACAAATATTTGTGCATATACAGTGTATCTGAATGTACTGAAAGCGCTCTCCTCTGCATGAGGAAGGCATCTATCTGAAAGAAAAAGAACATTTATGTGTGATTAGAAATATGTACTGTATATTTAATCAATAAAAAGTTTGAAAAGGAAGCTGTATCTTTCCCTTTCTTCTCTGCTGGTTCTGACTATTGAAACAAATTAGTAGACACCAGGTCTTTCCCTCAAGAACTTGCTCACTTCTCCACAAGGATGTTATTGAGCTGCTTCTGCTAGTCACAACCAGCAGTGCAGAGAATAGAGAGGGACAGTCAAACACTTATTTTAATAAATATAAAACTTAGCTAAACAAATAGGGCAGACATATTGTACATTTTGTACATTATGTTTTGGGTTTCTGTCCCAGCCCAAGGCAACCACAGCCCTTTTGCAGGGAAGATCTGTGCCCCCAAAGATGCCCTAGTAGCTCCCCATCTTTTCTGCTGATTCACTGCACTTATTAATTTGTATATATTTTTTTCCATTTTTTTATGACTTTTATCAAATTTTTCACATGTATCATATATATATATATATATTGTATTTTATATATTCATTTTTTGATCTTATTCATCATTGAGCAAATGAATCTAATGTATTTTGTAATTTATCTATGTTTTTAACAATGACACCTGAATATAATGGGATAGTCCTGTTCACAAGAGCTTACAGCCTTCTTCCAGCCATATAATATATTTGCAACATAGTATAAGTGAAAGTGACAGGATGAGCAGTTGAAGTGAAGCAGCATGAACTCTGCTAGACAAATATTTGCTGTAGATATGGCAATATCCATGAGGATGGAGGGAGGCATGAATAGAAATGAGCCTGGTGGTGTGTGATCTCCATGCACTCAGCTGATATGACAGACTAGGCTTCTACCAGTCACATTCCTCTGCATGGTATTTATTGATTGCACATGTTGAACTTGGCCCTTCTTTTGCTGTCCTGGGGGATAGAGGAAGGAATTTTATACTTTGGCTCTGTTGTTTTTAGAGTGGTTCTTAGTCCTTTCATTTAAAAGGTAACATATTTTTACTTTTCTGTAAGCGCTCAGAAAATGTAAGGCTATGCAGGTTATTCTGTACAGGCAATCTTATCTGCATATTGTGTATCAAAAATTGGGAAAAGCTTTTAACAGTTCTGTGCATTAAATTAACTACTTTGTCAGCTTTCTGAGATTGATGTTTACCCATGGTTCCATATGGGTGTACGTGTACATATATAAAATGTTGGAATCTATTATGATGTGTATAATCTTACGGTGGCGAGTTATCATAATGTACCCCATGTTGTGCTCAGTAGCCTTTATTAAAGAAGTGGTTCACATTTACATTGTCCCAGAATATCACAGGCCTGACTAGCCAGCGATATAGTTAAATAAGAGAACTGTTTATGTAATTGATATAGTGTAGCTTGTAGATATAAAAAAAAATGGCCACCAGCGGTTCACTCTTATTTGTAAGATAGGACTGTTGAAGAAACAGCCTATATGTCATTGTTATTCTCCCTTTTTAAGTTAGCATTTAGTATCTAATTCTAAGCTTCTAAACTTTTCAATTGGCCTTAATTTTTTTTTTTTTATATAGTTTTTGATATATTATCCTTCTTCTTTTGACTCATTCCAGCTTTCAAATGGGGGCCACTGACCCCATCTAAAACTCTATAAGGCTACTAATACTATTATTCTGGTTACTATTGCTACTTTTTATTACTCATCTTTCTATTGTTGACCTTGACTATTCATGTTTCAGTCCCTTAGTCAAGTCAATGCATAGTTTCTTGGGTAATTTGGACGCTAGCAACCAGATTGTTGAACTTGCAATCTGGAGAGCTCCTAAATAAAAAGCTTAATATCGCAAAAATAACATTTAATGAAGAACAATTGCAAATTGTCCCAGAATATCATTCTCTACATCATACTAAAATTACTTTAAAGGTGACCAACCCCTTTAAAATGTGGGGCACTTGTCTGACTTCCTGTTTGAAGGTTGCTAAGAGTACAACAACAGGTGAGTAACCAGGAGAGTCCCCCAGACATAATCAATTGCACTGTATGGGACTATGTTGGAAGTTCTCAGTGCTGTAGCTCCAGCCCCAAACAGCTGCCTTGTGAGTAAAAAGTTTGATAGAGTATAATGACTTTATTTCACTAGGGAAGCTTTTAAAATGCCACTTATTTGGGTATATTTTCTGTAATGATTCTTTGATACGTCCTCTGTTCTGTCCTTGCTTTTAAAGATTTCAAAGGAAAAGGGAAGGTCACCCCACACACATTTATACTATCTTGCTGCCGTGTGGACACAAGCACATTTTGTTATCCTGGAACACACAAGTTAACACAAGCCAAAAACTGCACCACAAGACAAAACATTGGTACACTCAGATGAGCCATGCCACTGTCACATGGATTTGTTTTGAGCATGTCACCTCATTCCATGTTCAAAATGATCCAGATGTGCCCATTCTCCAGACTGTTACACATTCATTTGAATACAAGCAACACTTAAATGTTTGCAGAGATGCACACTGTAAGAAAACAAACTGCAAATCTTAAAAAATGCTAATAAAACTTATTGGAAAAATAAGTCTAACATAGTCAATATGAAAGTCCTTTTTATTAAACATATTTTTTCGTCATACTTTTCGTTTTCACTTTAAACGTATGCAGTTGCATAACTAAAAGCATCTTATGGATGTGGTGACTGTTCCCTCACTCTCCTTGCTAGCGAAACATCTTGGAAAAAACTTACCATTACAGAGGATGGGAATCGCTGTTTCTAAACCAGATAAATCAAACAATTTAATGCGAGTAGACAATTTAACTGGTTTCAACAAAGTAATTCCCGTCTGCTGCAATGGAAAGGTATTTTTGGGTGTTCTGACCTTAAAGAGATACTGACACCTGAAATTAAACTCTTTTTTTCTTTTACATCAGCAGGAGTCCGTTAGCATTAGAAACTGTAACCAACAGGCTGAGATGGGACAGTCAGGTTGGCAGAGTCAGAGTGTCAGAGAGTCAGGCTTAGGAATTTCATCTAACAATTATATATAAAAACAAACCTCTCAGCAAAAAATGATCAACATGACCTACAGGTAACATTTAATGTACATTCATATGTTAAAATTAATTTTTTAGTGTCAGTATCACTTTAAGTGGCGGCCATTGTCAGCGGAGTTTCAAAACTGGTCTAGTTGTATGTCCCTTCAAGACTATAGTTTCACTCTTAGTACATTGGAGTAGGATAGAAATGATTCTGTAAAGATTAGTAATGCACCAAATAAAGGATTAGGCTTGGCCCCAATCCCAGAATTTTTTTGCCAGTCTGGCATGAGATAAATCATTAGCATTTGGCTGAATAAAAAAGGAGTTTCAGTTATCATGGGCAATTACTCTGTTGCATATTAGTTTGTTTTTTCATACCCCTCCCCCCCAAAGTGAGGTCAAATGTAACGTTCAGATGTGATTTAGTATTTATTTAAATTCAGTGTTTGCTCAAAAATAATACAGTTTCCAAAGGTAGGTCAGGTGCAATACACAACCTTTATGCAATGTAAAGAGAAGAGCATTCAGCACAAATGCTAGCCGTGGAAGCTGACAAGTACAGGTTCTTAGGTACAGGTATGGGAATGCTAGGTATTTTGGATTAGGGCCAGGTCTTTCCATAATTTGGATCACCATACTTTAAGGGGTTGATTTACTAACGTTCAAATTCTTTTTTATTTCCCCAATTCTAACTTTTTAAGTGCTTAAAATCGTGTATTTAACTAATTACCCCATGACCATGAAAAATGTGATGTTTAATAAGTGTACAAACGACAAAACTAATACAAAACTTCTCCATCAGGAAGCTGGCAAAGTCATGTTGACGTCAATGGGAACTGTCCTTTGCAAATAGACATTCATGCTTTTTTAAATTGTGAGTTTAGTCGTGGTTGAAAGAAATCGTTAAAACAACACAAATTCAAATTCCGGCCCCCCACTCCACTAAAAAAAACATTTAAATATTAAATAAACTTTATTACCACAAAAAAAGCTAATTATTTTTAAAAAATGTGAATTATTCAATTAAAATTAACTCCATGGCAGATGCCCTGTAATTTGGAGCTTTCTGTATTTTGGGTTCCCTTATAAGTGATCCTGTACTTGTACAGCTAGGAAGGACAAAGAAAAAGAGACTGGCATATCACTGTTTGTTGGGGGAAGCTGTTAAATTATTATGGAGGCAATGAGACAGATATTAAACGTTTTATTCAAAAGAAGTTACTAAATTGTATAACAGTACAAGCCATAAAAGTACCATAAAAGTACCAAGCCACACTTTGAAATCAGTTGTTCAAATGAGTTGGGAGTTGTCATTGCACAATTAAGTATTATTTCACACTTTTCAGACATTTTTGTGACTTCTACTGTTTAGCACTGGCCTGTGCTCATAGAGCTGGCAGAGTACTACAGATTTTTATTTGGCTAGAAGTAGCAGCTCATGTGCCAGGGTTTCAGCATGATGGGTAAGATATATATCACTCTGCCCCATATGCTGTAGTTTAGTACACTCTACATTTCTTCCTCAGATTCTTATAGCTGAGGTGTCCTGCTACAGTCTACTTTACATTTTATGAAAGTGTCACTTTTGCTTGCTAGACAATCTCAGAAGAAAAGAAACATATGTTTATAATGGAAGTTCCATTTAGAACATGGATTTCCACATGAAACATTCTACTCTCTTTTTTCCCCATTTCTCTTTCAAGTCCATTCAGCCGTTGTGCAATGATAATGCTTATGGTCATATATTGCTTTCTGATTTCATAACTTTATATGGTGTACTACCATGTATTCATCTTGCTGGGTCTGCAAACAAAAAAGCATAAGAATGGAAGAAAAATACATTTAAAACTAGTTTGATTTATTAGACACATTTAAAAACATTACAGAGACCCCCACCCCTTCTCACCATTTTATATTCAATGTTTTATGCTCAGACGCTTAGTAGCGGTTAATGCTTTCTAGCTATAAAATAATATCAAGTCACATTTTAGGCATCTTTTGTGGGAGAACTGGCACATTATTTTGAATGATATTTAACAGAGATTTTTTAAATGTGACAATGCAAATTGCCACCTAGAGGATTTTTAGCTAGCCTTGCACTGCTGAAATTCTTACATTTTGCATTTCTGCAATATATTTTAATAAGAAAAATCATTGTTATTCCCAGTCTTCCCCCAAAGCTTAACCAAGAAGAGTTCTAGTCCTTTGCTATTGATTCAGTGGACTGTTGCTTTTGCATTCTCTCCAGAGTGGCAGCCAATGGATAATGAGTAGGCTGCTATCAACAGAGGCTTGATAAAGGAGCCCTGTGAAGATCAAAATGTTGCCTTTGTGTGTCTACTTTGTTTTTGAGCAAATAAAGTCACGTTTGTAGCAATTCTAGTGTTCAGCATGCTGTAGTTTTTGATATATTGATTTCATATGATATACGTGCCAGACCCCTGGCAGGTGGGGTCTGTATAACACCTGTTACTCAAAAGGGTTTTGAAAGGGTTTAACATTGTGTGCCATCAACAGAGAATACACTGCTGATTATCTATTGGCTGTTTCAGCCATCTTGCTAGCAAAATGGTGGGGGGCTCATCTTTGTCAAATCATGGGGACTAAATCAGTTGAGACTAGAAGTCAATGGGGCTCATTTAGCAACACTGGGCAAATTTGCCTATGGGCAGTTACCTATAGCAACCTATCAGGGATTAGCTTTTTAAAGACAACTGCAAGTCGAACAATGAATGCAGAAATCTGATTGGTTGCTATGGGTTACTGCCCATGGGCAAACTTGCCCAGTGTTGATAAATGACCTCCATTGTTTACAGTAAACAAAGTAATGACTGTATACTGCAAAGTGGTTTGTACTCCTGTATAGAAAACTCATCAGAGACATTAACATTAGTGTTTAAATTCCCTTTTAAGTGATACTGACACAAAAAAAAATGAATTTTAACATATGAATGTACATTTAGGGGCAGAATTACTAAGCTATTTGCCCTCGAATTCGACCCTTCTACGATTTTCAAAATCGATAAAATCATGGTAAAATTCAATGGTTTTTGGCCGCTATTCAATTTCTCGATAAAATCGTAGATCGAACGATTTTACGAAAAAATCGTAAAAAAAAGTTCGATTGTTCAAAAAAATCGTATGAATCAATTGATCGAATGATTGGTATTCAAACATAAAACTTAGAATAGAAGCCTATGGGGGGTTCCCATAGGCTTCTATTGCAATTCGGTAGGTTCAATCTGGCGAAGTAGGCAGGGGAAGTACTTCGATCATCGAATGGTCGAATGATCGAATATTCGATCATTCGATCTAATCGATCTATTCGATACGATCGAATTTTGCATATTCGATGATCGAAGTGGCCAAATTTACATATTCCAATATTCAATAAAATCGCACGATCGGAATTCGATCGAACTTCGAATCCTTCACACAAATTTAGTAAATGGGCCCCTAAATGTTACCTATATAGGTCATGTTGATAATTTTTTGTTTTTGTAAATAATTGTTAGTTGAAGTTCCTAAGCCTGACTCTCTGACTTTGCCAACCTGGCTAAAAAAAAAAAAAAAAGAAAAATGCCAACCTGGCTGTCCCATCTCAGCCTGTTACAGTTTCTAATGCTAACGGACTCCTGTTGCACAAATATGGCAGCCCCCTCATACAGGAACATGGGGGATCAGTCAGGTAATGTAAAAGCATCATGCAAATACTTTATTGCAAAGTTAGAAGTAGCTTTCAAAGCCAAAATTATAATAGATGTAAAAAAAGAGTTTAATTTCAGGTGTCAGTATCTCTTTAAGGATCTTTAGCATTTACTCTGTAACTTTAAGGCTGGATCAGATCTCTGTGACCTTATGTAAGGACTAATGAATAAGGTATTTAGGAGAGGAATGAAGATGGAGTATTTTAGTGGATGCTGTGCTCAGAGAAAGAATGCCCAGTTGTTGGCATATTTAGAAGAGATGACACGCTTTTCTAAACACCGATGACAATTCTAGCGTGGGATTTCAGGGTTCATAGTTATAAATCTTCCATCCTATTACAAGGAAGAAGCAATGATTATATTTTCCATCAGGCGTTTATATTTCTTGCTGGTTATATAAAATACTGGAATAAAAAGCTTTTTTTCTTGGCTTTGGAACCATCTGTCAGTGCATAAAGTAAATAAGGCTGCAATGGGTGGAATGCTGGGTGCTGAAAGGTATTTTATCTCTTGTTTTCCACCTCTGTTCTCCCAATGGTCTTTCCAGTAAGTTACTGGTGTTCCCTTAGTCTGCAGGTTTATGGGAATAGAGAACAGTTGGGGTGTCCAATTTTATTTACAAAAACACACCCAAAACAGTGCCATATATATATATTTTTCCCATTTTGTTATAAGCTGTTTACTGTCACAGTGGAATGGCAGTTTATTGATCTTTGCTGGGGCAGTATTTATGTATAAATGGATACTTTTGTACTTGTTGCTTGGTTCAGTGGTTGGTATGCTTATGTTGAATATTTGTGCATGTGTTTTGGTTGTATGTTATAGTTGTTCTTCATAAAAGTTTATTCGTATTGCAAGCATAATTTGTATGGTTCGATACAGATATCTATGGCTGACCAGCATCCCATGAAATTCTGCATGAGGGTCCTGGTAGAAGCATTTGTATCACAATTTGTCCTGCTTCATGCTTGGAGGATAATCACGCAAAAAAGTGCAGTGTAATGCCTGCCGTCAAACGTCTGCGCATAAATACTGGTGCATGTCAAATCAGGTGTCCATGCCGTAATGGACGGCCTAAGGCCTGATCTTGGAAGCTAAGCAGGGCCAGGCCTGGTTAGTACCTGGATGGAAGACCGCCTGGGAATACCAGGTGTTGTAGGTTTTTTTTATATACCAGTATACTTAGGTGTTATGACATCTAATTTGGGCGCCTAGCTTCCTATTGGTTCCTGATGTGTCTGTCTTCCTCAGCCTGCTCCTGATTGGTTCCTGTTCCCTTAAATACCTTTATTCCACAAAAATTATAACAAAGGTACACTCACTTCAAAGGCTTCTGCAAAGTGTTATAGATTTTCTTGTTTATTCATGGTGAGATCTCACCATGAATAAACAAGAAAATCTATAACACTTTGCAGAAGCCTTTGAAGTGAGTGTGCCTTTGTTATAATTTTTGTGGAATAAATTTGGAAGCTTTTGTGCAGCAAAGCTTAACAAAGAGCACCTCCAATCGACATATATACAAATCCAAAAGAATTGTGGCGGGAAAAGAGTTGTTTATGAAACATTGAACTTATCCCTTAAATACCTTCCTCTTCCTCCTCACTTTGCCCAAGCTGGCTTCAGTTCCTACTGTTCCTGCTTAAGCCCTGTTTGTCCGAGTTTCCTGGTTTTGACCCTCTGCCTGTTTTCCTGACTTCTGAACCTTCGCTGCCTGAAATTGACCTCTGCCTGCAATTGATTATACCTTATCCTGACCCCTTGGTACTTCGCTTCTCTGCAACCGTCTTCTGGAACCGACCTTTGCCTGCACCTGACTACGCCTTGCCTGATTCCTTGATACCTCGCTCCTGGTAACTCGCCTGACTTCTCTACTACTTCCGCAGCAGAAAGCCCGGGGCCCAAAAAGGGCGTCGGTGAATACCGGAGCCGTAGAGGGGTTCCTGTTACCACCGGTTCTCCTGGATCAGCTACCCTCCTTCGGGATCCGAGGTAAACAGATTGTTACATGCAGATAAAGAAAGGCAGTTATGGCATTTTGCAGAAGGGAAGGAATAGTGGTAACACTGCTGATAGCAGCATCGGCTTTAGAACTTAGGAGGGCAAATGGTCGCTAATAAAAGAGGATAGATGTGTGGTTGAAGCAGCACTTCTGGGCTCGGTTTGTGTTGAAATTAATCACATAGTGATTCCCAGATTTTCCAAAAAGAAAACCAGTTTGAATGCCACTTTATTTGAACTACACCTCATTAATGGGTGTTATTTTTCCTCTGAGGCTAACAGTTTTAATGGAGCTTTAATGACACATGTCACTCCATGGCACAAACACCAATCTTCTCTTACCAACGCAACAGAGTTTGGAGTGACTTGTCATTTTGAGTGCATTGTGACACTTGTTCAGGCCGTCAGCATAAAGCTAACTGAGGTAAATGTGTACCTTCAGTGCATAGGGGTGCAAATGTGCACATAAGCCATGTAGATAGTTAAAGGCAGAAGTATTTGTCCTTTAGTACTTTATGTTAGAGTCCTGCATCGGGTCGGGTACCCTCAAGATACCCACAAGAGGGTCCAGGTCAAATTTTGGGTAAGTGGGTATGGGTTGGGTGGGGATTTTAAAAATCAGACACATCTCTACTGCATGCCCCTTTGTGTGGCATCTATAAACCTCTGTACCTAATTAAGTAAATTGACCCTGCTGCCTACTTTTCTTTAGATCTATATATCCATCTATTTGTCTTTCTATCTCAAATAGCAGCCTAGTTTAATGGAAAACAATCAAGAAAAAGTCATTTTCCAGCTGTTTTTACTTCTACATGAATCAGCAAATAAATCTGGAGAGATTTCCCCTCATTAGTGTTGCAACCAAGGGAATTTCTGCTACTGACCTTTCACTTATTTACTAGAAAATGAAGAGCAGTCCTTGTTAAAGCCCAGCTTCACTTAGTTAGTCAGTTGGGGTCACAAGAGAGACCAGCAGGGAATCCCACACACTCTGTACAGAAAGCTGCTGGAGTGATTTGTATTTTCAGGACACAGAAAAGTCTGATTCACAAATGTCAAGCAGCCAACAACCCACACACAGTAACCCAGATGAATGGAGTACCTCTGACCTGTTCTCTGAAATAGCAACTCGCAGGGTGCAGTGATAAAGGGCCAGATTCTGTGGGATTGTTCATTTCCTCCACACAAAACAACTTATCTGAAAATGCCAGAAGCAGTGGAAAGGTCAACATTTCCATATGTTTTAGTCATCATTAGCACCTTGTCCGGGTTATATTATAAGAATTGTTAACTAAAGAATCATTGATATTACTTTTCCTGCGGCATTTCTATGAAAATTGAAGTAGTGGTAACTGCAGATATGAAGTTATATTTTGCAATGTTTTAGGATAAGGAATTATATGATATTGCCTCTACATTTTTCAGCAGTCCCATCAGTGGGACAGCACTGTAGCATTAATTGGCATTCTTGCTTTACTGTCATGGGGACTTGGGTTTGATTCAACAAGAGTATTTTCTGCCTTGCTGTCGAAAATATACTGATAACTTATTTGGCTTTTGAGATTGACTCAGGTAAGGATATTAATAATACTTTATTGTCATCACAAATGCATAGACATACCTACAAAGTTAGATGAATTACAGTAAAAACATATTACAGTAAAAACAAAAATTAAGTTGCAAAATAACGATGTGCAAACAACAATAATGTGCAAAGAACAAACGCCAACAGTTTCAATTTTCAATACACAGTATCATTATATCACCACAGTATATTATAGTATAGATATTATTCTATTGGTCTGTGCTTTTTATACAATAAGTTTATATAATAAAAATCCTTACTGTAGCCAATTATAAAATGCAGTAAAAATAAGTTCCTATATATTTTATGTATTTTTAAGCATATCTACCTAGTTTATATTAAGAGCAGTATACAAATGTGTATATAATCCTAAGAAAGAAAAAAAAACTGAAAAAAATAACACTAGGGTTTCAATTCTGGGCCCAACAAAGAGATTGAACTTAAAACTGATGATAGTGCTAAGGCTGGAGCCAGAGTATAGTGGGAATAACTGGGAAGCAATATCATTAGGTTTCTTTTCCTAATAGCTGAAGACTCTACTGTTATCTTTTACAAAAATAATATTTTTATTATTGCCATTTACTAAATCTTTATGGAAACTTTTCACTGCTCTCTTTTTACACATTTATCCTGCATTCATGCATGCACACTGATAACTATGTGTTTGACTTTTTTTTAACTACCTTTGACTCCTGCATCCTCTGCCCTCTAATTTCTACCTCACGTGATCATTCATAAGCTTAAGGTTATAACTAAAAGCAGCAGATATATTTTTTCTCTCACAAGAAACTTGATGACCTGTGAATGTAGAATATGCAGAAACCCAAAGTTCCCCTTTGGCATGGCATTGCTCATACTTCTTCTACTTGTATCTGTCAGATTAATTACCTCACTTAGATATCTGCTGCTTTGACAGATACATACTGAAATATTTTGCAAACTTTTAAAGCCAGGAATATCCCAGACTAGATTCATTTTGGCAGTTTTCTCCTGTAGTTCCTTGAAGTATTCCAGATCAAGCTTATTCCCAATAAAGCTTTGTTGCTGGCCTTTTGTTGTGTTGAACAGTGACCAAAAGGTATCCTTAGGTTGGGTCTCTATGATCCTATAAAACATGTTCCTTATTTGACAATTGTAATTATTATTAAATGTTTTCCTTAATTGACAATTGTAATTAATATGAGGTGCACAATGCCTGTATTTATATTTTTCTTTGTTTTGTTTTCTTGGTTTTTCTTTTGTTTTGCTTGTGTTGGTTAATTGATGTATAGTTTAATTTGGATCTCCTGAGGGAAAATGTTTATAAACCCTGCTCTAGACCAACTGTGTAGTACTTGGCAAAATACAAATGTTTTTTATTTTTATTTACTAATGCAGTAACAGACTTGTGATTGGCACCTGCACTTAGCAGAAAACTGTCAAGAGATTTGGACTTGTTAATTTGCAGAATCTTTAGTGGTTCTGAGAAAACCTGAAACCCTTACATGAGTACTGAAGCCTAATAGTTATACTATATATGTTAAAATATATTGGTGGAGCACAGGGGTCTGGTTTAATACCTAAACTAAATTACCAGATTGCACTTATCTGGTTGACCAGCATTAGTTTTACTACTACTACAAATATTATTATGAACATGTAAAATTAAGTATACCAATTACATACAAAGCAACACAACCAATAACTGAAAAAGGTGATAAATGAGGGTAAAAAAGGTTCCATTCTTTGGGAAGTCCTTTATCATAAACAACAACATATAATCATGCATGTGAAACAAAGTACTACAATTAGACATACATTTATTATAAATCCATATAAACTCAGTTCTGCAAAATCATCAGGTTTCCCCAAGTGCCACCTGTCATTTCACATTCATCTAAAACTTAACCTTACTGTTACAAAGTAGAGATTATACTGCTAATTATGGTTAATTGTTAATATGGTTAAATGTAATATAATTGGCTGACTATCTTTGTTAAGTTGCTTAAATGTAGATGGAGGGAAAAAAATTGCTGTGCCAGAATGGGCATTGTATTTTCCCTTGTGCCAGCTGATTCACAAAGTGCACATAGTAATCCAATATATGATTCTAGTATATGGAGCAAAGCCTTCAGGATCACCTAGCTAAACGTTATAGAACTGCCATGACATGCCTTTCATTAACAAAGAATGCATATGCTTTCCCCCTTCTGGTTATAGACTTTCATCAGGAAAGATATTGTATATGATGCTAAGAAACTATATACTAGTTAGAAGTGTAATAGACCCATTAGCTATATGGCTAATACCGCACAGATAACTGTAACTAGTAGGATATCGGATTTTACGGTGTATTACTAGGCAGGCCTGGATTTGTGGAAAGGCCACCTAGACCAGAAACCAGGAGATATGATAGTTTTTTACATTTCCCATGCTCCAATCCCCATTGCTTTGGTCTTGATGATGAAAATCTGCGAATAAAGGGCAGAGTATGGGGGCGACGAATGCCAGTGGGCCTAGGGGCACCCGCAATGTAAATCCGGCCCTCTTACTAGTGCAAAACAACAAGAGAAAGAAAGAAATGTGGGGAAAAAAGGTCATTGTATGATTATTTTCTGATTTATTCTGGTTTGGAATTTTATGGGAAATTAAAAATGTTCCTAGTCATCCTCCAAAAAAGATACTTAACATGCTTTAGATGACCTTTCCAAACTCAGTTGCAGCAAAGCCCATTCAGCAGCTTCAAAAAAAGCAAGACAAAAGACTTTGTGATGAATTATTAAAGAATTCAGAATTTTTTCACATTATGGCTTTGTGGAAAATGCCAAAACTATATTACCATGTGAGTGCAAAGCCTTTTTAAGCCATCATTTCAGAAGTACATCTGCAAAGATACAGCTTTTGTTAAATGGGTTGTTCACCTTAGAGAGAACTTTTTAGTATGATGTACAGAGTGATATGCTGCAGCTAGATCTACATTTTTATTATATGTTATTTGTGTATTTGGTTTTTGAGTTATGTATCTTTTTATTCAGCAGCTCACCAGCTTGCAATTTCAGCAGTCTGGTTGAATGGGTGAACTAACCCTTCAATGTGTAGACAGCTCTTGTGCAACTTCCTACCCGCTTATATCCCTCCATCTTCTCTCATCACCCACTATCTGAGAGTGTCTGGTACTGTGGCTTATTACAGCCCCACTTCCCATTTAAAAGAATGTACAATGCAGAGTAAAGGCCCCACAAATTTTTATGATTTCTGAAGACCATGTTAGCTATTGAAAGCTGGAAATTGTAGTTCAGCAGTAAATATAGGCAGGAGTTCTGTGATTTGTAGCTTTACACAAGAAAGCTGATTGAATGAAATAAAAGCATCAGTACAACAACAAATACAGACACAACAATCCATAGGTTGCTATTCTCATAGAGTCCCTTGATCCAATCTGACTTTTAATGTCCCAGAGGCAAACACATTGTTATTACCATCATGCGGGTGTTCTGCATTTCATGGAAAGATAGATGGACTGTTTTTCTTTCCCTAAATTGTTTACAGCTTTTTCATTTTTCCATGGAGTTATTAAAAATGTTAAAAAATGCCTTGCAAATCATCTATACTAAAACTTGCCAGAGGGAAAACCTTCCATGCTCCAAAGACCTTCTGATTGGTGGAAAAAAAGAAGGCTTTTTCTGATATACACAAAAATTGCAACCTCCATATTGAAATATAACATTTTATTTTTCTTCCTTCATGCCACTTCCTTATTCATACTTGCAGGCAACACATATTTCCTTGATAGAAATGTCAAAGGGAAAAAAAAATTTGAAGTTAAAGGATGCATCTGTGAGAGAAATAAATATAAAAAAAAGTTATTCATGTCTTTTGTTAAAAATAAGCATGTTCATTAATAAATGTAATTTTAGTTAAGATATATAGATTTGTATGGTTGACTGAAAAACTAAAAACATCTATCATATGTAAACATTTCAATATATAATTCCTACCAAACTTCTGGTAGATGAGGAAGTCATAAAGATAAGTGCAGGCCTCAGAAGCTACAGGGTCAGACACTAGCCAGGTGATGCTGAAGTAGTAGTGCTGGCTAAACCTTTATTCTGTCTCACAGATCTGTACTGGGATACATTATAGGCCCTTGCATTTCAAGTGCAAAGAGGACCAAGCAATCTCCCACCAGCCCACTAAATAGTGGCATCCTACAGCAGTCACATGAAGATCCTCACAGATTGCCAGTCCAGGCCTGGTATATCACCTTTGGGTGAAGACAGTATATATGTATGTTATCCATGACACCCCTTACTTTTCCCAGGCTAACAATAACACAGTCTCATGTGATTTGTGCACTTTAGAACCTTATAGTCGGCAGTAGAGGAGATTTGTTGCTGGGCGACTAATCTCCCCATCTGCCACCACCATTAAGGTCTGGTCTCCAGCAGATGAAA
>CM044431.1:175651995-175674268 GCA_024363595.1 Xenopus borealis
ATATATATATTTAAGCATTAATGTAACCAAAATACAAGCACTAGCACTTTATGATTAAGAATGTTATTTTTAATGTATTTTCACAACACTATTCACAGGTTATGTACATTTAAATGCCAATTAATTTGCATATTGACCCTATTTAACCACCTGGACACGTGAGAGACACTTGACCCTGAGGAAGTGTCGATAATACAGGCACGAAACGTGTAGGTTGTAGCACACCCACTGTAACATGTGTTCATCTGTTTGAGCCGGCGCTGAAAGCGAGTATTACAGTGTTGCATGGTTTGAATTGTATGGAGGAGAAACCGGTAGTATCGCGATACCTGCTGCCAATCCGGACACACTGTTTGGGTGATCTCTGCCATAACGGCGTCTTCGTTTTTTCAGTGGCCCAGTTCATCTCTGATAATGACTCTTGCTGCCTGTTCAAAACTCACCAATGAAACTTTGTTTTAACTCCAGTAGATCAGTGATACACAAGG
This sequence comes from Xenopus borealis, assembly GCA_024363595.1. Classification (NCBI taxonomy): domain Eukaryota; kingdom Metazoa; phylum Chordata; class Amphibia; order Anura; family Pipidae; genus Xenopus; species Xenopus borealis. The sequence continues at coordinate 175,652,484 of CM044431.1, forward strand.
AAACACACACTCACTTACAAATATAAGAAAAGGAGCAAAGTGCAAAAACATTAAATGTAAAAAAATGAAATGTCTGATGAAGGGGTGTGTCCCCATAAATTTACATCACAGCTGATTATACAAGAGGGGATTTCCCCACTTTGTATCAGCTGCAGTCACTAAAAAGTGTTCCAATACTGTTCTGTTCTATATTAACTTGGGTGATATATTGCATTTTCAGGCAACTGGTGGACAGATCACATCTGACACACTGAAAGAAGTTCAATACCTTTAAAGGAAAAGTAAATGTTTTTCTTTTTCTTTCTGTAAATTTGCTCTAAACAGCCACCCAGATTAACGTACCTTAGTCCCTGCTGCAAGTCTGCTCTGGTTTCTGTGTTATCAGTTTGTTTCCCCTTCTTCCTGGTGCAGAGTGAAGCCCCGCCCCTTAGTTTACTGAGCAGTCCATTTGCTGCTGTTCCACAATAGAGAGGAAGAGGGAGCCAGTGTGTGCATTAGTAAGCTAGTTTCCCCAAGCAAAAGGTGCTGCACACACTGGTCTCTGCTATGTCATAGTATGCAAATGATCTCCAGGACTAGTCACAGAGATAAGGTCAGCTCAGTAAGCTATGGGGCGGGGCTTCACTCTGCACCAGGAAGAAGAGGAAACAAGCTGCTGATAACACAGAAACCAGAGCAGACTTGCAGCAGGGACTAAGGTACATTAATCTGGGGGGCTGTTTAGAGCAAATTTACAGATAGAAAAAAAAAGGTTTACTTGTTCTTTAAAATGAATATAACTGATACTGAAATTGGATCTGTTAACTACATGTGACATTTGCCTTCCAACATGACAAAATTAAATGAGATTGACTTTTGTTCCTGATTTAACCACACTGACATATGTACACTCATACAAATGGGAAACCATCTGATTTTATTGGCTAAGGTTACAGCATGCAGGATTAGATTTTGCAGCATCCCACAAGATCTCATGCTGTTGTGTGTAGTTCCATTGAAAAATTCTGTCAGATTCTAGAATTTAGTCCATCCAACCTATGTCTCTTGCCTTGTGTAGGGGCATAAGCTGCCAATATATGCCCAGGTTTGGTCAGACAGTTTGGCTGATTGTGACTATAGCCCCTGACCACGGTGCAGATGATCAGACATATTTGAAAATTTCATCTGCCGATGTTGGGCCGATCATGGGGAATCAGCAGATGAGGAAGTGAAGAGGAGCCGTAGTTTCAATAGCAGGTGACCCATACGATCCATAATTCCTATGATGTCTAGAGACATCAGTTTGCTTTACATCAAAGTCATTTACATGGAACATTTTCTGACTGCAAATGAACTGACATGCATGGTTGTAAGTGTGACACTTTTTGTATTATAGCAGCCTTCCAGACTAAGCATCGGCGTTGAGTGGGACAGACAGAATTTTATGTAAGTTGAATAGAAATGATGAAGGATCAGTGCTCTGGAGAGCTCACAAAGCAGTCACTATGTCACAGGATTCTTTACATAAACCCTGCAGCATAGTTTGCACAGCTGCTGTAGAAAACGAGAGCGTACGCTTAGCTGACCTGCGCTGACAGCTCTGGGCATTAAGCATGAGCCCTTCCAGATGTACTGTGCAGCAAGCTAAGTCATGGGTCCATTCTCTTTGGAAGGATGAAAACAGGCTAATTTGCAAAAATGGGGACACAATTTTCCATCCATTCAGGCAATAGAAAACATACTGTACATTTGAAAATGTACAAAATCACCTTTTTTATAGGTGGTAATTACTATATTTGGAGTCAAACTAGTCACAGAGAGCAGTTGTGTAATAAGTATAGAAACTGTATATACTGTATATAGATAGTATTAAAAATAGGCCAAACCCCAAAGATGAAGGTAGCTATTGTTTCACAGTCAACTTCCCAGTATGCCAAAATACAATACAATACATGAGAAGAATCAGACAAGATAAAGATAACCTATAAAATCTGACCCAGAATCTATGACGATATACAAACATAGACACCTGCCGAGCACAGAATACTCAATATACTTCAGTGTAGGGGGCAGATATTTCATGGCTCTGTGGGAGTTCCACAGCCGCCATTGTACCAAATTACATGGCCTGGGTTAAGGCCAGCTCCTTCTGCCAAGTGCTGTCCAGATGATCCATGGCATATTAGACTCCCCCCAGGCTCTATTTATTTACTGGCACACATTGAATAGCCAAGCAGCCATGTTAGATCAGACATTACTGCATCTATCAGTGCTAAACTGTGACTTTACAGATGAACTTGTAAAAGTACATAAATAACTTTGCCTTTTTCACAGATCATACAATCATAGCTTAAATGTCAAGTGTAATCCACTCTTCAAACTGTTCTCATCTACATAAATAACATAGTCCTTTCTAAGACCATGGCATAATAACATTCGTGTAAAGTGTAATCCACTCTTTAAAAGTGCTCACAATGCTCTTACAAACAATACTCTTTTAGTGCCTATATAAGGTGTGCAGTACAGCCTCTAGTGTCTCAATCTACTCACACTTGTATTAGTATTTCAGGCATTACGAGTGCCCACTTGTCTGCTCTGTCTCTTGCAAAGGTATATCAGAGATAAAGAAAGGGGAACACTTATAGGTACAACCCATATTTTTATTAGATACAGTTAAAATGAATAAAACTCACAAATGTTCAAGTTCAAAAGCTTATATCAGTCCGGATTGTGAGTTGTACAGGCAGCATCCTGGTAGATTCCAGTTCAGTCCTATGGCCAGGCTGTATTTTGGTTTGGTGCTGTCCTGGGCATTGGACCTCTGTGGGCCAATCACTTTAGTTTGTGTTGCCACACAAGGTACCTCCAGCGCTACCTGAGAGCAGCACCCCTAAAGCTGACCATAAAAGTAAAGATTTTTGAAAGCTCTAATGGTTATCGTGAGACCACGATCGTTTAAATGTCCGATGTGTCCATCAACTAAAAAGACAATTTCAGGCGATATTGCCAGCAAAACTGAAGGATCGCAGCCTGCTTGCCCTGCAAACATAGGTAGATTGCATGGGGACCGATGAAGATTTTCTAACCTGGCCGATCAATCTTCAGACTGATGTCGGACGGAAAATCGTAGGATGTACGATCGTTGGTATCCCATTAACTGCACGAGATTGGCTAAGATCGTTGCGTCTATGGGGACCTTAAACCTGCCATTCTAAGCATGGGCCCTCATATTCCTATGGGATGAATATGCCTTTTCACGTCCCTTGAATGATGTGAGCACACGCCAACATGTTTCACCTATCATTTTTCCGAAGGTGCTGATGTGTTGGTGCTGACATCTACCATTTATTGCTGCTTCAGTCGAAATTTCAATCAATTGTATGCAGCACTCAGTGGCTGAATTCATAAAATCTTCATTTATTGGGTATAGTTCAAATTTACGCATTTCGTGGCATCTCACCACTTCCTCAGAAGCTCAGACTGCTGCTTCAGTCCAATTGACTTTAATCCATTGTTCAATGGCAGTAAGGAGCTTCATGGTAACTCACCCTCACAACAAAGTGCTTAACTATTTATCAGTCCTCAATTCCTCCCTTACACAGATATTATGCATACCAACCCTACCATCTAAAACCTACAAGAACACTCACTAAAAGCAGTAGGAATATACAATAAATATTAATTCAAATCTCCAGCTGGGATCCTGTTACCCACATATTGATAAGATATAAAAAAAGAACTGTCTGTGTACAATATTCTGTACATGTGCTCTTATTCGTGTTCAATGCTGACACACACATAACATTTCGTGAGGAACACCTAATCGAGCCCTTAATGTCAAACTTCTTGCCACTGACTTTGGATTTAAAAGATTTACTATTTACTGCATAGCCCTTACAGGAAAAGTCTCACCATTTCTCCTTATTTCTCCTTTTACTATACAGGTATGGGACCAGTTATCCAGAATGCTCGGAACCTGGGGTTTTCCAGATAATGGATCCAAAATTGGGATCTTCACACCTTAAGTCTACAAAAAAATATTAAATAAACCCAATAGGCTGATTTTGCTTCCAATAAGGATTAAGTATATTTTAGTTGGGCTCAAGTACAAGATATATTTTATTATTACAGAGAAAAAGGAAATTATTTTTTAAAACTTATTATTATTTAATTATAATGGAGTATATGGGCAGAGCAGGCGCCCTAGGCAACCTGTCCGGCCTTGTGCTGGCGGAGCGCGCATGCACTCATTACAGCTGGTGCACATACGGGCTTGTGCGTGTATGCACGAAATGGACCGCGCTCGTGTGCGCATGCGCAGAAACAGAGCATGCAGTACTCTCCCTGCCCCTTGGCCTGGCCCTGTATATGGGAGATGGCCTTTCCATAATTTGGTGCTTTCTGGATAATGGGTTTCTGGATAACAGATCCCATACCTGCATTTTCTAAATTTTTATTTATCGATGTAATAACTGGGTTCTCTGATAGAATATCTCTGAGATATTCAAATTTTACAAATCTTAAAACATATTAAAAGATTATACTTAATCAGTTCCCCTCTATCTCCCCTTCTTATACACCTTCTAAAAAAATCTCTCTCTTTTAGAGTTCCTGCCTGCTTCTGTAATATTTCTAAATCAGTGCAGTTCCTCCTCACTCTCTTAAACTGTCCATATGGAATATTCCTAATACAGTCAGGATTATGATTACTTTTATCTGACACATAGCTAGGGTTGCCACCTTTTCTTGAAACAAATTTATCTTTTTTACCTATTAATAACACTGGGATCAACCAACAAAAATACCGGCCAGGTGGCAACCCTACACATAGCTGTTACAGTCATACTTCCTTTAAGAAACTTTTTGTCTGTGTTTTATCATCGGCAAAATACAATTCCAAGTCTAGGAAGCTTGAGGTAGTCAGACCAATTTTGGCTGTAAATCTTAAATTCGTATTAATCTCCCCCACAAAGGTATTCAGGCTTGTTCTATCTTGACTGTTCTGGGTTTCCCAACTTTGGGGTTTTTATTCATTTCAAATGTTTCTATTTCAAATTCATGGAGGAGCTGACCTAGAGGTTAAACAATCAGCTTGTGATGTAGGATCTCATGCTAGAGACACTGATTCCGTTCCCTATGTGACCCTGAACAAGTCATTAATATTCTGATGTCACGGCATACTTAGTGCACTTAAAATGGCTGCTTAACTTTCTGTAAAGCACTAAGAGGCAGATTTATCAAAACATGAGATAAGAGATCACCATAGGAAAATCATCCACATTCTATTCATTCCTATGGGTCTTTTAAATGTGTATTTAATAAATAGTGATCTCAAATTTTCACACGTCGATAATCTCTAATCTTACATTTTTATAAATCCAACAGGAGATAACTAAATGCTCTATGAATGATTCCTTTTATAAGTTTACCCATTCTTCTCTCCCTGATATATATCTGCAAAAGGCAGCATTGAGAATTGTGCTCCTTAAAGTCAGTGTCAGACTGGGGTGTCTGGGGCCAACCAGGGATGCCAACTCAAGGGACCTCCACCTCAGCCACAGAGGCCACCCAACATAAGTGCTGGTTTTGTCCCACTGGCCCAGTCAAATGCTGCTTAAAGGAGAATTAAACCTGTGGGGGAAAAACCTGTACCCCCCCCCACCTCAGGTAGCCCCCCTCCCTCCTCCCCCCAGGTTAACTACCACCCCCCATACTCCATACCTACCCCTTGCCGCAGATTCTTCCAGAGGAGTTGCCGTAACAGTGTGTGTCCTTTCATTGTGATGTAATATAACTTCATAGCAACAGTCACCTTTAACTAGTCATGTGCAGTTAATATAATATATATATATATACATAAAATACTAGTGGGGAAAGGTTTTCCCACATTATGTATGAAATCCATATGTTTTGTGAACAAAAAAAGTTACTATTATTACACTGTTACAAGAAAACCATCTAATATTTTTAATCTCATGAAACAAAGTTTAAAAAAAAGGCAGATAATTGAGCCTTTCGCTCTGTTACAAATAAAGTATGACATCTTTATATCTAATAAACTACAACTGCTGGGTGTTTTCAATCTCAGAGTGCCTGATCAGCATATTTTGGTCTACATATTTACTGCATATTTGCTTGAGCTCCCCCTGATAGACAGCTCATTCAGAGCATGTGTCTAATTAGCCATGATGAAAAAACACTTTCACATTTTGCCTGTGATAAAATGACTTTTTAATGTTCCCTTTTTAAAATTAATTTTGCTTTAAATGGCCCTTAAAGAACTTTTACATTTACAGAAAAAAAAGAGGGCTGGCTGAGAACTGACTGTATGAATAGAGCTCCCCCTGCCCCCATAATTAGCACAGTGGGAAAAACACTGGCAGAAATGAACCTATGGTTCCCAGTTCATATGTAAACTTGTGTCAGCAGCTGCAGAATGAAGTCCTTTATGCAATGCTCCCAGTACTCTCTCAACCATGACCTTCAGCAATGCCTTCCTGGAAGGTGAGGAACAGTCTTGTCTGGCGGCTTGTTGAGCTTCACAACATCCAGAAGCAAAACCCTTGGCTAGAGAGAGAAAAAGCTATGTGTATCAGTTGTGTATATACATTCCACTGTATACAGAGCGGCTGGTGCTAGGGGCTTCAACAAGAATATCAGTTTTGATTTGTGGAAAGAATGCAGACTGAACCAAACTTTAAATCCTCCTCTAGATAAAAGACATTTTTTACCCCAGCAGCCGTTAGCTCCATTTGGTGGAATGGTACAGATTTTTTACAATGCTCTGTTTGTTGAAGGAAGAGATTAGTGCAACTTTCCCACTGGCTCTAATAACCAGCTGTGAAATTACAGATACATTATTATGAGGAAGAAGACATTCTTGTGCTCTCCTGAATAATTAAAACCACAGAGAAGACATCCTTTTCTTTGTTTTTGTTTTTCTTTTTTTATGAACTCAGCACTTTTGGGGAACTGGAGGGAAAAAAAACGCTTTTCAGCTACAATAATACAAATATTGAAGAGGGGTTCTTATCTGAAAAAAGAAACACATTTCAATGGTGCAATATAATGCCTGCACTCAAAATAACACAAATAAAAATGGGTATGTGAGTAGGTGGGTGGCTGTGTGTATACACTATCCCATATCATATTTTACACAGTCATGTTTCAAATTTAGAATTCATTGTATTGTTTACAATGTGATGTGGATAGAGCAGGTGTTGAACCTCATGTGACTGATTTTGTATGTGAATGGTAATGAGTGCAGGCCAGTAATCCATGCAGGTGAGTCTTATGACTCTGGGCTTTGACTGTCCTTGACGCAGCAGTTCCGTCCTGAGAAGGTTACAGACAGACTGACAATAGGAGTGAACATAGGCTTGAATAGCACAAGCACTGTTATTGTGACGACTGACTGGTATTGCCAACAACTAATTAACAAAGAAGTATATAGACCACCATATGTCTATTACCAACAAGTAACCATTAATTGGCACGAGCTGATTGGTTTAAATCTTAGCACACACACAGACAAAGAAAAGTAAAGTCACCGTGGCTGGCACTGTCAATTAGTTGGGCACCCTGAATAAGTCAAACCAAGAGATGAAAAAATTGCAGTTACCACAGCCAAGTATCCCATGTAGGTGCCTGTTTATATAGAGGTGCACTGGCCCAGGGCAGAAAATTTGCAATTTGGCTCGGGGGGGGGTGCATTAAAAAAAGTGATTTCTCCTTTGCTGTCCCTGAAGCAAAGTGCAGTGCAAATGCACTATTGAGCGAGGGGTTAAGGTACACAATTTTGTTTTTTATAATATGTAGATGTTTATGCAAACATATTCATGATTAAATATTTTAATACATATTTTAAGGGATCGCTCTTTTCCAGACCTACAGTATTGACTCATGCCATATCCCACTGTACCATCCTTTTTTTGTTTAACAGCTTTTTCTGTTCTTATTATCCCATCAGTGAAAGGTCCTCTGAGGTCCTGAAACCTCATGTACAGAAACATCAAGGAAAACTTTTCATGTCGGTCCAATAAAATGTACAACAACGGCAAAAGGATCAAATTTCCTCCAAAGCCATTAAGTCTTGCACGGCTCAGCTCTGCAGGAACCAGCTATTGAGCGGAGGATAATATTACAAAACCAGGTGTCAACGCTGCAGCCTCTGAAACTTTCTTTATGCTCCCCAGTGGGCAAACTGGATTAAAATTAGTAGTACAAAAGCAGGAAAACATATCCAAATATCTTAAGTACTCTGCAATAGTTCTTTTCAACCCTACTCTATAAAAGGTTGTTTACAATCTTGAAAATCTGTTAAATGCTATGAATGAAGCAACATAGTTTAATTATTAGGGAGCTTTAAAATAAAACATATAAAATTAGATGAAGCTATTGAAAGACACATAATGCAAATAACTGTAGAACTTGAGTACAATGTTAATGAGGGATGATGGTATAAGCTAGGTCTCATAAACATCCACTTACAGACCAATATTAGATGCTTGGCTGGCATTGGCCACATTTTGGATTATTTTAGTTATATTTATAGTTATTGATATGTAACTAGGTGGACATTTAAACATGATTAATGTGGATATAATACATCACCTGTGTGAGAGAACAGGGATTCTTCCTTATACGTGCAGCTACTCTTAAAATCATGGTTGTACCATATACAGTATGTATAATAACAAAATAAACAGAATAGACATCAAACCATGTATGTTCCTTTGGATGGTATCTGTTCATGTAACCTACAGGCTGATCTGTAGAATATATGGATGCCCTGGGTTGACTGCCTTTGCAGTAAAGACCTGATTATAAAACTTCCCTTCCATTAAATAATTATCAATTTCCCTTCTACAGTAATTGTCAATTTGTGTGTTGAGCTCAGATGCATCACAAAGTACAAATTACTAACCCAAACAGTTCTGAACCGGAACCAGTGTCCCACCTCTGCTGAAAGGCCAGTGATAACAAAGTAAATGCCATAAGGGTATTCTCCCTGTAGCAGAGTGAGGTGCTTCAGCTGGGCCTGATTATCCTCAAGTTGCTTATCAGTTGCCCTTAAATCCCAGGCTAGTCAGTGTGTCAGGAGCTCTGACTAAAGCTGGCCATAGAATCAAAGATATGAAACGAAGATTCGGACCAAGTTTGAATTGTCCCAACATTTCTGTGGCGATTGGACGTTCAGTCGATCAGACAGGTTAAAAGATTTATGATAATAGCTCTGCATGTATTGCCTTTCTGATGATATCAATGGGAGACTGTCACTACTATTTGTCGGACACAGGGGTGATCCTACTCAATTTGCTGCCCAAGCCGGCCTTAGTTTTTGCCGCCCCCGCCACCCCACTGCACTTACCTTAAGCGCCAGACGGGGGTCAGGGTGGGTCCGCGTCGCTAGCAATTGCACTCTCTGCACTAGATGAGCTGAATTTCTGGAAACCGTTAATTCGGCATTTTTGCCTCCCTTGGCAACCGGGGGGGTGCTGCCACTTGAGGTGAGTGCTTCAACTCGTGCTTCAACTTCATTGGCGGAGCGCCCCTGGTCAGACATTACTTTCGTACAGTTGCTGTCTGTTAATTAATGGGCCCAGCATTGTGTGATTTGTTCCCTTTACTACTTCATGTTAATCTGGATGGTAAACAACAGGTTGGAAGATTGGAACAATATAGCCTAATGGACGTTTGTCCAATACAACCTAATAATCTGCATGTCTATGGCCAGTTTAAGAGACACAGAATGAGGTCTGGGATCCTGACACAAATGAACCTACAGTATGTGCCTGTGCACACACAGTCCCCCGTGTGGAAGTCTGTAATTATGGTTCCTTTTTGTTGTTGTTGTTGAATTATTATTGCTGCTGAAAGCCATTTTTATTATTTTTGAGGAAAAAAAACTAATTCTATTTTTACGGTTGCTGCCAACTGAAATAAAACACACTTTTCTTCAAGAAACTGTCCTGCTGTCCTGACACGTACTCTGTGGGAACCTGTCATGTTCCCTTTTCCTTCATATTGCATGAAAATAACATGGTGGGCATAGCTATTGCTGTAATTGGCTACAGCAATTTCACATACCATTAATTGTAATGCCAGCACTAAATTTGACATTTCTGGGTTACATATTTTTAATGCTGGACTGCAAGTTACCATCAGGCTTTTGTCCAATTTTAGCAAAATTCATCTGGCAATTATATACAGCTGCTGCTGGACCTTGTAGAGGTTTAATTATGAAGAAACGTGGGGGGAAGTTTGTCATGGTCCAGTAACTCAAAGCAACTAATCAGATATTTATTTTCATCATTCCAACTGCACCTGACCAGTTGAATCCCTATTTGTTTGCTGTGGGTTACAGAGTTCATAAAAAAACAGCCATTAGTCAATCCATGTAGAACTTCTCATTTACAACGTTAGTCCAGTTAATGAAGGAACAATTCATAACAATCCTTTGTTCACGCTAATACCACATTTTTAATTCTATGAGGGTTGAGACACACAGGAAGATTTTTTAAAAGCGAGTCTCGGCGATAAGTAGTTCGCTTATTTACAGGTCGAAGATTCCTAGCAATTTTGGCTCCCGGGCAATTACTATCCCACTGTGCATTGCAATCTCGGCCGATAGGGTGTCCCGCACTGCATCATGGGATAGAAGGCAGAAGCAGAAGTGTTTTCTCTGTGTTTTCACAGCGTCTTCTCGGTTTGGTTCTTGGAAAATGGCAAATAGGGATTTGTCAGTTTTATTTTTTTCTTATGTACTTCTATTATTATTTGCTAGAGAAAGAAAGACATGAAAGAGCTGCTGCTAGAAAATATTGGGTATGTCCTATCACAGATCAGTGGTTAAAGAATGGTCAGTTTCAGTTATTATACTGTGATCAAGCTTTGATGAACTTCTGAACATTTTAAAGCCAGGCCTGTGTCGTGCCCATACATTGATGAGGGTTCTAATTTCACCAGAGGAGAAGCTGTGTTTAACACTAAGGTTCTGATGCTTTATTGCTATCTTTGTACCATATATGGGCATTTGTGTTGAGGTGACTGGTATATGCAAATTGGTATGTATATGTATGTATGTGTCAGGTATATGGGCATTTAAAGCTATGTTATAGGTATATATGTGGCCTCCCTGGTAGGCTCCTGGGTCAGGATGGGCACCTGGGCCTCCCTGTTGGGCCCTTACCTCTATAAATCCCATGCTGAAGTGTTGATAGCATGTGTGCTGTAAAATCTCCCCCTAGATAACCACCTGCCATAACCATTTGTGTGGCTCTGATGGACCCCAAGGGGGTGGGGGCCCTGGTGCAATTGCACCCCCTGCACCCCTGGTAGTTACGCCACTGTACAGGTCCTATCTATCATAGTAATATTTTTAATTAAAGAAGTAATGCTTTTGTTTTGTTTTTCTTTCAGGTTTTTAGCAACTGGACAGTCGTTTGCTTCTTTGTATTTCCAATTCCTTATCGGTCGAACCACTATATGCAAAATTGTAAGAGAAACTTGTCTGCTTATTTGGACTAGGCTGCGAAGAATTGTGATGCCACCCCCAGAAGAAAATGCGGAAAATAGTGGATTTTGTGGATTGTGTCCTACACAATCTTCTTCATCTTAGGGATGGGTATAGCTATCAAGACACCCTGACCGATGATATCCCAGATATTGACTGAGCCCCTGTTAGAGGTGCTACAGGAGGAATGAGAGTCAGAGATCAGTTTGCTAATTATTTTAGGTCTCCAGATGGAGCGATACCATGGCAGTTAGTCTGCATACAGTTTAATAGTATTGTAATGCATTAATAAAATGCTCATTATTTTAAAAACTATTGTGTTGTTTTTCATTAAATTAAACTAAATTACAAAATCTATATCATATAGATATATTTGTGCACACATGTGTACAAAATATATACACTGACGCCCAAGAAGTAGAAAGTATTTAATATAGACAGAGAGAGTGAATTCTGAAAAGAAGTTTAATATGCAAAGGATTTGGGAATATAATTTAATATGCAAAAGATATAGGAATATAATTGCAGCCATATATTTGCAGCCACTACAACACGCAGGGTCAATAACCATCTCGACAATTTTTTTTGTGAAACAGAGCGGCAACAATTTATTAACAATAGACCCCACAACAAGTCTCATAGAGAAAACGGCACACACAACCAATGTGGGTATAAACACTCTGAGTGACCAACAGGCCTGGGAGATTGCTAGTTTTCTGAAGCCAGAAGCCAGAAAGCCATATTAATCTCCCAGTTTGGATGCCCAATAAAAAGAGCAGCCAGATGATGATGAGGAGGTCCTGGAGGGCAAGGCTTATGATTTCCTGGATGCAGAGCACCCTGAGCTGGAGGCCAAGCAGCCTGATGAGGATATCCTGAAGGCTGATGAATTCCAGGATGCAGAGCAGCTGAGGATGTTTATATGGAAGGTAACTGTATCACACCCCTCACATAAAAACTTTTTTTTTTTTTTTAAATCATTTATAATAATTCTGCAATTTTTTTCCAAATAGGCCTTCAAGAGGAAGAGAACTGGGACCATGTCCGGCTGGTAGCCAAGATCCATGTCTTAAAAGCATGGGTTCTGGCCCTTGAAAAACAGCTGCAGTAAAATTTTGTGCATTTATCTGTAAATAGTTTTTTTTTTCATCTTACTTACTAAAATATGAGTAACGGATGTCTGACATTTTGTTATAAACATTTGTAGACAAGGAAGAGTAAGAATTCTGCGTGTAAGAAGTTTAATATTTATTTATGAAACAATAAATAAAAACATTGAGTACAAGCATCCCCTCCCCAAAAGTGTAAACATGAATCTTCCCTCCAAAGTGCAAATATCCACATCACCCAAAATAAACATTATAAAGGAACATTATTAAAGCACATGTAAATTACATTAGAGGTCCATGAATGAGATTTGGGAAGGATCCCAATATTGGGAAGTGGAAGGGTATGGATAGGGATACCAAGGGTTTGGAATGCTAGTTTGAGGCATCTGGAAAGGTTGCAGTGGTTGCACAACAGGCATGTTGGGTGGGTGATTTGCTTGTGGTAAATATCTATCTATATATATATATATATATATATATATATATATATAAGCTTCACAAGTTCTATTTGCAACATTTGTCTTTGTGCCTATGGTACCATCATACTGGTAGACAATAAACCAGTATTAAAAGAGAATTCCAGTGTCTTCAGATACATAAGTGTGCTTGACAGAAACCTCTCTGGATGACACTGAATGGCATAACATCGAAATCACGTCTTTTACATCACCTGATGCAATATCAGAGTTTTTTTTCTTTTTCTTTTTGCTGCCCGAGTGTTGTCAGGCTGAGAAGATTGTACAGGTGGGATGACAGTGCTGGTAGAAGTGCTGGTAGTTGATGGACTGTCTGATGAAGCAGTTTCACCTTCTAGATTGTCTAGGTCTATTGCTTCATCCTGCTCCACAGTATCAAGATTGCTAGAAGTTCTAATGGAAAACAAAAAAACAAGGAAAAGTTTCCATACAAATAATGTATACATTTTTGTATTACCTGTTGTGTTACAAATATCTTCAATATAACTACACGGATACAATAGGGTAGGTAACATTCAAATGGATATTTTGCAGGTTTTTATACTGAGAATATGTCTATAATCTTTTTTGACAGAAAAAAAAATTTGAATGATTTGATTAAACTGGAATCTATAGGAGACAGCCTTCCTTTAATTCTGATCTTTCTGGAAAATGGGTTTCTGGATTATGGATCCCATACCTGTACTATGTAAAATGACTATGTTCAAGTTGACTATTCATGCCCTAACCCCCCAGAAGCTAATTTCCAATATCTCAAACTAATGTTGAGATGTAAAGAGATTGAAACACAGTCTGCAAGTTTAATGTTGTAATGTTGTAAATCATGGCACATTTTGCTTTGGGAAAAAGTAGAGCGTCTAAGTCATGAGAGTATTTTATAAAATGTGATCTCCATAGCTATAGGAAATAAACAAGGGTAAATAGAAATCTTTTTTTTTTTTTGCAACACCTTTTAAAACTAGGTGGCTGTTGAAATGATGATCCTTCTCAAGTGTTATTGCTTGTTTACCCACTGAATTACTATGCAGTCTGATACTATTCATAGCTTTTCTGTCATACCCTGCCATTGTTTTTATGGTCATTCCAATATCCTGGCTCTTCTCACCTGGAAAGTTATCAGTCTGCAGGCTGTGATTCATCTCTGTCCAGACAATGTTCAAAAAAGTCTGAGGAAGATAGAAGGCAGCAGTGATGCATCAGTTCCATCTGTACATGGATCGTATTCATTTTAATAGCTGCTGATTCATAAGAGAATGAATGTTCAGCTTGGGTGGAAAAAGCACAAAGAGGTCATTATTGAAGCAGCAGCTGCTCAGCACGTTTCAAATAAATATGAGCCATAAATACAGGTATGACAACACATGGCTACTGGCATTATTAGAAAGACTGTGAAACATTTTCAAACTGGAGGTCTAGTCATGGGACAAGACATTTTTACTGGAACTGAACATAATAGCATACAGAAATACAAATACAGAACATCGTAGTACACCCATTGTAGGATATTTTCCATGATTAGTTGTTTAATAAACCTCAAGAGATGTATATAATATTGTAATTTCTTGAGCTGAACTGGACAAAGAGGAAAAACTGAAGCTGCTCCATGCTTGGTCCTTGCAAGGCAGGCAAGTAGATTACCAGTATACATTGTGCACTGTAATCTAGTTATCTACCTCAAAAGGCACATTCAATTAACCTGATGCAATGAGCAAAGAGCAATTTTGGAAGCAATAACCATTTTCTTTTCTCCTACAATGCACCATTTCCCAACCCAGGCACAGACTCTTGCACACCGCAAACACAACTGTGTGTGCACTTAGTATTAAATTTGACGCATTCGCTTTTGAATATTTTAGAAGTAGTGATTTAACCTAGAAGGGAATTCTGTTTCTTCCATATGTGGCACAAACGTAACCGGCGCATAACAATCCGACACATCACCCCTGATTACAGGCATTTTTGGAAAATGGCCCCACACTGCAAATGTTGTCTCCATCAACCTTCACCTGCTTTCCTCAGATGGCATCCACTTTCAAATTCTCTTATTTCATGAGAGGTATGTATTAGGGTTTAAGACGATTGCAAGAATTCACTAAATTACATGGAATATTGGGCTCAGACATTAGATTTTTCTAAGCATCACCCTCAACTGACTGCTCCCCACAATAAGTAATGTAATTCATTGTGCCAGGGCCTTACTGCATTACTCCCCACCTTACAGATGGAATCCTACTATTTCTACGAACCGACTGAGCTGTAAAAAGAAATACTGTTTAATTTATGCTGCTTTTTGAATCAGCCAAGATAAATGAAAACATATTGTTGACAGATCTCCCTTTTATGCCAAGATGGTAAGATATAGGGCATAATAAGATTCACAAATGCCAAGAAAGATCAAAACTAATGTAATTTAGCATTATTCTATGTTGAAACATTTATTAATAAAACTGCAGCAATAATGCATTGACTAGAGAAGACACCTAACCACCACATTTACGGTAGAATCCATAAACTAATCAAGGGTACCAGAACAGTTCCCAATACACTGTACAAGTTACTATTATTTTACTTCAAAAGGAAAGGGACCAGGTAACATAAAACCTAGTGGACCATATCATTAAATTTTATTGTCTCTTAGGGGAAAGGTAATTATTAATAATAAGCAACGACCTCCGTAACCTGCAGCAGTGGGCAGCAATGTCAGCCAATCCGTACCTGTCCATGTCTGTTTGCTGCATTTACACACACACATACAAATTTATAAATGTTATGTTATGGTACTGTATGTGCCTACTAAGACGTTTTTATTACATATGCTGCACACTGGTGCAAACTATGACATTTGCAATCAATATCCTACTGTTGTGTTAGCAAAGGAAAAATTATTCACTTTGCATACATTTATTCACTTTTGGGGTTATGTAATAAAAGGCACTAATTTTGCACAGGGGCAGTAACCCATAGCAACCTATCAGCAGGCACCATTTACTAGTCACCTGTTTAAATGCAAGACTCTTATTGGTTGTCATGGGTTAGCTTTCCTGGGCAAACTTAGGGGGAAATGTAATAAAATTTGCAAAGTGCAAAATAATTCATATTGCAATGTAATGTTCTTCATTAAATGTTTATTGCATTGTGAATATTAATTGTGCATTGTGAATCTTTAACACCTGCTCTGGAGTTTTGTTAAAGGGGTTGTTCACCTTTGAATTAACTTTTAGTATAATGTAGAGAGTGATATTCTGAGACAATTTGCAATTGGTTTTCATTTTTTATTATTTGTGGTTTTTGA
Source organism: Xenopus borealis (assembly GCA_024363595.1). Classification (NCBI taxonomy): domain Eukaryota; kingdom Metazoa; phylum Chordata; class Amphibia; order Anura; family Pipidae; genus Xenopus; species Xenopus borealis. The sequence goes on from CM044431.1 coordinate 175,668,855, forward strand.
GTTATTTAGCTTTCATTCAGCAGCTCTCTAGTTTACAGTGTCGGCAATTTGGTTTCTAGGGTACAAATTCCCCTAGCAACCCTGCATTGATTTGAATAAGAGACTGGAATATGAATAGGAGAGAGACTGAATAGAATGATAAGTAATAAAAAGTGGCAATAACAATACATTTGTAGCCTTACAGAGCATTTGTTTTTAGATGGTGTCAGTGACCCCCATTTGAAAGCTGCAAAGAAACAAAAGAAATAGCAAATCATTAAAAAACTATGAAAAATAATTAATGAAGACCAATTAAAAAGTTTCTTAGAATTGGCTCTTCTACAATATACTAAAAGTTAACTTGAAGGTGAACCACCCCTTTCAATGTTTTGTCGCAAAAAACATTTTGCAATTGCAAAATCTTATTACAAACACTGTGCACAATCTATAAAATTCTCATTCGCTATCCTACTGTCACATGAGGGGCAAAGTGTTTGCAAAGGCAACATTTTTCACTTTGTGAACATTTTTGCGTTAACGACCTACATTACATCCCCTGATTAGTGCCTTATATGACATACGGGGACAAGAGAACAGTTGCATTGCATATGATTTTGCATTAGCAACTAATATTATATTCCCCCTATGTGTGTTGGCCATGTTTATAAAAGATTCCCAGGCGTTTCCTTCTCTCCTGGGTTCACTTTGTATTCATTTTCAGTGCTTAATGAACACAGCATTTCCAGCTCATTCCAGAATGCCTCATTCATCCCACGGCAGTCATAACAAACAGCAGTTGGTATAATTACTATTTCACACTTCAAATAGATTCACTCATTTTTACAAATTAGACATAGCATCAAACACACACCATGGGCTCTTATTTGCTGTGGCCAAATGTTTAGGTTATCAGAAAAAAATCACCCACGGACAACAAATGTCACCCAGTCTCTTCAAAATTCAATATTACATATACATTAATGTGTGAATCTAATTTAATTTATGTCACTTTATTTGCATGTACAAGATTTGTTTGTAGACTTAAGGTAAGGAGATCCAAATTACAGAAAGAACCCAAGTTCTGGATAACAGGTCTCATTTCTCTATCATGCATTCCCAGTTACAGATGCATAAAGCGCTAATACAATGCTAAAGGGCTTAACTTAAACAAGGACTTCTCATACTGAGGCCAATCTCAGTTTTGTAGCCCACTTGCTCATTAAGAGCCAAGTGCACTAACTGTTATTTATTTGTTTGGTTTCATTACACAACAAACTATGATGAATGTTATTCCAGAGCAAAAACAGCTACAAATATACAAGAAAGAAAAAAAAGGGAAATATTGGAATTAAAACAAAAAAATAACATGTCCAGCTAATAACATTAACATTCATTTAATTTAATTTTATAAAGGGTAATGAAATCGGTCATTGAAGAGGAATAGCCTTGGCATGGGTGTAAAGTAAAAGAAAGAGAAAAAAACAAAAACAAACAAACAAAAGTGTAAAGCTGGCCATAGACGTAACAATTACGATCTTTCTCGGAAAAGATCTTTCCGAGAAAGATCGTTCGTTTCAACACACATGTGTAGAGCAGAATCGTCAGATATACAGGTAGAAACAATAGAATTCTACTTGTATCTGACGATTCAGCACTAACAATGGCCGATGTTCAGGGTGATTTCAAAGGCATCCAATCAAAATGTTCCGTCCAGTCCGATCAACCAGCCGACCGATATCTTAATCCTCTGACGATGTCGGTCGGCTCATTTCCCACCATACACGCACCGAATATCGTACGAAAATTAGTTTCGTACGATATTATCTGTGCGTCTATGGCCACCTTAAGTTATAAACCCCACTTATTCAATTGTAAGTGAAAAGAGCCATTTACATTTTTTACTTGCACAGATAAGGACGGACAGTCTACAATCCACATCCACCTGCTCCAGTTAAGTTTGTGGGAAATTTTGGGGAAGCACAGAAAATCATTAATCAGAGACTGTTACTATACATGAAAGCTACTAACACTATAACATTGCCCAGTGCACAGAAAGCGGCCCTTTTGCTAACAATAGCAGGGGAAGAAGCTTTGCAAATCTTTCATTCATTTCAACTTTCAACTTGATGAACATGACAGTGATAATTTTAAAGTAGTTATGGGAACTTTGAAGATCACTGCACCCCAAGGTGAATGAGACATATGAGAGATTTTTGTTTAACTCCAAAGTCCAGTCTCCAATTGAAAGCACAGAGGTAGACATAGACTTCAAGCTGAAAAGCACAACACTTAACTTTGGTCAGCTAAGAGATTTATTAATCAGAGGCAGAGTTGTAATTGGATCTAATGATCAAAAAGTGCAAGTTCATTAAAAGCCGATACAAAACCAGTTGTACAAGCCAAAAGGCATGTGCTAGTGGCACTGATAGAAAGACATCAATGTGAATTGCAGCGCCTGACTGAGTTAGATGTAATTGAGCCTATCAATGAACCTTCAACTCTGACTGTAACAGGAAGACGTGTGGGAGCAAAAGACACAACTGTCTGTTAATTGGCTCATGTGAATAGTTTGTTTGGTATGTTTGTGTGCACCGTTGAATCCTAGTATCCCAGTAGACTGTCCTTATTTTTTAAAATGGCAATTTTCTATTTAGGATTACCCAATGGCAAATACTGCTAAAAAAGTGTATTATTATGAAAATGGTTTATTTACATGAAGCAGGGTTTTACATATGAGTTGTTTTACGCAATATCTTTTTATAGAGACCTACATTGTCTGGGGGGGTATAGTTTTCCTTTAAGTGTTACCACGATGATAAGACCATACATAAACAGGACAGACAACAGAAACAAAACGTGTGTGAGAGACAAAAGAAGATTACAAAAACACGAGCATTTACACATTGGAGATCAGGTCAGAATTTGGAATGGATCACATCATTCTTATGAGGTTAAAATAAGTGATGGAAATGTTTTAAGGCAAAATAGAAGGCATTTAAATAAAATCCCAAAAATACCAAGTGTGAATTATTCTGATGTCCAGCACTGTAATCAGAAAGCACAGGACTAGGATTTGACTCACATGGAGCACCAGTGGATGCTTACTGGCCAGAGGACAATCAAGGAAAAGATGCCACTGGAAATAGATAATTCACATTCTAGCCAATGAGAAGACATTGCACGTGGATTAGTCCCGGAAGAAGAGGAAATTTGTTGCTGGGCAACTAATCTCCCCACAATCTCCACGTGTGTCACCAGCCTTAAACAGATGATTTACACTGACTACATATATTCCTTGTTGTGTGTTCCCACTGACAGATTACATGTTAAAGAACCAGAGAGATGTCAGACTCACATGTGTACTTACTTAAAGCATGGGATGCACAAAGATGCCCCTTTTAAGATGTTGAAATGTTCATTAAAACAGAAATTGTGTTTATTGTAGGTATAAATCAGGCCCAGGCTCCCAAGGCAACCTGGCCGGCACTTTGGGCAAACAAGGGTCCAAACCAGGGTAAGCAAAACATGTGGAATGCATAGGGACTATTAAAAGATCTATTTGGCAAAATAGAACTCAGTCCTGGACACAAGTGTTCCCCTAACTGCTCTTTGTACAGCACATGTAACCACGCTAGAGTGCAGTGTTGTCAGATTCAAGGCAGTCATGTACTTAAAAGAGTAGTACAGAAATGTACATTATGTTTTGGGATTGTATACTAAACCAAGGCAACCACATCCCATGGATGATCTATGCCCCCAACACGGCCAGAACTTGGGGAAGCAGAGTAGGCAAGTGTCTAGGGTGGAAAGCTGGGGGGGGTTGCAAGGCAAGTATCTTCTCTGTCACCTACCCCATGTATGTGCATGTGCACGGCAAATGATGCTAGCGCCCTGGCCTGGCCCCCAAAGATGTCCCATTAGCTCCCAATTTTCTTTTCTGCTGATTTACTGCACATACTCTGTGCATCTTAGTGTCCAATACACAATATATTGAATATATATAATATAAATGTAACAATATAAGGCTGATTAGTAAATAATTCAGATTAGAGGTACATGGCATCTCAGAAACCAGCATAATTACCATCAGAATTTAATAATCATTTAAAGCCATATTAAATTTTGGGTTTGGTTCTCCGTTAACGCTTGACTCTTAAATGATGTGAAATGAGGGGTTAGGATAGGGGACACCTGTGCTCCAGCACCATTCCCCCTCATGTATTCAGGAACAGAGCCCTGCACAAATTGGTGCTAAAAGGCTTCCTGATCCCCTCGGCTCTATTTCCTGGTAACTGAAATAGAAAAAGCTGCAGTTTGTATATATATATATATATATATATATATATATATATATATATATATATATTTTATAATCTGAGTGAGTTTAAAGAATTTGAATTCAGCAATCTCCTCTGCCTATTTACACAGATGATTATAGGGTTAATATTTTAGGTGGTAGGTTTGTAGAGGATTAATAGAAGTAAGATAGGTCAAGGGCAGAATTGTTAAGCGGAGTAAAAAATGTCAAGATAATTCACCACATATCACAAGGCATTGCTGTGTAGAAAACAGAGTAAAAAATGTCATACTTTTTTTGAGTTTTTATTTAGGGCGACTTCCACCAGGACTTACTTACAAAGGTCTGAAGCAGTGTAAAATAACAGCAGCAAACACAGAGGACCCATAATTTTTGGTAGCAAACACTGAAAACTGTACCTGTGCAGTTAAATCTGGAAAAACACTAAAATAAACCTGTCCATACAGTAATATTAAAAATATTTGCACGTGTAGATTTTTCACACTACTGTATGCAAATATTATACACATCAAAGTCCATAACGAGGGACTGTCCATAATGAGGGAAAGAGAGATGGAAGTGGGGCAGTGTGGCTGAGCTGCTCTGGGGTGGGCTAGTCGTCTCTTATAGTGGCACCCCCCTTCTTTCCTGGTCCCTGGTCAGGTCAGTCCCACTTTTTCACTTGGAAATAGGTTAAGCATTGCTTCAATTCCTCTGTCTTTTTCCTGTATACCTCTATATGTGCCTTTTTTTAAGTTACAGTTGTGCTCATAAGTTTACAGAATTTATGATTTCTTAAACATTTTTCATAGAATATGAATGATAACGCAAAAACTTTTCTTTCACTCATGGTTATTTGTTGGCTGTAGCCATTTATTGTCACACAACTGTGTTTACTCTTTTTAAATCATAATCACTACATAAACTACCCAAATGACTCTGATCAAAAGTTTACATACCCTGGTGATTTGGCCTGATAACATGCACATAACTTGACACAAAAGGGTCAGAATGGCTACAATCTCCACCTGTGATCTGTCTGCTTGTAATTAGTGGGTGTGTATAAAAGGTCAATGGCTTTCTTGACTCCTGACAGACCCTTGCATCTTTCATCCAGTGCTGCACTGATGTTTTCTGT
>CM044431.1:175702576-175720893 GCA_024363595.1 Xenopus borealis
GCACTACCTAGATATCGCTGCCCTCCTCTCATCCCCCCTTCCACTCACCATCTAATTATGTAATTAGTGCATGGGCATAAGGTCCTTTATTCTGATGCATAGTCAAGATTTAGTGGTGATACACACCTTCCCTTAATAACAGTGTCTACACAATGGTGCTTGCCTGCTTGCTTTGATTATTCCAAGAATGAAGGAAACAATGTTGCATCTCAGAGGAGCTTTAAAAGCATGTAGCTACTAGGCCTCTGTCAAAACAGCAGCAACCAAGCCCAACAGGAACACAAATAGAAAAGATGGGAATGTCTCAGCATAGGAGGGCAAACTCTACAGGGCAATACTCTGCTGTCTTTCTACACCTAAAAGACAAGGACACACTCCTTTGAAGATAACAGTGTCCAAATCTTGGATAAAGAAGACAGTTAATTTGAAAGAGGCGAGTTTATATGCTGAGAATTTCCCATGCCAGTCAATTGAACTGAAGAAGCTGCTCGGATGAGTAGTGGAACATCTTAAATGATTACTCAGCAAGTCTAGTTGTTTTAGAATTACTTTATCAGATATGCCATGACCTGGATGAATGAAAATCTTCATAGTCATATTTAGGACTGCTGGTTTTAACTCTTGAAGTAATGTAGTAGAAATCAAATGAAGGGGTTGTTCACCTTCCAAACAATTTTTCTGTTCAGTAATTTTTAGATTGTTCTCCATTAATAAAGATTTTTTTTAATTACTTTCCATTATTTATTTTATACTGTTTTTCCAAAATCTAAGTGTAAAGTTGAATGTTGGTGTCTCTGGTGTTTGAGTCTGGCAGCTAAGTAATTCAGGCGCAGACTCTAAACTGATACAATTTTGCAACATTTAATTGATACATTTCACAGCAACATCTCTGGAGTATTGGCAACTATTGTATCAATTCTAACAGCTGCCTGTACTGAAACCCAGAGATTCTGCTCAGCAGGGACAAAGATAAGAAATGTATCTATTAAGTTTCAGTTTAGAGGTGACTCCCCTTGCCCAGCTCTGTTGATCTGCACCAAAAGGTGCGGGTACACGAAGAGAAAAGATTAGTCCAAAAATGTCAAAGCAGGCATTTTTCAGACTGACCTCATCTTTGTTCCACTCCATATACCTGCAATAAAGCTGTAATTTCCAGTGCAGATCAATGGAGCTGAGTGAGGGAGCAGATCCACTTCTCTATGCCTGCAAAAACAATGCAGTAAAAGCCCAGCAGTGCCAGAGCTGTTTGTGCCCTAGCCCTTAAGTGTTAAATCCTATATTAGTCAGTAACTGTATGTAATCTGCATGTGTGATATTTATATCCTTCTATTATACAGTTGTCTCAATTTATCATTTTTTATTATTATTATTAATATGTATTATTGGACAGATTTACTGAAGGGCTATTCACATGGGCATGCCAAAGGTGAAGTGTACAAGTGTTCTTTGGCTTCATGATTGTTCGAGGGGTGCCGATCCCTTGTCTGAAAACCAGGCTTAACAGTTGGAGAGGTTGGGGAAAGAGGAACCTTTCTTGTAAACTAGGAATAAAGTAACACTAGAGACAATTTATTTAGAAACATTTGCATTGACGAAGTTTCACTGCCGAAAGTACACCATTGTTCATTTGAAAAAGACGAAACTTTGCAATTTGATAAATGTGTATTTTCTGGAAAATAGCATCAGACAAACTAGCAAATTTTCTAAAAACTAATTCGCCCTTTAGAAAATTTGACCCATAGATGACTCCAAATGAATAACTTGAATGAGTGTATTTAGTAACTATGGTAAGAATGAAAATAATTGTAACTATGGTAGCAATGGTGACAATGGACACAATACTAAGTATGTTGGTAATGGTAATAATGGAAACAATAGTAAAAATGGTGGCAATTGTAACTATAGTAACAATGAAAACAATATTAACTATGGTAGCAATGGAAACAATAGTAAGTATGCTAGCAATGGTAACTATGGAAACAATAGTAACTATGGTAGCAATGGAAACAATATTATGGTAACAATGGAAGCAATAGTAACTATGGTAACAATGGTAACTAGAGTAACAATGGAAACAATAGTAAGTATGGTATCTATGGTAACCATGGAAGCAATAGTAACTATGGTAGCAATAGTAACTATGCTAACACTGGAAACAATGGAAACACTAGGAAGTAAGGTAGCAATGGTAACAATGAAAACAATAGTAAGTATGGTAGATATGGTAACAATGGAAGCAATAGTAACGAGAGTAACAATGGAAACAATATTATCTGTGGTAGCAATAGTAACTATGGTAGCAATGGTAAACAATAGTAAGTATGGTAGCAATGGTAACTATAGTAACAATGGAAACAATAGAAACAATATTAACTATGGTAGCAATGGTAATAATGGAAGCAATAGTATTGAAGCAATGGTAACTATGGTTAGAATGGAAACAATATTAACTGTGGTAGCAATGGTAACAATTGAAACAATAGTAAGTATGGTAGCAATGGTTACATTGGAAACAATAGTAAGTACAGTAGCAATGGTAACTATGGTAAGAATGATAAAAATAGTAAGTTTGGAAGCAATGGTAAAAATAGAAAAAATAGTAACTGTGGTAGGAATGGTAACAATGGAAACAATATTAACCATGGTAGGAATGGTAACAATGGAAACAATAGTAAGTATGGTAGCAATAGTAGCTATGGTAACACTGAAAACAATGGGAACAATAGTAAGTAAGGTAGCAATTGTAACTATGGCAACAATGTTAACAATAGTAACTATGGTAGCAATGGTAACAATGGAAACAATAGTACATATGGTAGCAATGGTAACAATGGAAACAACAGTAAGTATGGTAACAATGGAGATAATAGTAACTATGGTAGCAATGGTAATATTGAAAACAATATTAAATATGGTAGCAATGGTAACTATGGTAACAATGGAAATAATAGTACCTATGGTAACAATAGTAACTATGGTAACAATGGGAATAATGGAAACAATTGTAAGTATGGTAGCAATGGTAACTATGTTAACAATGGAAACAAACTATACTATGGTAAAAATGGAAACAATAGTAAATATGGCAACAATTGTAACAATAGAAACAATTGTAAGTATGGTAGCAATAGTAACTATGCTAACACTGGAGATAATGGAAACAATAGTATGTATGGTAGCAATGGTAACAATGGAAACAATAGTAAGTATGGTAGCTATAGTAACAATGGAAGCAATAGTAACTATGGTAGCAATGGTAACTAGAGTAACAATGGAAACAATATTAAATGCTGTTGCAAGGGTAACAACAGTAACTATGGTAGCAATGGTAACAATGGAAACAATAGTAAGTATTGAAGCAATGGTAACTATGGTAACATTGGAAACACTATTAACTGTGGTAGCAATGGTAACTATGGTAAGAATTATAAAAATATTAAGCATGGTAGTAATGGCAACAATTGAAACAATAGTAAGTATTGTAGCAATGGTAACTATGGTAACACAGGAAACAATGGAAACAATAGTAAGCATGGTAGCAATGGTAACTATAGTAACAGTGGAAACTGACTTCTAAATTTGCCATAAGGTATTTGCATGATGCTTTTACATAACCCGTCTGATCCCCCATGTTCCTGTATGAGGGGGCTGCCATATTTGTGCAGCAGGCATCTGTTATCATTACAAACTGTAACTAACAGGCTGAGATGGGACTGTTAGGTTGGAAAAGTAAGAGTGTCAGGGTGTCAGAGAGTCAGGCTTAGACATTTCAGCTAACTGTTATATACAAAAATAAAACTTTCAGCAAAAAAATGATCAACATGACCTATAGGTAACAATTAATGTACATTCATATGTTAAAATTCATTTTTTTAGTGTCAGTATCACTTTAACTATGGTAGCAATGGTAACAATGCAAACAATAGTAAGTATGGTAGCAATGGTAACAATGGAAACTATATTAACTCTGGTAATAACGATAACAATGGAAACAATAGTAAGCACAGTAGCAATAGTAACTATGGTAACAATGGAAACTATATTAACTATGGTAATAATGGAAACATTAGTAATTATGGTAGAAATGGTAACTACAGTAACAATGGAAACAATAGTAAGTATGGTTGCAATGGTAACAATGGAAACAATAGTAGGTATCGCAACTATGGAAATAATAGTAAGTATGGTAACAATAGTAACTATAGTAACACTGGAAACAATAGTAAGTAAGGTAGCAATGGTAACTATGGTAATAATGGAAACAATAGTATGTATGGTAACTATGGTAATAATGGAAACAATAGTAACTATGGTAATTATGGTAACAATGGAAATTATAGTACCTATGGTAGCAATGGAAAAAATAGTAAGTATGGTAGCAATGGAAACAAGACTAGTTGTTAGTTATTGAAAGAATAGTAGCAATGAAAAAAATAATAACTACTGTATGTGAAATGTGGTAGCAATGGAAACTGCTGTAACAATGGAAACATTAGTAAGTATGTTAGTAATAAACCGTCTTGTTTAACATGAGTTCAGTAAATAGTGCTTGTACTGAACATACTTTTTCTCTATTGGTTTCATCATCACAAATCTATGATTTTTGTCCTTTATTGAACTAAACAGGCCAAACTGAAACCATGTTTGGCCCTTGCAAGAGAGATACTTAGATTTCCACAACAAAGGTAGAATGGGGGGTTGTATACTAGTAATCTAAATACATTTAGCTGAAGAAATAACAAAAACATAGATAATTAAAAATAGGCAAAAATATGTTCAGTACAACCCGTATTCATCACACTCATGTTGAACACGGGAGTATACTGCACCTTTAACGGGTATGTAAATGTTCTGTTTCAACCCACTGTCCTTAGTAATAGTTCTCTTAGATCTGGGCCAGGACCATTACAGGACACTACTCACTGTTGTGAGCAGATCTTCACAGACAGCTGAACTCAACCGCACTCACACGAGCATGCAGATTTGATTAAGTTTATTCCAAAATTGATGAAAAATCTCCCATACATAGATCAGACCAGTTGGTTAGGCAGGCCTGTATGTAATATAAGGCACTAAGTTTGCCCAGGAGCAGTAACCCATGACAACCAATAAGATTCTTGCATTTAAACAGGTGACTAGTAAACGCTACTTGCTGATTGGTTGCTGTGGGTTACTGCCCCCGGGCAAACTTAGTGCATTAAATTACATAACCCCTAGAGTTAACTAAGATCGATGCTAACTGAAAACTGGGAACAGTTGAAGAGGGGAAGGGGGTGAAGGGTCACAGCAGCTTCCTGGACTACAGGGAGAGGTGAGGGACAAATTAGCATGATGCAGCTACAATGCAAATTAAGATGATTGACAAGGTTTTGTGTAACATAACAGTAAATATGACGTCTGGTCTGTACCATGTTGTTTTGCATAGTTATTCACTGACCTATTCTTAGTTCTGAACAACAAAACAATACTGGGAACATTTTAGTTATATATAGCCAAAGGTTACAAAATATTCTAGGACACATGATTGTGGATAGAGAAATGCACTGAAGTTACTTTCTAAGAAGACTGGAAATAACTTGTAGTACTGGACTCATGCTAGCATAAATATCAGATTAGATTTAATGTACTTAGGAAGGCAATGAAAAGAAAATACCCTTGTTCAAAAATACAATTAAGGTAAAAACAGCAAAAGGGGAGTACCACAAAAATATAATACCTTTAAATCCCAATAATACTAAAATATTTGCAGTGCTGTATCCTTAAGTGATGTTGGCTATGTAGCAAACCATGAGTTACACTCAGTCCCCTTAAGCTAACATGGTGCAACCACAAAGAAGTGAATGACCATGTAACAGAAATAAATGTAAGATTTTAGTTACAAACTGTATGTCTAGTAGAAGTAAATGTAGAGCAAATGGACTTGCTGGTTAATCAATGAAGATGTTTCACTGCTCATCCGGCAAGCTTTTTCAGTTCAACTGACTGGTATGGGAAGTCATTGGCATAGAAGCACTTCCAATAATCCAATCACAATGGTGCAGTGTAGCTATCCAATGAAGTGACAGTGTTTTTGAATGCAGTGTAGTTACTGTGATAGAATTACCATTGTGTGTTTTCAGTTGAACTGAAGAAACTGCTTGGATGAGTCAATGATTAATAAGCAAGTCCAGTTGCTCTAGATTACCTTTTACTAGAAATACCATGACCTGGATGAATGAAAACCTTCAGACAGATTTTAGTTAAGGCATGAATATGCTGGGTTCCATTTGTCTTAAGGCTTCGTCCACACGAGCAGATTCGGGGAGATTATTCACCCCAGCTCATGTTAGTCAGCGGAGGGCAGGGAGAAGGCAATTCGCGGAGATTGCCGCCCCGAAGAAGTGGCGATTTCTCACTGGAGCGACTAGGCCAGATGTCTATCAGGCAGGATTAAAAATCCCGTTGGATCGCGGCTGCATCTGTTCGTTGATGCAGTGCCGCAATCTGACCACCCCTACTGATCCAATCGTTGGGCACTAGGGCCCACGATCGGATAAGCCCGATATCGCCCATCGCCAAACGAGCGGATCTTTACGTGTATGGCCACCTTAAGTCTTTCCACCCCACTAAACTATCTTTCTGGCAGATTTCCATCTCTCTCTCTTGTACATATTGTAAAATATCACCAGGAAAAAAACAGGTGGGCCCTGACCCTCGTGGACCCCTCCAATGCAGACCCAATTGCCACCTGCCCTCCGCCATCACTCTCCAGCTGCCCTTTGTCCCAGCAGAAGTAAAGTGCACACAACGTGGGAGAAGGGACTGTTGTGTGTAAGTGGGAAGCCAGTGGAAGCCTTCCTATATTTTTGCTGTAATAAAATTGGGGTCAAGCATAATTTTTACCGGCCAGGCCAGTAAAATACTGGCCAGGTGGCAGCCCTAGGTGTGGGGGGCCCTAGTGTAAGAGCCATGATGAGCCTTGCACACCCCAGTCTGACCTAGGTTGGAGATGTGGTCCCAGGCCATCTTAGACACTAAAATAAAAGATGCCTTAGAAAAGTATTTCTAACTGATAACAGGTGAAGATGATATATATAAAAAATGTGACCCATATTTTGGAAGATGTTTGCTTTAAAATCAACCTAAAATATAATGGTAGGGGCAAGGTGGCTGGCCAGTCAGTTTGGCCTGGCACTGTCAGGGGTGGGGAAAATGCTGCTCCTGGTAAATTTAAAACCGGAAATTCATTTCTTCTAGTGCAGAGAGCTCAAATGCACTTTCTGCACTAGTGTCCTGGACCCCTCTGCCGACCTCATGGACCCTTGACTCCCTCCAGGGCTAAAAGGTGAGCACAGAGGATTGCCCCTGCCAAGAAACTGTAATGTACAAATGGTGACACTAAACAATATATTAAGTTTACTCCTTAGCAGCCATCTATGTTGGCCGAAACGAATCCGTAAAATCATGTGACTTTTCAGCACAAAACAAGGAAATTGTTTAGCCGTGCACAAAGTGCGCGGCTCTCTTTTACCCTCCATCTTGCTAATTTGCATATGCAAATTATGGTTCCGATTCGGTTCGGTATTAGAAAAAATTGTGGATTCAGTGCATCCCTAGTAAGTAAGAAACAAAATTTCACTTTGGAGAACAATTCCAATTCTCATGTCATTTTAGTTTATTGTTTGTTGCACAGTAACATGTTTCTGATCAACAGATCCTTCTTCAGGCCAACAGTGTACATAACCCAGTTCATGATGAATTGACTTATCCATAATGTTTGCTGAGCACATGATGAAGGATCGGAAACATTTGTACAAAACCCAATTCACAGTGAAAATATCACCATCTTTTTGCATTGTGTATGTTGGTAGCGCCAGTCCCAAATAGAGGTCAGGATACAAATACGTTTGGGGACTTATAAGGTATTTTAAGAGACAGAGACACGTGTATGGAAAGTGAAGCAGGTTTCTGTTTGAGACTGTCTGAGATTCTATTCTTTGCATGATATATAAGTAAATAAGGAGGTTATATAGAAGAGTAAAAACATGGAATTCGAGTAGGTAAGTTTAAAAACCATGACCCTGGAAATAATCCCCCCTGGAGGGAAACAGCTGCAGAGTGTCCTAGGAATTGCAAAGTGAGCTGAATACCACTTAAATGTTTTTGTATTCCCAAGGGAACAAAAAAAGGGTTTTTTATTCCTCCACTGGAAATTGTACAAAGTTTATTTAAAGGACATATGCCCTATGTCGACATATTTTAGCCAGCACTGCATTTGTAATATTGTGTTGAGTGTGTATGTCACTGCTCTGTTTCAAGGGGTAGTTCACCTTTAAGTCAACTTTTAATATCTTATAGAATGGCCAATTCTCAGCAACCTTTCAGTTGGTCTTCATTATTTATTTTTTTATCATTATTTTAATTATTTGCCATCTTTGTCTGACTCTCTCCAGCTGGGGATCACTCACCCTATTTAAAAACAAATGATCTGTAAGCAGTGCTTGAATTGGAATGAAAAAAAGTGGAGGGATGCTCTGTGTGGTTAGCGTAGCACAGATTGCTAAAACAAGCCCCTCCCACAACCATAAGCCACACCCATTGTTATAATAAGCGTCACACACCAATACTTTCTGGTTTCACCCACTTTAAAACAAAGCCATTTTGCTATTTTCATTTTGGTATTTCTGTTTACTTCCCAGTATGCATAGATTTACCTAAGTAAAAGATAAATACTTAGGGACCCCAAAATTATATTTTATACATTTTATTTTACCTCTGCATTTTATTTGCATGCAGAAGTGGAGATGAGCAAAAGACAGTTCTGGGATGCAAAGCTCTTCCATCCCCTCTATGGGGATGCTATTTCACAAAAATAAACAAGTGAAAGGATGGCATACCTCCCCAATTGTAAGGCTACAAATGTACTTTCTATTACTCTTTTTATTCAGGGCCTCTCCTATTCACGTTCCAGTCTCTTATTCTATGCAATGCTTGATTGCTGGGGTAATTTGGACCCTAGCAACCAGATTGCTACATTTCCAAGCTGGTGAGCTGCTGAATAAAAAAAAAATAGCTCAAAAACTATAAATAATATAAAATGAAAACCAATGGCAAATTGTGAATATCACTCCCTACATAAAAATAAACACATTTTGGCCTGATAGAAAGACCACAGATCTAGTGTTCCATACTGATAGAGTTATTGTCACTTACCTGTATACTATGAGTGGACAAAGTACTGCATACTGTAGATATGCTTTCAGTGGCCTAGCTATAGAGTAAGAAGAAGTCCATAGATGACCCCGGACCCTGGATCCATAAACAACGCAAGAAAACCTTAAGAAGAAAGAAAAATCAAAATTTACTTATTCCTGCGACAAAAAGTAATGTGATTTTAGCTATTTGTATTTGGTATAACCAGTCACTTCGATTTGGTGAAGTCTAATACACTTAGCTAATGATAACTGCTTATGTTTCAAGCAATGTTTTTCAAAAGAGAAAGTCTCTAAATTTTCTATGTCTCTAAATTGTTCAGCATCCATGATTTCTTTGATTAGGTGAAAGAGGAAAAGCAGAGGCCAGCTAACAGAAAGAATCCATACATGAGTACACTGAACATTCCTAGCCCCTATTAGGTACCCCTTTATAAAAGTACCCAAATAATATCCCACTGACTAAATCTGCCTGAAATCACAGGTGCTTATTTTACGTGAAAGGCACCAGAGCCATGTAAACATAGTGTAAAGCATTTTTTACAATGAATTAACTGAGCCCAAATTGCAAATTTCAGAACATGTTCTTGGATCCTACCATACTTCTTCAACATTCTACAGCTGTTTTAACACCACAGTAAAGAACCCTATATAACAGGAGTTTTGTGTGCATTTCGCCTGCTTGCTTGTCACATAGTAGCAATGCACCTGAGAAAACACGCCTGGCAAAGTGTGCAGGTGATGCCCTGATCAAAGTGATGTGGGGAAAGACCAGAAATGTCTGAAAACTCAGGATTTTATTGCTGGGAAACTGAGCTTTAAAATTTTGCAAGTCAAAATGATTCATGAAAAGTCTAGGTTTGTGATTGGGTAAAATCTGGTGGAAAGCTCTCAATTAATATATGTGTCTCAGGTAAATAAAACTGGGTTTGGATTTCTGAAAAGCCATCTGCCCATTAACCATGTAATTACAAATATTAGGAATTTGATAATATGGGATCTAATGATGTGGCACTGATGCATTGTAAATAATACAGAAGTCAGTCCAGCACAATTCGGGACAGAGATTTTAAGCCCTAAGCATGCTTATAAGCCTTTTAAACATTTTAAACTATTTTTGTTTTATATTGCATGGACCAAATAAATAATTTTCAATTTTCAATGGAGCTGTACTCACACCGGCGCATGTAAGCGCCATCACTGGTTGAGACGCAATATGCTGCATTTTTCCTTCGTTCGGCACCTACATGCGCCTTTGTGAGTAAAGCCCCATTGAAAAAAATTGAATGTGTCTATTCCTACGCTCCTGCGGCTGAACACATAAAACTTGAACGCAGGGGAGCACAGCCTCAGATGCTTGTGTGTAAGAGCCCTTAGAAACTATTCAATTGGTCTTTCCAGCTTTCAAATGGGATCACTGATGACATCCAAAACATATGTTCTGTATGGCTAGAAATATATTATTATTGCTACATTTTATCACTCATCTTTCTATTCAGACCCTCTCTTATTCATTTTCCAGTCTCTTATAAAAATTGGTGCATGGTTGGGGTTATTTGGACCCTAGCAACAACTGCAACTATATGTATTTTTAAAATGCAATCAATCCAGTCTTCCAACTAACACTATACAGTAGTATTGGTAAATTCAACTGATTAAAAAAGAGCCCCGGTGGTTGTAAAAATACTAATCTAATATGCAGTGCTACATACTACTACTATTTTACAGGAGAATAAGAATGCGGCTGCTGAGGTTGGCAGTCTCCAGAGGACTCTTGGATTTTCAGTTATATTTTTGAATGGAGGTCCCTAAAATCATATTTTGCATCCAGTGCCTTCTAATGATGCCACTGTCATATTCATTGGTTGGACAACCTTGTTCTACTGTATTTAATAAGAAATTCAGCTCTACACATAGCACGTCATAGTAGAATTTGCCATGGCCATTAACTAAATCAAGGCTAAAACACCCCAACGAGTAAGAAAATTGCATCTATCCTATCTCAATTTTAGAACATTTTTTTTTTTTATTTATTCAAAACTTTTTTTATTACTTTGTAGTAAAACCCCATTGGTCTGATCCAGAACCACAGAGCCAGAATTGTAAGTGTGCCTCACATTTTGAGAAGAGCCTTAGACACTGCCTCTTTTGTTTATACCAGCAAGGACAGTGAATGCTAAGACTTTGCTGAGACAGGCAGCTTGTCAATATGAAGTGTCTTCAGGATATCCATAAGCAATTTACTGGTTTACATATTACAGTTAGGATTCCACACTGATTTTTGACAGCAATAATAATTATTACTGTCCCATAAAGCCTTGATTTAAGCCAATTTGGGAAGAATTGACTGTTTATGACTGTCACCTAAAACCAGTGTCGGACTGGCCCACCAGGAGACCAGGAAAAGTCCCGGTGGGCCCAGGTGTCAGTGGGCCCTCATGCTGCCAATTTGGCCAAGTTCATGGCCATTCCTTATTTCTAGAGGCTAAATAGATTATATTATTTAAAGAAAATACACTAGAGGTTGAATGAGTAGAGGAAGAATAATAGTACTGAGAGTGGGCCCCTGGTCTAAAGTTTTTTGGTGGGCCCCTGATGTCCCAGTCCGATACTGCCTAAAACTGAATCAAGCTGGAGTCTTAATAGCCCAACAGCTTGTTACAATGATAGGAATATTCCAAACTTATACAAAAAAATATGTTTTCTAGTTTACAGCAGTTTATATTAAGACAAATTATATAGAAATGGCAGGAATCAATATTGGCATATAAAGATGCAGAGAAGCAATACCTTAGAAAAGTAGTTATTTGTAGAATAACTTATCGGGCAAGAATAAAACTTGAGTATTTGGTTTCCCTGAAATGAAAAGAATGTAACCCAGTTAAATAAATTGTACATTCCTAAGTGTGGAAATACACATAAACTGTGTTCTGTTTGAAGGTAACAATTTTAGTAGTCTCTACTTATAGGGATCAGTTTTTTACAGTTTCCAAATATGGACCAATCTAGTAGCCAATAGTTTAGTGGACGATAAATTGGCTTAGCTAGAGGTTACAATACAAATTTTAAAACAAGCTCATTGTTTTGTATTTGTTCAGTGGTCCTGGTGTCCTCAGTACCATATTAAAATATAGATTTTTCTAGACATTCTTTCTGATGACAGATGAACGTTTATCTTAAATTATTTTCTATATTGTAATTATAACCCCAAGCTGATTTCTAACTTAATTCTTCACTTTATGGCAGCTACTAAGAAGACCATATTACTGTTCTGGATTTTGGTGTCTCCCAATTAAACCTCAATTAAACCAACTATGTCGGCAAGAGGCCATTAGATTAAAAAAAGATTAGGAACCTTACTTCAAACAAAGGTTAACCAATATTTGGTCTCTTTATTTTGATCAAGTAGACTCTAAACATAAATCTTAAAATTTTGGAGATACTAAAACTTAACTAGCTTTATTTGAGGGGCAATAGAAAAGTGTCCTCACAAAACTTTCTTGATTTTGAAATTCACCATGCTAGATTTAGTGTTAAGTGGTTTTGGTTAGTTACTATTATTCCTGGTGGTTTTTTTTTGCTTTTCATGGCTCATTTCCCTTATGCATAATAGTTTTCTTATATAATTATTGTAAACCCTTGTTTTGTAAACTGCCTGATTGATGATCATATGTAATTTGTCATTTTAGTTATGTCATTTTTTGGAAAACCAAATAAAAATGTTGAAACTGTAAAACATTTTTTATCAGGCATACAGTTGCAGGCTGGATCTTGAGCAGGGGAAAACATGCTTGCCGTACAAGCACTAAGGGGAACCCTCTTGCCCCCAATAGCGTTCTGCAGTTTTTCAAGTGCTTTATTGTAAATGACCCCTTATAAGATCAGGCCCGGATTTGTAGAAAGGCCACCTAGGCACGGGCCTAGGGCGGCAGGATTTTAGGGGGCGGCATGCTGCCCAACCACACCCACATTGGTTCAGAAACACTGGGGGTTCACAGGAGATATGATAGTTTTTTACATTTCCCATGTGACAATACCCATTGCTGTAGTCTTGATGCTAAAAATCTGCAAATTAAGGGCAGAGTATGGGGGCGACGAATGGTAGTGGGCCTAGGGGAGCCCACAATGTAAATCCAGCCCTGTATAAGATTTGTTTGATCCCCACGTCAGACACTTTCCAATGAACAAGAAAAGCCATGACTATTTGTGCAAACACAGTGTTGTACAATGTAGGCACCTGACCACAAAAATGCATGGAAAACCCTGTAGCAGCAAATATGTTATTAGACCTGGAAGAAAATCCTATTTTACTTCAAAACAATGACAAATATGGAATTTTACACAGTGCCCAAATTCACAGAGCTTTGGTATTTCTTCTGCACTGTTCCCGAGAGATGTGAATACCTTGTGGAACATAACTTTCCTACAATCGTTGCACAGTTCTACTCTGCACTTCCAGACAGGAACTAGCAACAGGGGTTGGCAGAAACAAACTCCATGGGATCTGTCCATTGGAACAGTGGCTAACTGCTTTTACCAGATGTGCCACTTCAGGGATAGAATTTCTGCCAGTTGCAAAAATTGAAAATATGAAAACAACGGCCAAGACCTCTCAATGCACAAAATTTATTGAGTAAATTATATACAAAGAGAATAACGGTGTACCATATGAGACAAATAAAATGCTTGGAAGAATTGCCTGTTATTCTGTGAAAAGTTTCAGCTACTCAAGCATACCTACGGCATTCCATGGCTTGACACATTTCCCTGCATATAAAAAGCAAAATGTAACATTTATCCATCCCAAAACACATTTTATTGCTACCCAAGCCAGGCACACTTTGCAGCAAATTATCGAATGATAAAGAAGCCAATGAGCATAATTTGACCTTTTTTTCAGTTATTAATTTCTGTGTCCAACATGGTTTTAACATCAGTATATTCTGCCATGTCTCCAAACCAATAAAACTGGAGCTTCTGCTTAAAAAAAAAAAAACATTACTACAAGTACAAGATCAGAGCTAATACAGGTCCGTCCATTAAAATTGAGCATTATTAATTTTAGGTGTCAATTATCATTGACTGACCAATTTCAAGTGTTTGGTGCCTTTTCTTGCTCACTACAGCAAATATGCGTCTTTGAGAGATGTATAGTTTAAAGTTACTGTAAAGCCACAAAATCATTGTACCATTCTCAACAAAAACTGATCAACTAGAGTCATTGGGGGTCATTTATCAACAATGGGGAAATTTGCCCATGGGCAGTAACCCATAGCAACCAATCAGATTGCTGCATTCATTGTTCTACTTGCAGCTGGCTTCAAAAAGCTAATCACTGATTGGTTGCTATAGGTAACTGCCCATGGGCAAATTTGCCCAGTGTTCATAAATGAGCCCCATTTATTTCTTTGGAATCTATGGACACATATCACCTACCATTCCTTAATTGAAAATCAAGGTATTTTATGTCATGCCCCTAATCCAAATCAGCACAACATTTTCTTATTTGTTGTAGTTATACTGGAGCAGTGACCAGCTCTCTGTTGTAGCCCCCACCCTTCCCAGCTATAGTCAGGTGATCCCACTGGTGTCTAATAAAAGGGCAACCATGATTGGGAGTTTTACTTTGAAAGCAGCAAGTAAGTTGCAGGTAAAACTTAGTCCCTTTGTAAAATGTATAATGAAGCAATAGAATTCTTAGTGAATCAGATGAAAATTGAGTGTAGGACTGGCCAGATATGGGATGACTTTGACGTAGTTGGCCAGCTTAAATATAACACAATATATGGACAAACAATCCCTGTTGTTTAAAGGGTAGGCATTTTTTAGTAGCTGTATGCACAGTATGCCTCAATGTCTTAAATATATTGATAATGGGTTGAGTGCAGAGGACCTCTTGCATTTGTCTATATGTATTTTGTGGTCACAGCCTCATTGCACCCCCGCCTAATGGTTTTAAAAATTAGTGGTGAGCACAACTTTTTCTTGTTTGTCCTAATCCAAATCAACCACCATAGTTGCATAGGAACGTGCTCTTGATCCAGTGTAAACCCCACTCACTTTCTGACCTACACCTATTTGAAACCATATTAGAAAAAAAAATATACACATAGGGGGCAGATTTACTAAATTCACATATATTTACGTGAGGGATTCGAATATTCGATCGAATTTTCAAAAAGATTCAAATTAGAATTTCGAATATGCAAATTAGGCAAATTCGACCATCCAATATTCGAATTAGAATGATTCGAATATTCAAATTTAATTTTATTCAAATATTCGAAAATTCGATGGTTGCATACTTCCCCTTTACATTAAAATTCGATCACCTACTTCGCCAGGTTAAACCTACTGAAATGGGGATCATTCCCCATGATCGAATTTGAAAAATTCGATCGGTCACTAAAAATCGTTCGAATATTCGATTTGAATTCGATCAATAGAATTTCCCCTATTCAATCGTTTGTTCGATCAATGGAATTGCTCTAAAAAATTCAAATTCGAATTTCGCAATTTTTTTGCATTCGAAATTCGACCCTTAGTAAATCTGCCCCATAGAATCTCAAGGAAAATAGCAATCATCATGTTGAACAAAGGGTCCAGGTGCTCAAGGAGAATAGGCATAAACAGTGGCGGAACTACCAGGGGAGCAGGGGGTGCAATTGGGCCAGGGTCTGCACCCTCTCATGGCCCCCGGCAGCTCACATGCCACTGATTCCCAGCAGAAAATTGCAGCCGGAGGGGGCAGGGGGCTGGGCGTCCCGCACATGGCCCGCCCCCTTTAGTTACATTACTGGGCATAAAACAAAAAAAGGTCAGATGGCACTCACAATAGCATATGTGCTAAATCCTAAGGGGTAGATTCATCAACGAGTGAAGTTCAAACAAAGTTTGCCCAGTTGCAGTAGCCAATAGCAACCAATCAGAAGGTAGCATTTACTAGTCACCTGTTTAATAGTAAACATCTTGGTTTGCTCTGGATTCGTGCCCCTGTGCAAACTGTGCATTTAATGAGTCTGGACCCACCTGTGATTGAGACCATTAATTATCCTACCCATTACAGGGTAGTCGGGTAGGCATTGTATTATTATTATTACAAGGTTTACTGAAACAATACCCTATGATCAATGGCACTGAGGTTTTTTTGGGTCACTCTGCAAATGGGATTTATTAATACATAATAATACTCATTGTACATAATCAGATTTTTTATGTAATCCCCTAAGAGGGGTTTGGACAGCTAAGAGCTCATAATTTACAGTTGGGAGGGGGAGTGTTTTGCATTCCTGGGTTAAAGTATTTCCCTGCCCGTTCAGTAACTGTCCAGGGGAGTCAGGTTTTCCTAGTTTTTAAAAGTCGAAGCCATCACATGTTTTGTCTCTTTGGTCGCCATTAGCTGGAGGAGATGGTACACTGAAGAGCCGGAGGCGGAGGTAGGCCTAAGTAGCTGAAGTGTAGTTAGTACCCTGAGGTGTCACCCGCCAGCATAGGGACTCAAATAGTTAGGCTCACGAATAGGAGATTCCTGGTGTAAGGGACCACTGTGATCATCGCCTAGGGCAGGGAACTAGTTCACCAACTGTGAATACAACCTGTGTTGTGCAAACTACAGTTGTAACTGAGAAAGAGTAACTTCCAATGGATACAATTGTTTGTGAAACATGAGTGATTGACATTTGTACAATCAGATTACCAGCAGCAAAGAGATTGTGAACGTCAATAAAGAGTTTTTTATGACACCACTGGGACCCAAGTTACTTAAAGGAGAAGGAAACCCTAAAAATGAATAGGGCTAAAAATGCCATATTTTAGCAGTGGGCTCTGAACAGCTGTTGAGAAGCTAAGATTAGGGGTTGTCACAAATTATCAAGCAGAAAATGAGGTTGGCCTGTCATACAAGCTGATGCTACAGGGCCGATTAATTAATTATGATGTTAATTGTATTGGTATATGTGCTGCCATGTAGTAATTATCTGTATTAATTAATAATCAGCCTTATATTGTGACATTTCTATTCTATGTGTACTGTATATTGTGAGTCAGTCCCTAAGCTCAGTAAGTGACAGCAGCACAGAGCATGTGAATCAATGAATCAGCAGAAAAGAAGATGGGGAGCTACTGGGGCATCTTTGGAGACACAGATCTTTACTGCTAAAGGGCTGTGGTTGCCTTGGGCTGGTACAGAAGCACAAAACATAATGTTCAACATTTCGAGCTACTTCTTTAGTTTCACTTTCCTTGTCCTTTATGTTCTGTGAGTGAATTCAATGTGATACACCCTTCTATCACCAGTACAGAGAGGGCCCACCTGAGAGAAAAGGGCTGCAGGTAACCTATGATTTACTGGGATATCTTGCCCCAGCAAGTTCAAGGTAATCCATCTGAGTGTAAGGTACCCCATTTCCTAAATAACATTACAAACTTGTACAAGTTATATAAAATATGAAATGTTACCATAGCATTTGTGCAACCAATCAAATCTGATACGATACATCCTATTTTGTGAAAATAGTTTTTTTTTTTTTTTTTACCATCTCAAAAGATGTTTTGCTTAAATTCCATTAAACAATGAATCTCTTACTAATCAGCCTGGTAAAATACACATACATTGTCCTATGACTTCCAGGATGCCAATGGCAAAAGATTATTACATTAAAGGAAATGTAAACCTTAAAAACAAATTTCTGTATAATCACTCACAGTGCTCTTCTGAGCTCTTTAGCATATTCACATGAGTTATTCTTTTTCTAGTTTTCAAGCTATCAGTAGTTTTAAAACTGCTAATATAATGAAATTGAAGCAACAATACCACCTGCTGGTACAGAAATGAAGATGATGAAAAGTCTTCTGATGTTGTTCTGCTTTGAAAGGGGTAGAGATGTGTCATGAATTATTTCTCTGGTCTTTTCCAAGCAGAGAATCATCAGAAAACTTTCCTCTTTTCTTCTGAAACTTTCTCCCAAACTTTGAGGGTTTACATTGCTTTTAAACTCAAGTTTAATTAAGTTCATTAAGGCACTAAGGCTTGCTTATAATAGAATGGAAATATTTCTCTGCAGATGATTGGTTGAACCTGGGAATTTCAAGCTAAAAAAACTTAAAGGGAAAGCTTTAAAAAAAAAA
>CM044431.1:175721870-175752139 GCA_024363595.1 Xenopus borealis
CTGTATTCCCTCACTTGCTAAAAAGTTACATTTTAACTCCAGTAGCAAGCCCATGTCAATGGTAATTAACTGACATTTGTAGTAACCTGCTTGTGTGGACATTTGGTTAAAGGGACATTTTGGTTAAAGGTATACTGTCATGGGAAGAAAAGTGTTGTTTTCAAAAAGCATCAGTTAATAGTATTGCTCCAGCAGAATTCTGCACTGGAATCTGTTTCTCAAAAAAGCAAAAAGATTTTTTTATATTTCATTTTGAAATCTGTCATGGGGCTAGACATATTGTCAGTTTCCCAGCTGCCCCCAGTCATGTGACTTATGCTCTGGTAAACTTCAGACACTCTTTACTGCTGTACTGCAAGTTGTGTGAGTGATATCACCCCTCCCTTTTTCCCCTGAGACACATTCAGTTACATTGAGTAGGAGAAACAACAGCCTGCCAGAAAGCAGTTCCAACCTAAAGTGCTGGTTCTTTCTGAAAGCACATGACCCGGCAAAATGACCTGAGATGGCTGCCTACACACCAATATTATACATTTAAAAATACACTTGCTGGTTCAGGAAATAAAATTTATATTGTAGAGTGAATTATTTGCAGTGTAAAAAGTGTAATTTAGATATACAACTACATCATAAAAATAATGACACAATCCCTATAAGGAATAAGGGCATTCCAGCTGTTTTGCCGTTGCCTTATGAGTCGTGACTTGGCCAGTCTTACATGCCATATTATAATAAATGGACCACAAAATGAAGGTGCTTCTCTGATTCACCTGAACTAACACAGCAGAATCATTTAACTGACTGCTATCCTTGTAGTTTATCACAATATTCTATATTGAAAGCTACATCTGTTCTTGATATCTTCCTTCGCTTGGCAAATGATCTGTTCAATCTTATCATTATAGGGCTCCAGCTTCACATCACATCACAACCTGGTAGTTAATTATAAGCAACTAATTCTGTTTTTTTAATGGTTCTCTTTATGAACCTAGAACTGCATCCTGCCCTCATATAATCAGTCTGTTGCTGCTAACTATGAATGTCCTTCTCTGCATTATATCTGATTCCGTTTTGACCTTCTGCCTGTTCTCTGGCCTAGCCGGGTGGTTGCCTGCCCTGGCGCTTGTCTTTCTGGTTTAGACTTTGCATGACAATTCTGTACTCCAATTTCTGATCTAGTTTGAATCCACCTACACAAAAGTCAATGTCAATTAATGGTGGCACATCCTGAAGCCAAAAGTGTCCATTGTAGGCTGAAGAATGTGCTAAGGTTGGGTTCATTAAGCAGATGTTGACATTTTAACACAAAATTATTTGTTTTGTTTTGTTTTGTTTTCAAGCTTTGTCTCTCTTTCCCAGCATGCTCTTTTGAACAGTTTTTAAATATGGAAGTCTACCCAACAGCCCTATAAAATTTAAACTTAATACATAAAAGTCAGACAATAAATACAATAAATACACAGAGCTCATATAAGGACACAGAGCTTAAGTGTGGAAAAGGCACAGTAGGAAAGAGGTCCCTGCCCTGTAAAGCTTACGGTCTGAGTGTGACTTAAAGGACAACTAAACCCATACTTTAAAAAAAACCCTAACCCAAATGCCCCTAACTTTTTACTCACCCCTCGAGGCAGATTCAGGCGTCAGAGTTCAATGGCAGCCATCTTCTTCGGTAATCTTTGTGCCTTATTTCTGCTCTTCAGTGATTCCCGTGAGCTTCAGTTCATGCATAGTTGTCTGGAACCAGGAAATTGCTCCAACTGCGCATGCGCCAAAACGCTGTTCAATACAGGAAGATTACCAAAGAAGATGGCTGCGGTGAACTCCAATGCCTGAATCTGCCTCAAGGGGTGAGTAAATAGTTAGGGGCATTTGCCCAGGGTAGCAAGTAGGCTGGGGGGAGCAGGTCTATGGGGGGAGGGTTTTTTTTTTTTTTAAAGTATGGGTTTAGTTCTCCTTTAAGTGAGTCAACATTTTGCGGAGGGAGTCCATATTTCTAGATCTGACCTTCCATCTGGTCAAATCTAGTTGTAAAATACAAAGCCCCTATGCTCCATACACTATAACGTTGCTTACAGCCAATATTGGGCCAGAAATTATTGACACCAGTTAAAGAAAAACAAAACTACAGCAACAATTACATTATGCTAAAGTTGTAAATAAGCACCATTGGGCTGTGCTGTAGCTAATGTGGAGAAAATGATTTATTTAGAAGCTGTTGGCTCTACTCCCAATGTGTCCTGAGTGTCATAGGAATGGATCTACACGCTGGCCCACTGTGTGAGCATTTTTATATCCATTAAGCACTATACCAGCAGGCTGGAGGAGAGAAGACTTTCTGGAGTGTGGCATTTTTTTTTATTAAATATTATGTTCTCACAAGTTTTCTAATAAAAAATAAGTCACATAGCGTGTACTAAAAAAGAAAAAAATTTTATTTGAAGTCATGACCTTTAATAAAATTTAGAGTGATCTTTACTGGAAAACGTTATATAAGAATAGTTTTGTTAAAGGTAAGGAAGCAATTACCCCATGGCTTGTATATTCTTTAATTATTAGTCTGTTAGGAGTCTAGCTCATGCATTGGCTGGCGTAACCTTTCACTACTCATATAACTATTTTACATGTTTTACATGGTACACCATATTCCTTTATTTTTATGGTGAAAATATTTATGGAGGAACTGATCTAAAGTTAAAGTGGAAATCTTCCTTTAAATTTAGTATCAATTAGTCTTTTTTACTAACAATGTCATTATGGGCTATTGCCCTCTTAATAATTTGTATATCTGATGCTATTTATATGAGAGGAAACCAACATTGTTACCCTGATGCATAAACCTCACCCAAAGTCTAGCAAAATGAGGATTTTATGAAAGTCTTTGGGTGAGGTTTATGCATCAGGGAAACTATGATTATGGCACATGAAAACCCAGAAATAGTTTCAAAGAAAAACGCCTGTTTAACATAGAAAGAGACAGTTTCCATAGTCTGCATTGGTCAGTGTAGTGTCACTTTAAAAAGAAAACTTGTGGTTTCTCAATAGTCAATTATAAACACAACAAAAAAGGTTTATTTTATTTTAGTGAGAGTTAGAAAAAAGCTGCATTGTTAGTATGTAGACTGACCACACGTATAGTACAGGGCGCGACAATATGGTAAGGATGCTGGGCTGACTATCTTGTAATTGTAATGTGAGTATTCACTGTACAGTATGCTGGTTTTCTGGCCACAGTAATATTTTATGTGGATTGTTGTTTCCCCTTAACCAGCCACGGTACTTTCTATGTAAATCCAGAAATAACAAGCTGTACTAGCGATACAATCTTTTTTTCCTCTTTGTCATTTAATTTCTAATGTACTTAACAGTCTCAATATTCGATCCTCTTAGAAGCCATCCCAAATGGAACTTAGAACTCATGAGCTGTACACATAAGAAGCTTTTCTGTTCTTTGGTAAACCACAGAATTCCATTTTACACAACCAAAATTGTGGCTCTGATGGAAAAAACATTACCATGTAGGTTTACTGCACAACTACTGTACAATGTATCCATTACTTTATATTTCACTGAAGCAACTGTTTCTATAGCTTGTTTCCTTACATTACCTTCTTCCTCCAGTGAATCTGATAACTTACTCTACCACTTATTCTTTTCTCCAGATCCATACCAAGGCATGGAGAGGAGATAGGAAAGTAACTCTGCACCCACTGAGTGAATACTTATCTACTAGGAGTAGGCTCCTTGGATATACAATGTTCTATGATCGTTCTGTTGATGTAAGTGATATAAACATCATGAACTCCCATGAAATACAAAAAGGAAAAGTGTAAATGTTGAAAGGCCAGTTCTAGCTGGCACTGGATAATTTACATTTTGTGAGTGCTGATGGTCAGGTATACGTACTGCTGGGGATTTATCATCATGCCAGAGAAGAAATAATGATATTATAGGCATTATATTATTATATGTCGTTATGGATCCCCTGCACCATGGTGCCAGAATATGTTTCTGGGTGCATTTTTCTACAGGTTCATCTTTCCCCCAATGGGAAAAGAATGTATTATAGATGGAAGGCATGTGAGTAATGGAAGGCATTGGGTCTGTTCAACTGCTTGCTGCCCGACTCCTTTACAAGTTAATCATCCCTATATAATGATGGCTGGAAAAGCAGAGAAATTCCATGTAATAATATATTCATTGTAAAAAGGAATTTGAGTCATTGAATAAGCACATTACAAACTAGCATGAACTAGGGTAAACTGTGTCCTTTTCTCCCAAATCTAAGCAGTCATACTGCCTTTTAGTTATTGTGATCAATCTCTTCAGCTGTTTTCAGGATACCAGTGACATCATCAATAGGTTGCAAGGTACATCTTGGGTTACAAACCATTCAATTTCTCTACCTGGCCAACCCAGATTCCATCTGCTAAGGATAGGCAATGATGCAATCTGAGAAAAGATCCATCTAAAAAGTTAAAAGCCAAAAAGACATTCTTGAGCTGATATCTGCAGGCAAGAAAGAAGGTTCTAAAATAGAATTTGTCACTGCGACACAGGACTGGCAGAAGCAAGTACAGAGCAAACACTCCTCTGACCCTACTTTCAAAGCAGAGCATGTTGCTATCAAACATGGAGAGTACACACAAAAAACAGTTCTTTTGTTATGTTTTCTTTATATGGTAAATGTGAAACTACATGATTACTTGATTTATTCATATCATGTTGGTTTAGCACAATATTTAAAATGTTGCCTTGAAATTACTATTATTGTAGTAATCTAAAGACAAAACAAATACAATGGTTTGTTCAAGCATCATGAATAAAAAATGCTAGGAAAACATAGATATCATGTGCTCCCATAACGTCTGTGAACTGCCAGGTCTCAAACTACCCAGCAAAGCATGTTGCCATTTAGGAATGTAGATAAGATATTAAGATGGATGTGAAGAATGTGTTTTTATCAGGACTTTTATTTCTGTGTGTGGGAACAAACTTTTATTTCAAAGAAAAAAAAAAGTCTTTTTGATTTATTTTTACCTTCAAATTTATTGCAGTAAAGTGTTGTCTGGTATGTAATGTGGTAAAACTAGAAAATTGATGGCTTGCAAAGTGAGTTTAGATATCAGAAAACCTGGAAATGTTAAGTGAAACATTAGATTTTTGAGAAAATGACTTGGCCAGCTCTGCTTTGCATTAGCCTTCATGCAGTAGCTCCTAATGCTTTATAATACTGAAGTCTAGGCTTTTGTAATAGTTTAAGGTAAGGATGAAATGGCTACTATTATTCCATATTTCCTATTCTAAACATCTCTGTTGACACCCTAATTAGTTTTACAGTTTTCCTTACTTAATGCAACAATATCGTCCCATACTGTTTTCCTAATTATATTTAGGTTTTTTTTTATAAACATTGCAGGGTAGTAGCAATTATGTGTAGTTGTCTATTTCTTAAGATACCGTTGTCTATTACTATTGTCCATCTGTTGGCAGCAGCACCAGTTCTCCCCAGTATCAATAGGATCTTTCAGCAATCATGTAGAACTGCTGGAGCTTGTTTTAATGGTGGTACCTTTGTGCCAATATGTGCTCTCAGTTGTGTTCATTTTAGAGTAATTATAAAAGACACCTCCTGTGTGCCATGGGGCTGAGAGCAAGGCTACATGTAAGCTACATGTAAGCATCAAGAACACATACATAAGTAAGAAATAAACTAAAGATAACAAAGTTAAGAGATGCTTTCCAGTGATAATTCAGGTGGACCACACTTTTAATGCTGGATGTTCAGGTGGAGCTCACAGGTGGATTGAGTATTAAACTGCCTTAAAATGCTGAAAAAAAAGGCTTGTGTGTCCTATCCAATCTCAGGGATTTGGTCTCTAGAATGCTTGTTACCTTCATTATACTGTATGGTGTAGGGGGCTTATCTGTCCAATTAATGCTTTGTCATAATGGAAGCAAAACTCAGAGAATGTTAATTAGGTAACAATAATTGTCATCAAAGCTTTCCTTTTAAATCGGTAAATTAACTTAACTGAATCTCGAAACAAATCTAAAATAGGCACTATTATTTGCATACTAGTTTACAGACAGTTTCAATGGGTTATTCACCTTTGAATTAACTTTTAGCATGATGTAGAGAGTGATATTCTGAGACAATTTGCATTTGGTTTTAATTTTTTGTTATTTGTGGTTTGTGAGTTATTTAGCTTTTTATTCAGCAGCTCTCTAGTTGGTTGCTAGAGGTTCCAAATTACCCTAACAACCATACATTGAAATAATTAAGATACTGGAAAATGAATAGGAGTGGACCCAAATAGAAAGAAGAGTAATAGAAAGCAGCAATATTAATGCATGTGTAGCTTTTAGGGATGCATCGAATCCACTATTTTGTATTCGGCCGAACCCCAAAATCCTTAGAGAAAGATTCGGACGAATACCAAACTGAATCCGAACAGGAAAGGGGAAAAAAATTTTTACTTCCGTGTTTTGTGACAAAAAGTCATGCAATTTCCCTCCCCATCCCTAATTTGAATATGCAAATTAGGGTCCGGATTCAGTTCGGCTGGGCAGAAGGATTCGGCCAAATCCGAATCCTTCTGAAAAAGGCAGAATCCTGGCCGAAGCCCGAACTGAATCCTGGATTCGGTGCATCTCTAGTAGCTTTACAGAGTATTTGTTTTTAGATGGGGACAGTGACCCCCCAACTTGAAAGCTGGAAGCAAAAGTCAAATAAGTACAAAGCTATAAAAAAATAAATAATGAAAACCAGTTGAAAAGTTGTTTAGGATTGTCTAATCTGTAAGGTACTGAGTAGAAAAGCAGATCCCCATATACTCAACCATATCAATGTATTAACCCCCATATGTAATAAAAGCCACTAAGTTTGCACAAGAGCAGTTACCCATAATAACCAATAAGGTGTTTGCTTTAAAAAATGTGTCCAGTAAATGCCACCTGCTAATTGGTTGCTCTGGTTTACTGCTCCTGGGAAAACTCAGTGCCTTTTATTTCATATGGGGTTGGTGCAATAAGCTAGTAAGAATATACGTACCCTCCTCAAAAAAACAAGAAAAAGATTGTCTATATACCAACAATGTGCCACAATCTATCTGGACACACAATATGGCCACAACTATCCAGAAAACTCTTATGAAATCACATCTTCAGTGTATAGTATAGGACTTTTCATAGGAGAACAGTCAGAAGCTGTGTACAGAATGGATTGGCTGAGATAAGAGTGCTGAGATGAAGTATCAAGATAGTTTTGATATTACATGTGTAACGCTCATTTGGGCTAAGCAAGCCACAAATAGTTAATGTCCAGCTAAGATAGGAGCATGGATTACATTGGACTCGCTCTCCAGGATCAGGGCCTTCGCTAAGTGGAAGCATTCCCAGACAGATGTTGCGCAACTACAACTCCCAGTCTACTGTACATACAAAAATTATTGGGCGCCAGGAGATTCTTATGGTGCAAACAAATAAACTGTTTAATAGTCCAAGACAATGCCTCCAGGTTTACTCACATTACAGAGATCCAGAGGAAAAGCTCATAGGCACATCAAGTGTTACACATGCTGACACTCCCTTAGGACAGACTTGGCAGGCATCCCACTTTACCTATGCAACATATTCCAGTAGTGGTCTGGATCACCTTAGGGAAATCCTCTATCCTGATTACCTCTCCACTGGGATCGCTACACTGCAGGCAATATGGCCTGGGAGAGATACCTCCAATCTATCACTCCTATGTTGGAGCTCAGAACTGCTCTTTCTAGCTCAACCCTGACTGACTTACACTCCTAGAATGTACTAGTACTGGTAGCTACAACATTCACGGGGTTTCCTGGTCCCCCACTTAATCACTAAAGGTGATGTCCCTTTAGGGCACATACTTTACTGGGCCATGTACCCAGGCTCAACAGCACCTCTAGTCGATGTGGACACCAGCAGCTGAAGAGGAAGACCCACCCCTTTCCACACACTATAT
The DNA here is from genome assembly GCA_024363595.1 of Xenopus borealis. Classification (NCBI taxonomy): domain Eukaryota; kingdom Metazoa; phylum Chordata; class Amphibia; order Anura; family Pipidae; genus Xenopus; species Xenopus borealis. The sequence goes on from CM044431.1 coordinate 175,729,861, forward strand.
TGAAGTGTGGCAGGAAGTGGTCATTACACCTCTTGGCCAATAACACTGATGCTAACACAAATGATACACAGGCTTTTGCCTAGTAACTAAAGAAAAACCATAGGGGCAGTTTAACCTCTATGGGTCCCTACACATGTATGGGATCCATAATCTGGAAATCCATCCAGAATGCTTCAAATTAGGGGAAGGTCACTCCATTATATTTAAATAATGATTACCTTTTTCTCTGTATTAGTAAAACAGTACCTTGTACTTGATCCTTACAGATATAATGAATCCTTTTAGGAGGCAAAACAATTCCTGCTGGATTTAATTGATGTTTAAATGATTCTTTAGCTGTCTTAAGTTACGGAGATCTAAATTAGGGAAAGATCCGTTATCCATAATAGTTCAGGTCCCGAGCATTCTGGATGGTCTATTTAATCTGATGTACTTCTCTCCCATTTGTGAATTATTTGTGTGTGTATGTATGTGTCGATATATATATATATATATATATATATATAAATAACTGCATTTTCTCTAAAAAACAATTGAAAACTTGAAAATCAGTTGATTCATTTGCCTGTCATGTTTTGCTACTGCCTGAAAAATATCCAGCATAGCTCCAAGTAGTCAATCAAATAAATGATGTTGGGAGCTGTGCATTTTCTTGGCTGTGGCGAGGCTGCCGTGCAGATGTCCACTTTCCCTGCCAGCTCTAATAACCTCTTCTGTGCTGCAAGGAACGAGAAGAATTCATTGCAAACCCATGTGTTTCTTAAATGTCAAGCTCCAGAATCCATTTGGCTTTCAGTGAATGCCTCTAGTTTCACAAAATTTAAACATAGATAGTAATTCTTCTGTCTGCATGTGTCCAGAGATATTAGCAACACATTGCTTTGTTAATCTAGGGGGGGTTTCTATCAGTGAAAGTGGTAAGTGCTAGCAGCAGAATGCTCTGACATGTCATATATAAGCCAGCACATCTAGTGTCTTACTGTCCTACCTTCAGTAAGAGATTATTAAATACATACTGGATAACATTGCTGCAAATAAAGCTGATTATTCTGGCTGAACTTTAGCATAATTACCTGGAACACATGCATTTTCTAAGTCAAAAACATAGCGGAGTTATCGGATTGGATTTTTGTATTTGGGCAGGATATTAAAGTGGTCTTGCAATAATTTAACAAATTAAAACAGAATATATATGGCACAAAATACCCCATTCCAAAAGGCTTACAATCTAAATAGACAAAGATGCACCTTCAACAAGGGCTGTACATAATTTAAGACACATTATGAAAACTCCAGTGTGCAGGGCTGTATTTAAATCATTGGTGGTGTAATAATAGTGTGATGTCATCATGGAACTTGATGAAAACATAATTCAACTTAACTTTATTTAAAACTTAATGTTAATCTTTAATACTTATTCTGTTATAATGAAAACATGCACACTTGGTAGACATTAGTTAAAACATTGACAAATTATGACGCAATGGCATTAATATGCGCTTAATTCATACTGAACTGTTTTGTGTTGTCTATAAACTTTTTTTAAACAATTTTCTGCCTGCAGCCACTTCCGGCATACCTCCTTACTGTCCCATTTTTCGCGGGACAGTCACGATTTTGACAGCTCAAATGTCCTGAATTTCTTTTTGCGTTCCTGCACTGAAAAAAAGATACAAAGTTTCTAAAACTTAATTGGCTTTTGGTAGAGAGCCCAGAATGGATACTTTTGCAACAAATTAAGATAAGCAGGTCTCTTGGGGAAACTGACTTGCAGCTTAAAGGGCAATTCACCCTCATTAGCAAAACTGTAATAACACATAAAAACCACAGAAATATGTTCAAACTTTCATAACCTACCAAATTTTGTAAAATGGGCCTGGTAATTAGGGGGTATGGTCACATAAATGTGCGTGGTCAGAACATTTTGCCACACAGCAAATCTTGCGGATCAGGTTGCTGATAAGGCAGTTGCAGGTTGGGCAGCAGGTCCAAGCAGGTTAAAATACTGGTTGTGGGTCCATGTTGCAGGTTGCAGAATGTAGGTACGAATTACAAAAATAGCTTGTGTGCAGGACTGGCATGGAAAAGGAACTGAAAAATAGTCTTTATTTCTGGTGAACAATCAAAAAATAACTGAACTGAAAAAATAATTTTGAAGATAAACAACCCCTTTAACTTAAAAAGGGTACAAAACATCCAAACCTATTTCTCCACTGAGAGGTGTTGTTGGAATTATATCAGTTCTATGAATAGCCATATAGCTCAGTCCAATCAAGACACTTTTAAACAGAAGAGCTCTTTTGCCTTAGATACAAAACAAGTTGCCAGTATTGTGTAGAAGAAGAGATTGTGTTTCCCGCTGCCAGGAACACATTCCTCCTAATTCAAGAAATATCAGTGAGATCCAAATAATGGGGCCTATTGTGGGCGCACAAGTGAGAAGACTTTGGCATTACATCTGGAGAAACTGAGTTGAATCAATTGACACAGAAGCTGCTTTATTAGTCGAGAATTGGGTCGTGCATAATACTTTAATTGAGTTGGGACAATATATTTATTAAGCCTCATGAATGTTGAATTTTGGAGCACATGCTTAGAGTTGGACTGTCACTTTGAATAAAGGTTACATAATGCAACATGGTTGTTGGAAGACTTAGGTTCAAAAAAATGAATAGTTGTGTTTTCCCAACTGAGACATTATTCTACAAAATTAAGCCTTCTACAGACTTCTGAAACAGTGTTCCCAACCAAGCAGGGGGCTGTTGGCATGGAAAATATTAATGGCATTTGTTGTTGGCTGACAATATATTCTGAGCAGTCATTGGAGCTCACAGATGTTCCCTGACTATGCCAACAGAAGCATCAGCAAGAGAGCTCATGTGAGCTAATGCTAGCAGGAAGTGTGCTGACTGCCAGTATAGACAAGGTGTTCCTCTATCTGAAAGCCCATGATAAGCACAAGCATACGCTACTCACTGACATTCTGAATACCATTCAAGGTGTGATTTGTTTATATGTGCCCAGAGCACCCTGAACTTCTGATAAATACCAAGAGCACAGATTGGCCAGATACAGTTTCAAACTGATTTTTTCCTGCACTGAACAGCCAGAAAAAGATACAACATTTCTAAAACTTAATTGAGTTTTGGCAGAGAACCAAGAATACATGGCAGGTGCACTTAAATACTTTTGTGACAATTTAAGATAAGCAAAGAAACAATTACAACTATTTAAAATAAGCAAGTTTCTTGGGCAAACTGTAACTTGCAACTTAAACTTCATAACCTGCCTAATTTTTGTAAAATTAACATGGTAATTAGGGTGTGTGGCCAAAAATGAGTGTGATAAAAAAAAATCACTGAGCTGAACACAGCAAATCATTTTCCAAATGTTGGGAGGTACAGTATGTGATGTTCATGAATATTGTGGCTATTGTTGCTTTGAATAGGTTCACACACACATAATGATATCTTTTGTATCCTGTATCATTGTGCCCAAGGTTCAATGTAGTATCTTTATATCAGTCCGATGTCTTCATAGTGTTAAATGGCACATACATATTAAAAGCAACTTTTAGAGATGTATAAGATTGAGGCTGCACAGGAGAGTCTACAGCTATTTGCATTGTAGGATTCTAGTCAACTGGCCCCTAGGAAAAAGTGATATGGAATTGATGTTTCTCTATCCCAGTGTGAACACAGAGTTGTGATCCTACTATGCAAGTGGGGAGGTCTGTGCAAGTAGTATCAGACTGGGGATTCGGGGCCCACCATGGTCACCACCTTAATTGCCCACCACTCTAATCCACTTTGCGAACTCCCACATACCTCCTTTCTCCTCTTGGAACCTAGCATTGTCAGCTGGGGGATGGGGAGTGGACCTGAAGATCCCAGTCAACAGGGGAATGTGAGGGACCACAGATCCTGGCCAGCAGGGAGGGAGAGCAGCTGTCCTGGGTTGGTGGAGCCCCACAATTATTTTCCAGGAGATCTGCTGGCCCAGTCTGTCCCTGTGTGCAAGGTGAGATTGCATTGAACACAATATAAAATTCATCACTCTCTACTTTCGAAAGTCATTTTCAAAAACCATTTATGTCCTCATTGATTCCATAGTGTGTAATGCTTACTGTCTAATTTTAGTTTGATTGCCCATGGCTATAATGACCTGAAATAGTAATCCCCACACTAAGTGTGGCCAAGTCATACTGCTATTTCACGGTCATTACTAAATTTTACATTTCCTATTATTATTATTATTATTATCACTATTATTAAGCTTTCTCATTAAAAAAAAAACACATGCACCATCTTTTGCATCAAAAAGAATCCTGGACTCTGTTGCTAGGGCCAGATTCCTGAATGAGAGGGATTAGAATTCTAAGAAGAGGTTTGGCAGCAAAACAACATATGCTAATAATTAACTTCATTAGAGGGAGAGAGAGCAGCCAGTTATTAGTCTAACTGCTGAATTCTGTATAAATCAGTTCAATCTCTTGACCAATGTGTTTCACTGTGATGTGTATCTTTTATGGTATTAGTTTTTTTTTCTTGAAAGCATATGATAATGCTACTGGCACTTATTCATTAGTTTTGGTCTGGGACAAAATATAAATGTTATGCTTACGCTTGTGAATTTATTTAAATTATAATTTATTTATTGTTCTAAATAAATGTTATCCACACGCAAAGTAACTGGCCTATCTACTAGATGTATTCTTTATATATAAATTCATATATATGTGTACATATATATATATTTATAAATATACCACAGGTCGGGTATTGCAGGGTGACGGGTGGGTTCTTGTTAAGTTCTTCTTTGTTCTCCTTGCCTGTGATCTAACTCTGCCAGAATTCAGTTCCAACAGCCTCCATTTATAGGCGCATGCCTGCCTATATCAGAGATGGGTGGTTGGGAGTGGGCCTATAAATGCAGGTGCCTTCAGGGTTTGGGTCACGTGTGGGTTGGGAGCGGGCAGGTTGGGAAGAATTTTTGTTATTATTATTAGAAAAATGTAAAAAGTCACATAGGCAATATTAATGAGAGAGACACCCATATTGACTTTGTTAAACCTGGCATAATAAAACAATGGACCACTACATGGACATCACTGACATCTCTTGGCAGCACCACTATCCAAGTGTGCGCACACAAAAAAGTGGTACATGCCTAGTGGACCCCACACTTGTCTCTTCTCATACCGCTAATTCCTGCCATGATAACAAGTACTGATCTAGGTCAAGCTTCTACAAAAACGGGGAAAAAAGTGTTTGCACATGTTAAGAGAGGATGAACAATAGTTTAGGTGTGTTGTTGACACTTGACAATTACTGGGTTCTGAATGTGATTAGTTTTGGCAGGTGCTTTCTAGAATGGACAAACCATGCTGTGGTGGGGGATTGTGTTTTGATGTTTAAGGGCATGCTATAAAAATGAATGTAACATTTTATATGCCCACCCCATTTATAAACACACAATTTCTCTAAAAGAATCTTCTAGGGAAATAATAAACCTAGATTTCTGAGAATTACATATAATATTCAGTCTCATCATCTCCCGCCTTGATTACTGCAACCTACTCCTGACAGGTATTCCAACAAGTTGCCTTTCATAACTCCAGTTAGTTCTGAATGCTGCTGCTAGACTTATTCATCTATCTCACTGCTCAACATCAGCTGCTCCAACATGCATGTCCCTTCACTGGCTCCCAATCTCCTCTAGAATCAAATTCACATTATTCACACTTACATTCAAGGGTCTTAACAGTGAAACCCCCTCCCTATATTTCATCTCTGATCTCCAAATACACTCCTTCACAAAACCTTTGCTCTGCTTCTGACCTTGCCTTGCTTTCCAAAAATTCCTTAAAGACCCATCTGTTTAAAGAAACATATTCAATGTGCTTTAATTAATCCGTCATTACTGTATTAAGTCACAAAATTGTTTCTAAAATCCTAATGTCTCAATTGTACCCTAACCTTCACATGTAGTACCCTATAATCCTATTGTACTCTGTAAACCCTTGTTTCTTATTCTCCATTGATTCCCCATTTGTTATAAACTAAAGTAAAGCACTTTGTTACTTGTTGGTGCTATATAATTTGATGATGATAATGATTTGCAACTAAATAAAGAGAAGTGAATTTGCCTATATCAAGGCACACTAATGTCAACATCCGAAAACACATTTATTTTGTGCCAATAACATAATACACACAATTAGTTGCACTTGGGTGTTGTTGCAATACATTAACTTACTTTATGAATTTAAATAACAATTTAAAGAGTTGCAGAATGTAATTGGTTGGAACATTTCCTTCCATTGGAGGGATCTGTTTAGCATCTGGTTTCCACGGGCTGCTTAATATATATCATGTTTGACAGCTGTTGACCACAGGATTGAAGAAGATAAAAAGAGAAAGAGAGGCTTAAAAATGCCAACAGTGGGAGGGAATGGTATCATTTCAAACTTGACCTACGTAGATAACAACTGCTTCATTCAGTTCCACAGAGCACCAACTGGACAGGAATCTCAAGAGAAGACAGATTTCTAAACAGAGAAGTGACACTTTGCACAAGAAGGAAATGTGTAAAACATACCCTGTCTCTGGACACAGCAGTGAATTTGTGAAGAAATATCTTGTTGGCAAATGCTTTGAAAGGGCCCCTAAGGCAGCTGTAAGAAACAAATGCAAATATTTAATTCCAGCATGAAAAGACAAAGCCACATATTGCTCATCCATAAAATGCACTTGACCAGTTTCTTTGAACATTGATGAAACTTCTCGACAGACTCAAATCAACAGCTTACGCCTACTAGAGTGCTTAAGCTGGCAGGTGATACCCTTCTGCTCTCCTAAGTAGACATTCTTGCTGTTCTATTACCCTAAGCCTGATTCTCTCTCCCAGAATTATATATTACAGGAACTAGCACTCACTCTAGTGACTCCTCAATGATTCCTTGTCACTGAGAGGTAAACTTCTTATTCAGGGCATTTATTCAATATTGAAGCCTACATTGGCTAAATAATCCACTCCTTCTATAAGTCCCCGTCTTTTTACAGACTAGAGAACCCACCTGACACCTCCAATCAATATGAAATCCCAGCTTCCCCAGTAGACATTGAAGCAATGAATGGGGAATTCCTCCCCCTTCTCAGTTAACATGTCACTAACCCTATGACTAGTAGGAGTTAATTCTAACTGGTAGGGAGGTTATGTTTATTCCGATATTGACTATATTTTCTGTTTTATTTCTATACAAGCAGGACAAGACCTATGCCACCTCTGGAACCCTGGAAAAGGCACTGCAAAATATCAGCATAGCCCAGTTCTTTTTTTTTTTGTAATTGGCATTATTATTTGGATTTTTTTACAAAAGGCAAACAGTACAGATAATATTTACGTAAAGGAAAAAAGAAAAATACAGAAACTATTGGAAAAACTACAGGAAAAATCCAATGAAAATGTCATTATCCAGTTGTTTTATAAACAAAATCTAAGCCATTCAGTGAACTTGACAATAATAATTCTCAAGTATATCAGCTGTATCCTCTTGAGGAAACTTTCAATTAACTTTCTGCTGATTCTTTTGTTATGTGACACAGTATTGGGAAAACAGATCATATTCATATTTAGTTTATATTTTCTATATATCTGATACCTAAGAAGATCCTTTCTCCCTGTGAATTTAGGATCTGTATGGTTTTAAAGGAATTCCACATTTTCATTCTTCATTCTTGTTTTTAAAAAAATCTATTGATAACTTTTCCAACACATTTTTTGAATGGCTCATCTGTCCCCTAAGGCAAGATTTAAGCAATGCAACTTAGTCTGATGGAGCTTGATAAATAGCCAAGAGAGGCTTTAAACTGTGCTCTTGCTCATGATGTGAAAAGAAATTTTGAAAAGAAATAGGGGGTGTTTTTTTGGATTCTTGAACTTAGTCTGATGAGAGTTGCTGCAGCTTCCATTTATCATGCCAGTAATGGACAGATATCCCTAGGCCAGTGATTTTCAACCTTGTGCCTCCAGCTGTTAAGGAACTACAAGTCCCACAATGCAATGAAGGAGTCTGACAGCCACAGTCAGGCAAATGCATTGTGGGACTTGTAGTTTCTTAACAGCTGGATGCACAAGGTTGAAAATCACTGCCCTAGGCATTGCAGAGAAATTGATGGAAGCCATATTGTTGCAGTTGGTTTGTAATTTAATTTATGATATTAAGTATTATCATGGAGTACTTTTTCCCATTGCTTTGCTGCCTAAAGCTGCTGTTTTATTGAAGTCCATAGATGTGAAAGTGGCCAAAATGCCTTCTGAAACACTGGCCCTGCTAACACTCACCCCTACTCCCGTTGTTTGGTGTCTCAAGCAGGACTGCAGAGGAACACCTCTTACTGTCTATTCATATCATTCCAGATTTCACTTGATATCACATATAATAGAAGCATGTGGAGAAGCATGCTAGCGCAATCCCTAATTTCTTAAAGAGATACTGACAACTGAAATTAAACTCTTTTTTACATCTATTATAATATTGGCTTTGAAAGCTACTTGTAACTTTGCCATAAAGTATTTGCATGATGCTTTTACATTACCTGTCTGATCCCCCATGTTCCTGTATGAGGGGGCTGCCATATTTGTGCTGCAGGCGTCCGTTAGCATTAGAAACTGTAACTAACAGGCTGAGATGGGACTGTCAGGTTGGCAAAGTCAGAGTGCCAGAGAGTCAGAGAGTCAACATGACCTATAGGTAACTTTTAGGGGCAGATTTATTATTGGTCGAATTTCGAATATAAAAAAATTCGAACATATGAATAGAAGGGAAGTATTTTACCGCTATTCGATTGGTCGAACAAATATTCGATCGTTAAAATCATTCTAATCGATCAATTCAAACTATTTTAACCATTCGATTGAATATTTGCTTTTAACTGGTCAGTTGTTCTTTCCTGGAATAGCTAGGGGTCATACTGTGACCCAGGAAATGGGGAATTGCAAGAAGGGGTGAATTTGCACATGGGCAGCAACCTATGTCGACCAATAAAATGTTTTACTTGAAGCAGGATGAGCAAAGCAGATCAAAGATTGGTTGTCATGGGATACTTCCAAGGTGCAGTTCTGCACAGTGATAATAAACATGCCCCACCTGGTCAATACCATTCTCCAAAGAAGATAAGAGGATGCTTAGATCTTTATATAAGTGATAAACCAGACTTATGCTGGCCATATACAGTGATATTTAAACCTAAAGTCTATTTGCTGGCTGATCTGCCCAACCAGTTTGGCCTTAGCAATGCTTCACTTATTTGAGATTGACAATAAACAGGCAGGTGACAGGGCACCATTTTACATTGAGATCCCTCATTTAAGCCTATAGGGTAAACCAGTAGATTAGTGCACTTTGGCCATCCACAGGTTTGGGCAAATTCTACAGTGTCAGTACCAGCCTACTGTCAGAATGGATCAACTGAATACCAAGGACTTGCTTACTTGCTTACTTTATGGATATGGATGCACCTATTATTGCATATATCAACTGAAAATCAGTCATGGGTGGCCAGTCTCAAAGGTCAGTATTCATATAGAGAGCAGCCTTGCAAAATTGGATTAGACTCTAGACTTTGATTAGAGATAGTTACTTTACTACACTCTACAGGTATAAGATCTGTTAGGATCCAGAAAGGCCATCTCCTATAGACTCCATTTTAATGAAATGATTCCATGATTTACTTTTTCTCTGTAATGATAAAACAGTACCTTGTACTTGACCCTGACTAAGATATAATTAATCCTCATTGGATGCAAAAACAAGTAAAACAGTAGATTTAAGTTGTGGTGATCCAAATTTCAGATATAATATATAGAGTAATGTATACAGTCATATACAGCTATACAGAGCTAAGTGATCTGACTTATCCATATAGGTAGAACATAGAAGCTTCATCTTAGCTGCTCTGTTTGTTCAGGCATGGGTTTTAGCATAATTATAACCCTTTTGAAGATTTCCAGCTGATTTTATCCCCAAATATCAAACATATCTATAGCTACTGTATGGAAATATTTACATTTTGCCCCTTACAGATGCTTCTGGTTGTATGGTTATAATAATGTTAGACATGCCTTTGACGAGACTTTTGCAGAAGCCCAGCAGGCAGATAAATATAGCACTGGCTAGGCAATTATTTTAAGAATCTTAGTGCTTATTTTATTCATCCATGTCCAAACTATATACCAGTCCTTTTGTAAAAGAGCTTGCTGTTTCATAGACTTTGAAGTTAGGCCGTGTGCATACCAACAGGCAGACAGGATACTCTGCTTCCTGCACCAGTTAATAAAGAAAAATACAATTTGTCTTAGTTTTGGTAACCTGAGAATTTTACATAGATCCCCAACTCTGAATACTGAAACTTTTCAAGAAATTTGATGGCAGGAAAGAAAGCTATTGGAAGCATTTATGAGCCGCCTTTTTGAATGCCTTTGAAAATATTAGAGATTTCTGAAAGATTAAGTTAGGCTCCAGTAAAAGGGTAACTAAAGGGCAACATTTGCAATGCATAGGGCTGCTATATACATTCTTAAAAGCCCTATACTTTGCCCATTATGTCCTTATTTTGCACAATACACTTATGTGTTTGTGTATTTAACAGATTTGTTGTATGATTGGTTGTTTTACCCACATCTTAGCTGTTAAATGTGCCCCCTATTGATTTTGTACCAGAATAAATGTACTTTAAGATGGGAGCCTAGCACAGTGCAGTATGAGCAAGCATGTTCCATTTCAAGTCTATAGCAATTATTACATTAAAATCTGGTGTTGCCCTAGGCATGCCTTCTCCCTTTCCTACTACATTAATTATATGTAAAATACCTGCAGCAATATGCACAAACTTTATATGGCTACACACACATCAGGAAGATACTTGTATTTCAGGTAGGTCTGGGTTGCAATTAATAATATGCCCTGGCAAGTACACAAAGACCCACCAGCAGAATAAATTGGGACTGTTTATGGCATCTTATAGCAGCCCCTCTGGTAGATTAAATGGCACCGTTACTCAAACTTGTAGCTTTACCACAATAATGGCTCCGGATGAGGCCTATATTTCTCAGGGGGTGAGCCCTCGCAAAACTGTGGGGGCAACTGTAACTGTATACAGTGCACAATAATAACTGGACAATAACTGCACAGATTTAATACAGATCCACAAAGGAGGGAGAATATCATACCTGGTCCTCTAGGGACACCTCTTATGGGAAACTCAAGGGGGGGAGTCCCTATGCTGTGGGATCTGTTGAAGTCCCTATACTTTGTCTCTGGTTCCCTAATTAGGCAGCAATGCCCTTGGGATCTAATCACTTCACTCACTCCTCGGTGGAGTCAAAGCTGCTCAATAAGTCCTAATCTGGCTTTTACTCCTAGAGAGACTATTACAGGATCTACCCTTTACTAAGCCTAAATAATGGTGGCTTCATGGGAGGCTCAAATACACTTGGAAGAGGTTCAGTCAAATAGACCTGGCAAAAGCATCTGGCAGAATACTCTTGTGCCCTCATGACTGGAACCTGGAATAGCTAGGGGTCATACTGTGACCAAGAAAATGGGAAATGACGCCTTCCCCTAGACTACGGGTCCCCTTTGTGCCCAACGTAATGGGTCACATTTAATAATCCCCTACAAAATAATAAATATTTATAGATCACAAATGTATTTCTATACATAACAACAAAATTAATTATGTGAATAAAGTGCCAAAATTGATAATTGGTCTGAACCTTCTCATAAGTGAATTGTCACCATCAGCAATTTATTGGATCCAATTAAAACTTAACATTTATTAGCTCTAGTCTAAAATAGTATGCTCATAAAAAGGGGAAGATAAACTTAAAACACTTACATTTATGCTGTATTGATCTAGTAAAAATGCATCCAAAATTGAAATATGTATAATTAGTCACTTCTGTATATCTTAGTGACCTTTTATAGTCATTTCCAATTTTATAGTAATTGCCAATATCTTTCCTAGATATGTGGGGTGCCATTTGCCCCCACATACTGTATGCCAATTTGTTCCTGGGGTGGTGGGAGAAGTTTTATATCAGTGGATTTGCCATATAAACTGATGGTTATGCTACATTGATGATCTACTAATTATATGGGCGGGGTCTGTTGAATCAATATATTAATTTTTCAGTTTTCTGAAGGATAATCTTAATTTTTACATTTACCTGAAGTGATGTGCTGCATTAGAGCCAGGGAAGTTCCATTCATTGCTTAACAATTTAGAGAACAAGGAGTCCTAGCAATAGTAAATCATGTCCAATGATTAATAATTCTCAGTGACATCTGGACTGCACATATTGGCTAATAGTTTTATCTTTCATTTTGAAAGGGAATCCTCCATATATTCAATATTCATAAAATAACCCAAGCATTCTACTTTGCGATTGGATAAACCTGCTAATTTTCTCATTGAGTACAAATAACCAGTAACACCTTGGCTGATTGTGCTCACTTGAAGGCAGCACAACTTTTCTCTCCAAATATATTACTAGTTTCTTATCTCAGTTGTTTCTTTTGCTCAAATGCTGAGAAGAGGTTCACGTGGCTCAAACAATAAATTAGCCTAAAATAATTAGACTAGGCCAAGGATCCACATCCTTTCTTAGGACAGACACATGAAGATTCAGGGGGATGTAGTCGCCTGGCAACTAATTGCCTCTTCTTCAGGCACTAATTTCCCCGTAAAGCTTTCCTCACGAGGAAACATTGGGTGACTTCAGAAAACAAAGTGCTCTGTGTGCCATCATATCGGCTAGAATCAAAATCACCAGCGGGATGGCACATCTGAAGTTGTGCAAAGTTTCCTCGTTAGGAAGGCATTAGTCACCCAAAGAAGAGGTGATTTGTCACTAGGCCACTAAATCTTCCCGAACCTTCACATGTGTCTCTGTCTTTACTCATGAGCCACACTGAAATATAAAAACTGTTGGAGAGCCACATACACAAGAAAACATTCCTTGGAGATGCTAAATAAGGGCTGTGATATGACAATTGGTAGCACCCATGGGGGTTGCTGGCCTGCAAGAGGCTCTGCTGCAGTAAACGTGTCTTTATGCCTCCAAAACTTGAATTCAAGCCAGGTATTTAATTTAAGTGGGTGCTTACTAGGAGGCCACGGGGAGCAACATCAGTGGGGCTGGAGCTTATTGCTCATGAGCTACTGACTGGGGATTACGGGTTTAGGACTTGTGCCAGATAGGTTTGTTTCTCTTCCTGCTTATAAGGAGTGGATTTTGTTACCAAAATGCATACTTGACAATTTCTGAGCTGAAATCTACTCTACGTGTCTGCACTCAAGCCGATGCATTGACTCCAGGTACAGACACAACAGACAGCAGTTTTGAGTGGAGGGAAAAATCAGCCTCATGTGGCACTAGCCTAACGCTACTTGTGCTGTACACCCATGCTCAGAGATGTATTTGGATTGTTATTGAGATGCACTCAGGCAAACATGAAAGCCAATTGGTACAGCTTTCAGTCAGTAATGGACTTGAACTGCAAAGGATGCAATTTGCCCTCCTTAGTGGGTTGTACAAATTATCCTATAATCTGTTTTGAAAGTTGGATACATACTCTGCTGCCATAATAATAAAGGTTAGATCAGGTTGCCTCCTGTCCACTTCAGGTTTGTGATGCAAGAGAAGCTTCTTACACATTTGAGGTATTTGGTCAATATGGAGCATGACATGGTGTGTTAGTATTGACAATGATGTTCCAAATGTTGTTTACTCTGGAACAGGTATTGTATACTTTAAAAATTTTAACCCCAATGTTCCCTTTGGAATAGATCAAAATCTGAGTTGTGGTCCAAAGGCCTCTAAGTAACCACCATTGTCAAATACTACTCATGCCACATTTACTAAATTACGAAACACAGGGCAGGGTGCAAAGATAAACCTGGTGCCATACTTTGCATTCATAGGTACTTACAGTTCTTTGTGCATCTAGTACAGAGTGTAAGGAGCCATGTCTTGCTGTGAATACAAAGCTGCCTATGTTCCCTTTGAACAACCCATAGCTTGGCATGAAAGCTAGGAAACATACTGAGTTCAAGGTGCAGGGCAGCCATGTACTCACTGACCGCCGATGGCAGATGGAGCTGGATTTTCTTGTGCCAGACAGTGCTGCACTCTTCACCTTCTGCTGGATTTTTAATCTGATGCAAAGTCTGGAGTTTAGCAAATCCTTCAGAAGGAAGAGTTCCATAGAGAGGTTCATTTTTTTTTGGGCTGCAGCATTTGTGTTTGTGGGATTAGTACAAGGTAAATGTGGCCTCTTGTCACATCATTTTCATTCTTTATTTTGTCCTTTCCTCTGAGATCTCTGTGCCTTTGCTATGCCTGGCCAAAACAGATTAGAATCTTGTATCCCAGTATGGGGCCACTAGCTGTGAGAAGAAACTATTCCAAATGAGATGTTGTATACCTGATATTAAAAAGGATATTAAGAGATAATTCATGTTCCCCCACTGTGTACCCTACTACAGGCGATTCCTGCACATATTATTTTGTGCATGTACAGCTTTCAAATCTTTTCTTTACAGTTTTTAAATCATTAGTAAAATACAGTATATTTTCAAGAAAACAAATCATAAAAAATTTGACTGCAGTTTATCACCTGCACACTTTATTTTGCTTATCCATTGCATAAAGCTAGGGTTCCCTTGTTTTCCCAATCAGACTTAAACATGGATTTAAGTTGGCCACCACTTTATTATTTACAGATGTAAATCCTTCATTGGGATTTGAGAGAGAGTATTCAGTCCTTATTACAGGTATGGGATCAGTGGCGTAACTAACAGGGGTGCAATTGCACTAGGGCCCCTATCCCCTTGGGGCCCATTGGAGCCAAGAAAATGGTTATGGCAGGTGGTTATCTAGGGGGAGATTATACATCACACATGTTATCAACACTTCAGCATGGGATTTATAGAGGTAAGGGCCCCCAGGGAGTAGTTACGCCACTGTATGGTATACATTATCCAGAAACCCCTTATCCAAAAAGCTCAGAATTATGGAAATGCCCCTTTTCCATAGAGATACATTTTTTTTAATAATTTCTTTTTTGTCTATAGTAATAAAACAGCAGCTTGTACTTGATCCAAACTAAGATATAATGAATCCTTGTTGGAAGCAATACCAGCTGATTTGGTGTATTTAATGTTTACATGATTTTCTAGTAGACTTAAAGGAGAACTAAACCGCCTTTCTAATAAAAACCCCTACCCTCCACAGTCCCCCCTCCCTGCCCCCCACACACAGAAGTTACCACAAGTAAATACTACTAAGCCGGTAATTACCCTTTGTTGCAGAGTCAGCGAAGTGCAGCTCGCGGGGGGCATCTTCAGCCAATTTGGGCAGTTGGAGCATTTTCCCAGTTCGCTACATCCGTTCATGTGCCGAAAGTGACTCCGAAAATTACTGAAGCACTGGAAGAAAACCCAAAGATTAACAACGTGGCTGAAGATGGCCCGGTGAACTCCGTAATACTGAAAACCCCAGGTTCCGAGCATTCTGGATAATAGGTCCTATACCTGTATTAGGAATAAAGGAACAGCACCTATGATTCAAGCTAGATTTTTTTTGTTCATAAACCAAATGAACAGGTGAACTAATGAGGCCATTTGTCAGGGACACTGTACTGTTGTTCTCTTCTAATTTCCAGCAAGCCCTACCGTTTAATCCCCCACTGGGTGCTATGGCCCTACTACTGTAAACGATTATAAGCAATTGGAAAAACCCTGCTGTAAGCCATTTGGCGATATTTTCCCCTCGTAAAACTTACATTTGCTTCCAATAAATATGCAGATGCTATAAATGGCAAAGGGGAAAATATAGATCCTAGTCAGTGCCTTGTTGACATTAAAACAATTCCTGAAAGTAGGGCCAGTTTGGGTTAGTGATGGGCACAGTTCCACTAGCTACATCAATGAAACCTATTTATGGTTGAGCATGCAGCCGGTTACCTGGCAACGTATTCCCTTTTCATTTTGCCCATGGGGCTCATTCCATCTTTAATTTGGAGCTGCCTGAGGTATGCAGTAACTAAGCAGACCTTGCTACACTGTAGCAACATTCATTCAGAATAGACAGGAGGTTGAAAACAGGTTCACAGGGGACAGAAAATATATATATGTGAAATTTCATAAATTTAATTATTTCTAAAGTAGCATCCACCAAGATGGTGACAACTGCAAGATAGTAGTGGGCAAGTGATGGGCTAGCAGGGAACGGGCTCAAGTAGAAAAGCATATGAATTAAAACAGAAACATTAGATTACAGAATACAGATATTCTGTCCTTTTAGTATACTGAGGACTGAGAAATCTCATATTCTTTTTCTATTTGCTCCATGCAAATTTCACATCATACTATATCATGTAATTTACATATACTTTTTTTCCTTGTGTGAGGTTCCTTTGCATACCCAAATGTCACTCATAAAGCCAAACGTCCACAAATAGGGGCCAGATTTAACTGTGTAGACAACAAAATACCATTTGATTTAATGCAATAGCCCACACCTGTGATATTTAGTAGATTGTGTGCTTGCATTAATTCTTTTAGACATTTTCTGCAACTGGCAATGTTGAGAGTTGGGAGACACCCCAGGATATCGGTTGCCACCACCTAAAAGTAAAAAAGATCTAGCTCAAGGATTGCTTTATATTTTGAGTTTGAAGGAGAAGAAAAGGCAAATTGCTCAGAGACAGCCCTCCAAGAACATGATCCTCTCCTCCTATATAAAATCAATATAAAAGGCCCATATACTTGTAAATAATTACTTTAAAACACTTTCATTTCTTGGTGTTACTGTTCCTTTAAGGTGAGCTTCCTCTTTAAGAAGTAAACAGATTCCATGAGAATTGGATTTGTTGAGAGATATAAGTGAATATGAAGCTGAGCAGTTCTTCCAGGCCAGTATCAAAGGTAATTTGAAATGGTAATTATACCAGAATTACAAAAATGCTTCACAGAACAATGAATTGAAATCCCTCCTTGTTTGGAACTGATAAAGAAATACTGAATCACAGCCAAGAAAGGAATTCTGTTCAACCCATGTCTGAGGTCATACCAGGACAACATATTCTCTTGCAGGCCTGCATGCATGCCATTGAGTGTATATATATATATATATATTTTTTTTAGTAGCTGTATGCACAGAATGTCTCAATGTCTTAAATATATTGATAATGGGTTGAGTGCAGAGGATCTTGCATTTGTCTATATGTATTTTGTGGTCACAGCCTCATTGCACCCCCGCCTATAAGAATTATAGAATTATAAGAGGAACAACTCTGTACAGTGTATGCTGCAGGCCTACACCACATTCTTTGCTATAATGGGGTGCAACTATAGTTGCCACCTTTTCTGGAAAAAAAATACCGGCCTTCCTATATATTGACGTGGTATGGTGGCTTTTCAATTTTATGATCATAACTTTGGACAGGGTCGGACTGGGGGGCCTGGGGCCCACCGAGACTAGTGTCCAGGGCCCCCTCCGACCCCCCTGCCCTACTACCAGTGGCCGATCCTGATGGAAAGGCACCGCACCTGACAGTAAGATGCCACACGCGCGCCTACGAGTGGTGCTGTGCACCACGGAAGCCTATTTTTCAAAAGCAGAGGGGCCCGGCGGGGGCCCATTAAGGGTCGGGGCCTACCGGGTATTTTCCCGGTATCCCACCGGGCCAGTCCGACACTGACTTTGGAACTAAAAACCCCTGTTCTGTAAACACATGTACTTGCATTTATACTGAATTACTTATGAGACAGGTCACCAGGGAATGTGAATTGTAAGTTGCACTTTCATTATACTTAAAAATACTTTAACATAGCCTTTAGAGTGCTCCCACACACCAACATTTTTGTATATTGTCACCAACACAACCTTCCATCTTTCACAGGCAAGTACTGTGGAATTCATAGCCATAGTCGATTTTTTTTTACAGCTAGGTAGAAAGAGTGTTTTTGAGATAATACTTTCAATCTATCTATTCCTGCAGTGAGTTTACTGGCATGTCTGGGGTTAATGGAGTGCTCCTCGGCCATTTTTGACGTGATCTTACAAGCATATCTCGTTTTTTTTTTTGCTGTTTTTTTAATGGTTGTGGTATTTGAGGGGTATGGCAAAAGGGTAGGCATGGCCAAAATTTCACTATTGTAACCAGCTATCTAATAACACAATAAACAGTTTATTTTCTCTTGAAGTTCAGTTTTATCATTGCTGAAGCATTACAAAAGAAAGTACTAAAGATCATTACATTGTAAGATTGTAAAAATAAGATATATATAAAAATAAGGTAAATATATTTTCAATAGTAAAGAATCAGTGAATTATATTTACATTCAGCTAACTGAGCAAGAGAAGTAAGTATCTTTCCCTGTCTTTTTTTCCTACAACCAGAAAAAATATGCTGTCCTTTGTGTCATCAAGTTAATTGCTAATGAAATCTTATTTCCACTGTAGATGAGAGTAATTCAGAAACAAACCTTCCACAGTACAGAGTGTCCATGTACATACAAATCAGAAGCTTCTCCAGTACATTAAGGATTTAGATTACAAAGGAAAACATGATTTAATGGGAGGACAGAGTAAGACAATCCACGCTGTTAAAAAAAACATGTTTTATGTCAAATGATAGGTCATTTATATGAAGGCCTAGGCACTATATTAAATATACACAGGAGAAGAATACTGTATATTTTTTATAATCTAGAGAGTACATTTTATGAGAGATCTCAGCAGTATTTATACCATCCATGTGATTTTTGACCAGCCAAACACCTTATGAAATGTGTAATTCTCATGCCCAGGGCCCTCCTATTGTTATTCTGTAATATTTGTTAAAATATTGTAAAATTCTTGTATCTTATACATTACACTGCATAATTTCCTGGCACTATATAAAAAATGATGATGATGATTATGGAGCTGAAAACACTTTTGCTCCTTGTAGCATAGCGGTTTTTATATAATTGATTAATAGTGATTTACAATATATACATCTGCTTTGATATATGAATATATTGAATGATATATATTAGTTAATGGATTAGTCAGTACAGTAAATAGAAACCTACTGAGGATGGGGGGAGTCCAGTGTCCTTGTATGTGCTTGCTGGGTAACTAAGCATAGCCATTGTTTATTGTCGTATAGTAAACATAGGTTACCCATCAAATAGCCCAAATAATACCAGGTAGACAACAGCCTCAAAAGCCCAGTTTATTTGTTTAAGACCTGGTTGAAGAGGCATACAATTCCTAAAACAATGGCTGAGTATTTGCTGCTTGTCAGCAGTTGGGGTTAGGGGTTTTGGGCATAAAAGCACAGCGTTAGCCTTGGTTCAGGAGCTTCACCTTGGACTCTGGAAAGAGTGCCGGGAATTTGGGATCATCACTTGATTATTGGGATCCTGAGGTGTATGTACCCAAAGGCTGCGGAGCTCCCCGATTGTGTTGGTTGATTGATGCTGAACTGGCTATTCCTGTAACTACCATTCATACGAAGCTAAGTAAATGTTTTTAAATTCTACCATCACTTTGTGTGTGTGTGTGTGTAAGTTATTGCTCACAAACAGTTTATCAAAAGGCTTAATTATTGATCCTGTATTGAATGTATTAATAATAATTTTATTGATAACCATTAATGAAATTATTGATATTTATAAAGGTTCACCCCTTTATTACACTCCTTAAAATACTTTGACCGTATATTAAAATACCATCTCTAAAACAAAAATGTATATTTATGCCTTTGCAAAATTCAACAACGATCAAATGGCTAGGAATCCAGCAGGAAAATACAAATATGATACCTTTATTAAGCATGTTTATTGTATTTAAAAAATGGTTCTTATTAGTGAAGCCGTCATTTTGGAATTCAGTCAAAATCCGCTTAAAGGAATTGTTCGAATCCATAGACCAGTTAGATCTATTTTATTTAGCATTGTCCAAATAAAACCTTTTTAAGCTTACTTTTCTCAGTGCTTTTTATCAATATCAGTAGTGATGGAATCCACTTTTCTGGAAGTGCAACTCTGCTTTTCAAGGTATCAGTAAAAATGTAATCAGAAACAGTTATTCCATGCCACTAACTTCTACAAGGACCCTGTGTCATTTGGATTTTACAAAAAGTCATATGAATTGTCCACATACTAAATTTAATGCATCACTAGTCCATATGAATAAATACATGGCCCAAGTGATGACAGGGAAAAGGGCACAGTGTTGGAGAAGTTTGGTGTACAGTAGATAGTGCCTGATGTATACTTGGTTTGATCTGTGTTCCTGGGTATCAAGTTTATCTTTAAGATTTTCTCTTAAAGGAAAACTATAACCCAAAAATTTATTTTTGAGCAACAGATAGTTTGTATCAAATCAAGTGACATATTAACGGATCTTTCCTACCTGGTATATATATTTAAGTAAATATTGCCCTTTTACATCTCTTGCCTTGAACCGCCATTTAGTGATGGTCTGTGTGCTGCCTCAGAGATCACCTGACCAGAAATATTTCAACTCTAACTGTAACAGGAAGAAGTGTGGAAGCAAAAGACACAACTCTGTCTGTTAATTGGCTTGTGTGACCTAACTTTATAGTTTGTTTGGTATGTTTGTGTGCACCGTTGAATCATATAATCCCAGGAGGCTGTCCTTATTTTTTAAAATGGCTATTTTCTATTTATGATTACCCAATGGCACATGCTACTAAAAAAGTGTATTATTATGAAAATGGTTTATTTACATGAAGCAGAGTTTTACATATGAGTTGTTTTATACAATATCTGTTTATAGAGACCTACATTGTTCGGGGGGTATAGTTTTCCTTTAAAGAGATTCTTCTCTTTATGAGCTAACTTCTCAAAATACAGCTCTGCAAGCTTTATGTTAAAAAATGGCTCCATTTCCAGTATTTTCCCCACTTGAACTTTATAGAGAAAAATGAGAAATAGAAAGCATCATACACAGACACTTCATTGTGTCAAATAACATTTGCCACTCAAATGGACATTTGGCCTATTACTTTTACAATTGCCTCTTTTATTATGATAGAATCATAATGAATAATCCTTATGGACTTGAGTTTTCTTGATAGCCTTATGCACCCTATTTTACTTTCCCTTTTTTTTATTAACCCAAAAAGCTTATTTATACCTTATTAGGTTTCCTATCCGTTGGTTGCCTGCTCATTTGTCTTTCAAATTATATTAAATTATAAATCAGTACCATGTTGTCAAAAAAATGATATATTTTGCTAATATTTATTTTGTATGCCCCTATCATATAAATACTGTACAGGGGGCACATGCGCATGTGCAACCAAGATGGCCACCTAATGCACTAGTTCCGCACCCCTCCAGCAGCATTCCCTGCTATTAGCTTACAAAAGTGTCACAAGGAGCATGAAGATACCTATATCAGCAGCCGATCCCCAGCTGGACATGAGCAGGTGTAGAAATCCGCACCAGACTCCATGAACAGATACACAGTAAAGACATCAGGGGACTTCACCCCAACAAGGCCCGGTCACAGCGGAAGTTTTAGGAGCGCAACTGACACATGAGAAACTAAAGGTCAAGATCCGGGATTCTATTGTAGAAGCTACCAAGGAGCTGTGGGACCGGATCCAAAATATAGATGATCGAACGGAACAACTAGAGTATGCAGCAGAGGACATTATGCAACACATCCCCTTCCTAGAAGAGGATAATAAGTCTCTGAGGCAAGAGATCCAACACCTCCAATACCAGCAAGAAGAAATGGAAAACAGAGACCGGAGGCAAAACCTCATAATCAGAGGGATACCGGAGGAAGTAGGACAATCAATTCTGAGCGAGTACTTAATGGCTCTCTTCCTATACCTGGTCCTGGATCTCCCACTAGAGGACTGGCGTCTAGATAGAGCACACCAAGCCCTAACCGGGAGACCTCAGCAACCTAAGCAATCCTGGGAAATCATCTTGAGACTACACTACTATACCTCAAAGAAAAGATAATCCTGGCAACACAAAATAAACGAGAGGTAATGATACGCTGCAAATCTTCAGCGATCTCTCGCCCGCCACTCTAGCTAAAAGATGGGCCCTTAAACTGACTGCAACAACACTAAGAGAACATCATATCCCCTATCATTGGGGCTTCCTGTTCTGATTGGTGGCAACTCACAACGGCTCCCAGTATACAATCCACGACCCGACAGAGGGTCCAATCC
>CM044431.1:175759225-175778362 GCA_024363595.1 Xenopus borealis
CTTTTGAGTTAACTTTTAGTTTACTTTAGAGAGTGATATTCTTAGACAATTATAATTTTTTTGTATTTCTTTTTGAGTTAGTTTTTATTCAGCAGCTCTGAGGTTTGCAATTTCATAGGGTCCAAATTACACTAGCAAACATGCATTTGTTTAAATAATAATGGACTGGAATATGGATAGGATGACCTGAATAGAAAGACCATGAATAAAAAGTAGCACTAACAAGAAATAGCCTTACAGAGCATTTGTTTCAGATGGGGTCAGTGACCCCCATTTGAAAGCTGGAACGAGTCAGAAGAAAAAGGCTAATTAAAAAATGATATGAAGACCAATTGAAAAGTTGCTTAGAACTAGCCATTCTATAACATACTAAAAGTTAATGTAAGGCTGAACCACCCCTTTAAAATATATGAAGAATGCCTATGGCAATCACAGTTGTACTTAATGTAATGAACATTTCTAGCAAACTCACTTCAATAAGTGGATTCTGGGGGGATCTGGCCATGAGTGTTTGTCAACTTTAAAGTGAAACTGAACCCTTTTGTTAAGTATGGTTTCCATTCACGTAATACTGTACAGGTATAGGAGCTAATAATTTGAATCACCACACCTTATTGGCCCGTTGAAAATCATATAAACATTAAATAAATCAAATCGGATTGTTGGGCTACCAATATGGGTCCATGCAAGTTTGTTAAATGTGTCTACTCTAAAACATGGAATTTAACTAAAATAGGAACGGGAAGAAATGGCTCCCTACCCCACTAATACCCTTACTGGACAACACACAATTTGTACTTGATATAGGAGACCAAAATGGAAAGACAAAAAGGGTAAACCTTTAAAAATCCCTGATTTTATAAAATTAGGAAAGATAGTATTAAAAGATCATTTCCAACTATGGCTTGCACACTGGAATTGAATGGAAATTAATGGATATATAATCATATACTCCATACTTTATTTAACTTTATTCACATTCAACTAAACAAAACTTTATTCACATTCAACTAAACAAAACAGAGAACAACATTGACAAGACCACAATTCTCTCATTTAATTATAAGAAAATTGTAGTAGTAGCACACCCTGATTTAAAACATCCATTTGCTCATAATTAAATATCACAATAAAAGTGTGGAAAAATAAAATAAAATAAAAATAATGCCAACACCTTTTCCACAAAAAGATACAAGAAACAACTTACAAGATCCTGTGTAGTATTATATACCTATAAAGTTAAAACATATGCATGGATGGTGGGATGCCTGCTGGAGGTGTAGCAAGGATAATGGTATCTATGAAGACATCTGATACATATGACTTAATTCAATCATTCTGGAACTATATCCAAGGTGTTCTTAATACTATTAATAGTGGTTTTTATTGGCAGTTGATTCAAATATTTAAAGTATAATCTTGGATCCACTGACCAAATTCATACTGAACTCTGCAAGGTTGTCAATTCCTTGCAAATAGAAATTCACAATCTCTCCTACAGTGGCTGTATGGAAAAATATATGGATTTAAAGGAAAACTATACCCTAAGGACAATGCAGGTCTCTATAAAAAGATAATAATACACTTTTTTAGTAGCATGTGGCATTGGGTAATAATAAATAGAAAATAGCCATTTTAAAAAATAAGGACAGCCTCCTGGCCTGGGATTTTATGATTCAACTGTGCACACAAACATACCAAACAAACTATAAAGTTAGGTCACACGAGCTAATTGACAGACAGAGTTGTTTCTTTTGCTTCCACACTTCTTCCTGTTACAGATTTACTAAATTCGTGTGAATGATTTGAAATTCGATCGAATTTTCAAAAAGATTCTAATTTGAATTTTCGAATAGTTTTTGTGGCCACTTCAACCATCGAAGTTTTAAAATTTGATCGAAACGAATGATTCTAATAGATTGAAATAAAAATCTATTTGATTATTCGAATATTCGATGGTCGAAGTACTTGCCCTTTAAACTTTTATTCATATCCCTAGTTCGCCAGATTAAACCTACCAAATTGCTGTAGAACCCTATGGGAAGCTCCCATAGGGTTTTTCCAGCATTTTTAGATCGAATAAAAAAAAATTCGATCGATTGGTAAAATTTTTGAATCGTTCGATTCGAACAATTTCATCGTTCGATCAAATTTTTCCAATTCGATCATTCGACGATCAATCAATTTTCTTTAAAACCCTTCGAATTCGATATACAAATTTGAAGGGTTAAAATTCAACCAAAATTCGATGGTCGAATTCGAGGGTTAATTAGCCCTCGAATTCGACCAATAGTAAATCTGCCCCTTAGAGTTGAAATATTTCTGGTCAGGTGATCTCTGAGGCAGCACACAGACCATCACGAAATGGTGGTTCAAGGCAAGAGATGTAAAAGGGCAAGATTTGTTTCTCAAGTATTCATTTTTGGGGTATAGTTTTCCTTTAATAAAAATGATAGATGAATCTGAACTCTAATTTGTATAAGACATTTGGATTTGTCCGAATCCTTCTCTTTTAAAAAAAAGCCTGAAACAAAATCCAGGATTTGCTGCATCCCCATTGTTTCCTCCATCCACATTGTTTCCTCCTTTCTTATTTGCTTTTTTTCCTCATCTTAACCCTTCTTTTCTCTTCTGTACCCCTGAAAATTTTAAAAAATAATTAAAAATTGTACTGAAATAAAAAAAGGAAGACCATAAATGATTCTGTGAATTATGTAATCCAATGTAATCAAATGTAAGCTATTTTATGCTTACAGGCAGTGACAACTCTTTTCATAGGTTCAAATAAAAGTTTCAAATTGTTACAACACATCACAATACTTAATCAAAACCATTATGTTTTCGCAATACCTCTCCACTATGAGAGGTGGGGTTTTGCCTTCCTCTGGATCAAATAGTATAACTATGGTAGGCTTTACTTGAGCACAAGGTTAAACTTGATGCATGCGGCTTTCCTGTAACCCTCACACATATAAATATATAAATCTATGCCTAGAATTAACATTCAATTTAGGAAAAGGCTATTTTTTTGAAGAGCTCTAGCTTTAGTGTTATGCAAAGATCAATGTGTCTACATTATAAAACATTTCGGAAGGGCGACACATCTGGTCCACTATTTAACCTTTCTTTCGTGGAAAAAAAAGGAATGTTAGCATTTCTGAACTTCTATCATCTTTTTTTATTTTTTGTTTTATTATGGTTGAACTATTTCCTTTCTTCAAACTACCATACCACTGACTGAGCTTTTCATTTTTACAGAAATAATCTTTTCAGCTTAGACAAGTTGATTTTGGCCCTAAACTATTCTCATTCTACATCTGTTTTTCTGGAACTTGTCATTTGATGCTTGAAAAATTGTACATTTAAATTCTTCTCCCTGGCTTCTGTCTTGAAAAGGAACCCGTCTTTACTTGGTACTAAACCTGACCTTGGAAGGGCACACTTTAGCAGGATTTTTATCAGCATGTTTGAAATACTGTGGTTTAGAGAGGGACTGGTCTGCCTGAGGAATTTGGGCATAATAACTGCTTTAAAGAATGCTTGTGAAGATGTAAGAAATATTCTGATGGAGACTAACCATTTGGTGGCTATGAGGGTATTCAGATATATTTATATAATCCTGAATGGTACTGTAAATGTAATTTCCAATTTCGCTTAATAAAAATGACCTTAAAAGAGCAATATTCATCATATTGTTTTCCTGTGTAAACAATAATAGTGAAATAATAAAAACCAATGACAAGCTTTAGCAAATCCATTTTTTAAAATACAAACACCACCATGTTTGTTTCTTTGGTATGAGGTTTGCTACCTAAAAGGATTAGTTGGTATGCACAACAGAAACCTTACATCTTCTTTAATTACAGAATTAAAGGAGACATATAGCAAAAGTAAAAACTCCCCTAATCTTGTAAGCAATAATTAAATATATATCTGTAAACTAGTGGCGTATCTACTAAGTGCAGGGCCCCCAAGCAAAATGATCTTCAGAGGGGCCCAGCACTTGCCACTACCCCTGTCCACAACCCACCCCCCTTCCATGCCCACTCCCCCTTTCCCACTCGCTAGCAAGTGAGTGTGCCTTGCTCCCTACCCACTCCCTTTCAGGAAAGGACAGTTAAAGGGGAACTCCACACAAACATAACTTAAGATTTTTTTTATACATCAATTGAAAAATATGTAGACTTTTCATGATTTTTAATGGTTTGGCTAAGCCTAGCCCCCTGCACTCCTGCTGATCTGTCTGACCAGTGGCGTAACTACTCCCTGGTGGGCACACCAGGATGGGCACCTGGGCCCTTACCTCTATAAATCCCATGCTGGAGTGTTGATAGCATTTGTGCTGTAAAATTTCCCCCTAGATAACAGCCTGCCATAACCATTATCGTGGCTCTGATTGGCCCCAAGGGGGTGGGGGCTCTGGTGCAATTGCACCCTTTGCACCCCTGATAGTTACGCCACTGTGTCTGACTACTTTACTGAGCTGGCTGATTCTTTTACTTTGTATCAGCAGCCAGCTGTCCTAAGCTTGCATCCTCCAAACCCCACAATTCCCTGCACATGTGATTTCAATAAGGAATCACAGTGCAATGCATTGTGGGTTATGTATTTCCTGCATGCTGTCTGTAAGCTGTTGTTACAATTGAAGTTGTTACAATTTGTAACATCAGTGTTTAGTCCCTCCTTCCCTGCCAGGATTTCAAATGATGCAGAAAGAGAAGAACTGTTAAATAGCTGGATTTCAGTATGGAGAATGGCACTTATTCATAATTTTAGAAGAAACAGGTAACTGTAATGAGTATAATAGGGGTTTCTGTGTTTTGTGGGCCTCTTTATCAAATTTTGGTTTGGAAGCCGGAGTTCCCCTTTAATGAGGAAAAGAGGAAGTAGAAACTGCAGTTGTGGGGGAGCCCAGGGATAGAGGGTCCAGAAAGCAGGTTCTTCTTCCTGTTTAACTGCAGCCTCTATTGTTATGCCACTGCTGTAAGCTTTCACTTTGGGCTAAAAATTATCATTATCCTTAAAAATATCCCCTTTATTAGTGCTGCCATAGATCTGATACTGTCCCTGTACACTGGGATGTCCTAACTGTCCTTGCCAGAAACCCAGTAGGCCAATCACACTCTTGCAGTTATACAAGCAAAGACAGGCCTTAGTTGCTGGTGAGCCTAGCTAGCTACTGATTGGTTCCTATCCTATAGTGCAGGGTCCTGAGTGCTACACACACACACACACAAACAAACACATAGCCTGGGAAAGGAGGCAGCAGGCATGGAACAGAGGGACAGAACTAGTAATGCACTACTTGTTAAAGCACTTTCCTTCAGTATTTAAAAGAGCACAATGCACTGGCACATTTTTTATTCACACAATAAGTTTATTTAAAACAACACTGGGTACAACCCTTCTGCAATATAACTTTGACTAAACAACTGGACATGGGCCTGATATTCATGCTATGTGTGTATTAATGCATTGAGGTAATATTACAAAAGTACATATGTAATAAAAGTAAATGCTAGAACAGAGCACCATTATTAAAGATTCCAGTATCACTGTTTGTTCCCTAGAAAATATTTGGTAATAAAATGAACTGTGATTTCCAACACTAACAGCAGCAACCTTCCTTTTATGGCATTATAAGAATACTGTTTAAACCTGATAAACCTTAAGCTGCACGAAGATGAACAATTGTCTCTATATGGCACATCGGTCCAGATTTAAAGCCTGATTTTCCAAAATGCATCAGTTAATAGTGCTGCTCCAGCAGAATTCTGCATTGAAATTCATTTCTCAAAAGAGCAAACAGATTTTTTTATATTTCATTTTGAAATCTGACATATTGTACTGCTGTACTGCAAGTTGGAGTGATCTTGCCCTCAATGGGAAGGTAACCAGATAACAGCTCCCTAACACAAGATAACAGCTGCCTGGTAGATCTAAGAACAACACTCAATAGTAAAAACCTATGTCCCACTGTGTTCCATTCAGTTACATTGAAAAGGAAAAACAACAGCCTGCCAGAAAGCAGTTCCCTCCTGAAGTGATGGCACAGGTCACATGACCAGGGGCAGCTGGGAAATTGACAAAATGTCTAGCCCCATGTCAGATTTCAAAACTGAATATTAAAAAAATCTGTTTGCTCTTTTGAGAAATGGATTTCAGTGCAGAATTCTGCTGGAGCAGCACTATTAACTGATGTGGTTTGAAAAAAACATGTTTTCCCATGACAGTATCCCTTTAACCACATTTTGCTTGCCATTGACATCAATGAGTAGTGCCATGAGAAAACCATACACATTCACTAGCGCACACCTTTACACTCCTTAGGTGTAGTACTTACTGTATGTAAATGTGAGAGAAATCTGTAGAAGAGTGTTACTGGCATTTAGAATATTCTGCATAACTGCTCGTGATATATTCATTTCAGACTTTGCCACCAGCCTTCTCCAACTCTGCCAACAGCTTCAAAGACTTCCTAAACTAAATGAAGGAAGAAATGATCTGTTATAATCAGACCATGAAATGTTACGCCCATACGTCACTGCTACATGTTTACATGCAAAGAGCATTTGTACACTGGAAGATTTCTCATGTCTGCTTTATCTGTATGAATCGTATATATTTGCAAGAGGTTTCACACAGTCGTAACTTAGATGGCTTCCAACTCTAATAAAGCCAGCCTCTTCAAAGACAGTTGTTTCCATTAAAATGTCATAATTCAGTACCCAGCTATTTAAATGTCAAGTGTGACAGATGAAGCCAGAACAGGAAAAATATAAACAGACTCACTGCAGGCCTACTAACTAGTTAGCAGCATAAATCAATGTGCCTCCTAGCTGAAGACATGCCGACAGTGAGAACTGCCATGCCACAGTCCAAAGAAAATATATTTAGTGTTCCTCAGACTAGGGAGAATGGCACTGAAATATGTGCAGGTCTGGAGATACCAATAGTGTTCAACACAACAAGTCAATAGATCTAATAATGGACAGTAGAACATCCATGCAACAAACTGAGGAGTTTCTAGGTGACCTGAAGCCATTACCAATATTTGAAATTGGTTTTAGCCTTCTGAAGTTGTTATACAGGATACATATTACACTTTAAAGTGGCAGGAGTTGCTGGTCAACTAAAGATATACATTGTTGATCAAGTTTTGTTTCAGTTCCATGACCCCCTCCAGATGCATGTCTGTCCCTTCTAATGTAGAGTTCAGTACATTTTACTGTGCATGGCATATACTGTATGTGCATGATCTGGTCTGTCTGGCATCATCTTTGGTCTATATTCCCTCTAGGCTTCTGTGCATCAACACAGGTTATGACACCACATCAACTTGAAGTACACATAAATACATCAGTACCCATTAAATGCTCTTTTTTTTTACTTTTTAAAAGTGCTCTAAAAATTAAGAGAGAACATTGCTTCTGATGTGCCACAGATTGCACTCCCCCCCACCCCCAAAGATTGTTTATTATCTGGTGGACAATTTAATGCAGGGGTAACACACACTTTAGGGCCCTTACACACGGGCGTTTTTACCTGCGCTCCCCTGCGTTCCGTTTTGCTGCGTTCAGCCGCAGGGGAGCGCAGGTATAGACGCACTCAATTATTTTCAATGGGGCTGTACTCACGCGAACGCATGTAGGCGCCAAACGCAGGAAAAATGCGGCATGTTGCGTCTGAATCTGCGTTCGGCGCTTACACGCGTCTCGTGGGTACAACCTCATTGAACAAAATGAGGTGCGTCTAGACCTGCGCTCCCCTGCGGCTGAACGCAGCCAAACGCAACGCAGGGGAGCGCAGGTCAAAAACGCCCGTGTGTTCTCTGCTCACAAGGCAGGTAGGGGATAAAATATCAGATAATTTTGACTGCCACCTAAGTGCTTCAGTTTGTCCCTTACAACTGATCATTTCTAGAGAGACATCCCTGCAATTCGGTTGGATAGTAGTAATGCATTAGTCACTGACCCTCACAAAACCTTTTCTTAACAAAAGCTATGCTAATTTGAGAAAAGTTTTTTTTATTTTGTAAGTAGAAGTATCTATGGGCTGCTGTAGAAATATTCATGTTACACATCTCCATCCCTCAAATTAAATACTATATCAATATGCTGAACACAGAATTAGAAAAAAAAACAATCCTTAGACAAAGCTCTCTGAAAACAAAGTAAGGCAAATGGGAGTTGGAAGTAGTTTTTCTGTGACTTTTACATAAATTTTCTTTTTTTACCTTTTATTCTTAAACTATTATTTTAGACTCAATGGCTCATTTACAAATGCAACACAAAGATGGACAGAAAATAGTGCGTGCTTGGGTGCTGCTCCTTACAAGTTGTACTTGGCATCACTACACATGCTTAATTTACTGATTGATTAATTAGGTGCAAGTACAAAGTACAGGGAACAGCAGACTCAAGGGATCCCAGCTTTGTGTGTTACTGACAGGGATCCCTCAGAATTTTGCCTCTACACATTCAAGTGACTTGTATTGTGACTCGTACAATAACATTATTACTGACCCACTGCAAAAAGAACACATGAAGAACAACTTGTGTGTGATTGCCCAAAGCAGTTAGTAACTTGCATCTTCAGTCGTAAATCAGGGTGCATGTTGTGTTCCACAATATTCTGGGTAGCAGGTTCATCCACATTTTGAACTATATGTAAGTCTTTTATTACACATGTATATATCTTTACTCCTATATCCAGTGAATATGCTGAATTATAGTATTATACCCTCTCCTGCAAGGATGGCAAAATCCATTCATGGCCTGGCCACTATACAGAGATATGGAGCTGTTGACAGACCGTTGGACCTGCCATGTGTTTGTGGAGCCAGATGTGACTCTGATATTTGCACTGCTGGTCTGTTTGTTCTTCCAAGTTACATATCTCTGGTTTATATTACTAAAAGAGGTGTGCAGGCAAACACTTGCTCAATACAATTGCACTCTTTGTAAATCCCAAGCAGGTACCATTTCCCAATGTTTGATTATAACCACAGCTGCTTGCACAGTTTCAGACCTGTCTCTACAAATTTGCATTGGATTTTCTATGCAGCCCATCTGTATCACTGGAGGTTTTTGTAAAATTTTTGTTAAATTCCCAATAAATCCAATACAGCAGCTTGCATTTACAAATGTTTTGCACGTTTTTTGCATCATTTTCATATGAAAAGTTCCTTTGTGGTTTTATGCTTTTATATTTTTATTTGATATTTAGTGCAAAACCACATTAAAACTTTTATTCAACCACTCAAGGCACAAAGCTGACCTTTAATGTATTTCAGGGTTAGGCTGGCCATAGACGTAAAGATCCTCAATTTGTATGATTTTCCCAACATTTGTCTTGCCGTGTCGATCGGTTGTTCAGTCAATCTGACGGGTTAGAAGATTTCTGCCAATTTACAACACATCACTGAGCACAGTGCACTCCTGCACAAGGCAGCCCCCTCTATACGCTTTTGCCAGGCATTAAGTACAAAGCTCCCTTTGCATGCTGTTCCTATAGGTACTTAAAGGAACACTAACATAATTTTTTTTTTTAATTCGTTAAATCATAAGTTTTTAATAGGAAGTTACTTACCGATTCTCTGCATGCATTCCCCTTCTGAGATGACGATATTGCGAAGATCGAACATGCAGTGCTCGTTTCTCCTCCCTGCCTTCTATAGGAGATAGGCAGGGAGGAGAAATTGAGTGCTGCACGTTGGATCATCGCCATATCGCCATCTCAGAAGAAGAGAGCATGCAGAGAATCGGTAAGTAATTTCTTATTAAAAACTTTTAATTTATCTATTCTAGTTTATTTTCGTTAAAAAAAAAAACGAAATTAAAAAAAAAATGATGTTAGTGTTCTTTTAATGTTTCACCATTTGAATTACACAAATTTGAAGGGTGTGCAAGAGTAGGGCCATGTTACTTCTGTGAGCCAGTCTTCCCCTCTCAGGGGTCATGCACCATGATCATGTGCTCTTCCTGGTTAAAAAGGCATCGGTGCTAATTTACTAATCACATGTAAGGCGTTTATGTTCCTCTGAATATTGTTTGCACTTCATACCAAATTAGGTACAGAGCACAATACTGGTGGGTAACAGCAAGTCCTGTCCTTACCACTTGGGTGGCCTACACCGTTACCAGGACCTCCGGCCTTGTCCTTACTGTCTACGGCCTTTACCAGCCCCCACTTCATGAATACAGAGCTTTTAAATGGCAGCAGTGCTGTATTCATGAGGGGAGGGTTTTCTAGAATGCAGAGCAAAGTGTGGTACAAAGTACATGGAGGTTTTTGCTATTGTTTTGCATTTTGCACCCTGTCCTGCACTTCTAGCAGACACTGGGAATATATCAAGGCACACTTTTTTTTATCACAGGTCTAAGCATATGATCTGTTTCCCAGCCAAACACCTGCTTGCTACCAGCATACCACTCATTCTATTGACTGAACAGCTAGCTAGTCTAAAAACCTGACATTGCTTGTGGATTGGAATACTAACTCCAGTCCCCGTTTTCCAGCTTTCTCTAAGCTGATTTTCTAAAGAAAAAATCTTTTCATCAGCCCATACACATACATTTTTGAAATATAAAAAATATGACAATACCCTGGGGGAAAATACCTTTCTTCCAATATTTTTCCTGCTACTGTCTCACAATGGAAAAAGACCCTGCCAGCAACATTAAACAATTCACCTCTGGCTGAACCAACCACTCAAAATAAAGAGCATGGTTCATTTCCAAAATAAAACAGGTACTGCACACATATGTTCTTGCAAAAGGTGATACCGTTTGTGGCCCTTTGGCCACTCTTCATTTGTTCAGGTGGAGGGAGTACCTAGCACCTTAGCTAGACACATACTTTACCTAAAGAACCTTTCAATAAACTGTATGATTTCACTTTTTTGAATTTGGTAAATACTCATACTTTGTTGAACTTTGTTTAGAATGTAGGCAGAAAACAGATTCCAAGATGTAAACTACCATACAGGACGCCTTGGGATTTGTACATCGTAAGAAGTAAAGGGACACTATTGGTTAATGCACAATACTTCATTTAGTTTAGTATTAGTTTATTATTTAGTATTATTAGTATTAGTTTAGCAAGGCAGAGTAGGGAACACAAATTAATACAGGGCAATAGGGAGCCCTGTATTTTCCTGCTCTTATGTGCAAGTGCATCATGGATTGCTCCTTATAACACATATATTTCTGGTCATGAAATGAACACATGAACATCTACTTCTTTTAAAATACCTCCATATATGCCATCTATATGCGCATGTTAGTGCCCTATAATGCTGGCCAACAGCAAAGATCTCATTGTGACTCCTAGTATTTCAAGGAACTACTTGCTGCCCCCATGGTCCTGTGCCCATAGGCATAGAGTCCTTGTCTATAATGAATAACACATTTATATACTCCATCTTTCTGTATTTATTACTTGCAATTATTCTAGAAAAGTACCACTCAGAGACGCTTGAGGGTATTTCTTCTTTCAGCAGACGTTCCATATTTGTTTTTACAGTTCCGATACCATGCAACTGTTATTTATTTCCTCTGTTTATATTTCAGAAATCACTGCAGACTGATTTGTTTATGTTTTTATTGCCAGAAGGCCCTTCTTGGCCTGAGTTTCATTTCTTAGCAATATTAATGGAAATGTTATTTACGGTACTGAAAGGTTCTATGCTGACCTCAGCTTTGAGGTGAACAGTTATTGAGGAAGACAGATATGCCCGGTCTGGTTCTGAAGTTGAATATTTCTCAGATTCCTAGCAAGTATCAGCAGGCCTTGCCGTACTGGAACAATATTGTGTGAAGAATTCATTTTTGCTGTTATGGGATGAGTTACTGACATTAGGTGTGAATGAGTAATACTCCAGAAACAGTCACTCATTTACAACTACACTATAATAAAGGTGTATATTCTATCTACACACACATACTGTATACATATTGTCATTTTGAATTTTCTGGTTAAGCACTGAGGCAGAAATATTCTATAAAGATAGTTACTGTAGAATGAATCCATTCCTAGAAGCATGCACTTAAAGCTGCAATGCTTTGGAAGCAGCAAACATAGAGACAATAAGGGGCAAATTTACAAAATTCACGTGAATGGATCGACGTTCGATCGAATTCCGATCGTACGATTTTTTCGGAGGCTCGAATATGCAAATTTAGCCACTTCGATCATCGAATACAGAATACTGAATACCAAAAATTTGAATGATCGAATATCAATTAGACTGATTGAATGATCGAAGGACTTTAACTTTTAAATTTTATTCGACTGCCTACTTCACCATATTGAACCTACTGAATAGCAATAGAAGCCTATGGGAATCCCCCCATAGGCTTCTTTTGCTAACACCTGCGTTCGAAACGAACAAATTTTTCGAGGGCTCGTCGTACGATTTAATAGAGGAATCGAATATAGAGGAAAAAGATAGCCTGAAACTATTCGATAAGCATTCGATAGTCGAATGCTTATCAAATTTCGAGGGAATTATAGTAAATTTGCCCCTTAATGTACATCCATTTAATTTGAATTCAAATTTTTTTAATTCCCCACTATTCCCTATTGCCAAAAAAATTCAAAATTCGACCCTTAGTAAATCTGCCCCCAAGTGTGGACTGCAAACGCTTACGGTAGGTGCTAAGATATTTTCAGATTTTTTTTTATTGCCACATGGTGAAAACTATAACCAGACCCCAGACTGAAGTGCTCTCTGCACACTTGCTCCCCTTTAGTGTTCTTGCATTTCTGCTCGAAATCATAGCAATAACCCCAATTGTGTTCTCCATTGATTTCTGGTTAGTCTGGAACACTGTATCTGAATGCATAGCTCCCAACATTTTGGAAGTAAAAAGAGGGACAGCATTAATTTCGCACATAGAGCGACATCATTTTTGACCACGCCAGTTTTGGTGGCCACACCCCCTATTTACCATGTTCATTTTACAAAATTTGGCAGGTTATGAAAGTTTGAAAATATTTCTCCTTATCTAAACTTAAACTCTTATCTCAAAATTGTTACAAAGCATCTTATTTGCACCTGTTAGCTGTTCTGGGCTCTCTGCCAAAAGCCAATTAAGTTAGAAATTTGGTTTCTTTTTCTGGCTGTTCAGTGCAGAGAAAAGAGTGACTTTCCAGGACAAATGAGGGACTGTAGGTTGAGCTGTCAGAAGTGGGACTGTCCCTCTGAAAAAGGGACAGTTGGGAGGTATCTGAATGTATCATGCTTGGGAGTAATCATCCACATAACTCTGAGCATTAGAGAACATGAAATGTATGTATTTGGGTTCCTAGAAAACTGGCCTATATTCTGACTTATGAAATAAGGTCAAAATAAAACGTTTAACATGGCCAACATACAGTAGATCTTTTAGCTATTCTAACTTCACCATATCATCTCATCTAATAGTCTAAATCCTGGCCCCATAAAATAAAACTTTTAACATGGCCAACATACAGTAGATCGTTTAGCTATTCTAACTTCAACATATAATTTTATCTAATATTCTAATTCCTGACCCCATAATCTGCTGTTTATAACATTGTGCAAAAACTGCAGTGTGTTAATTGGTATGGCGATACTGCCCTCTTCTGGTAAAATTATTATGAAGCATTTCAACTAAATGTGGCAATATAATTGCAAACAAAAATGTGTTGTTCATGGCAACATATACAGTAGGCAGAATCTGACTACAGCAGGAGTTGTCATAATCGGTATTGGAGCAAAAATCTGTATAGGTTCTGAAACAGAGTGACAGTTACGAGATAGGATATTGCAACAATGTATTTTATAGAATCAAGATATAATGGACATTTCCAGGACGTTTTAAATAAAGTTGGACAATATTTGAATTTTCCGGATGTAAAAGAGCGAGCATGAGAGGGACTACACTTTTCCATGAGGAAGCCATTAAACGGCGAAACGCGTCGGAAGTGACCCTGCGGGATTCAGTGACGGAGCCGTGCACAGAGCTACACAAAAGAGGCGATAGGTTGGCGGAGAAGGACTTAGGCGCAGAGGGTTCCGGAGAACGCTGTGTCAGTGCTGCGACCTCGAAAGCAAAGCCGTCGGTCGGCAATATTCCTTTGGGAATTCTGATGAAGCATTTCAACTAAATGTGGCAATATAATTGCAAACAAAAATGTGTTGTTCATGGCAACATATACAGTAGGCAGAATCTGACTACAGCAGGAGTTGTCATAATCGGTATTGGAGCAAAAATCTGTATAGGTTCTGAAACCAAAATAGGTGTACAGATATGTTGCAGAAGCAAGACTAAAGGTGGCCATACAGGGGCAACAGACTGAGTCCGCAGCTTATCGGCCTGTGAGTGGGGGCCTCCGACGGACTTACCAGATGGATATTTGGAAGAAAGTCGGGAGCCAAGTCACACTCCAGGGTGGGGGAGCCCGTACAGATACACCAAGCTAAAACGAACTCCAGAGGGGGTTTCAAATTTTATAAATTATAATGCTTTTAATAAAGGCCAACAATCCAAGTGTATTGAAAAGTAAAAAAAAACAAATTCCCCTGAGAAGTGCGCCCCCCCCCAGTGATTGCACCCTAGGTGGTTGCCTACCATGCCTACCCTTTGGCCTGGCCATGTCTGCAACAGTGTTTGAGCAGAGAAGAAGGCATGGGGTCAAGGAGGCAAGTTGTTAGTGGGGAGGACAATATGAATTTTATGCTAATCCTACTGGCCCTCTACAGTCCTTTACTGCCTCCGCAACAGAAAGTCTGGGGCCCCAAAAGGGCGTAGGTGAAAACTGGAAGCATAGGGGGGCGCCAGAGCCATTTTCTGTATTGCCTGGACCAGCCATCTTCTACCGGGGTCTGTGTTGACGGATCATTAAACTACCACTTGCCTCTAAACTCCTAGAGTGTATTGTGTTCTCCCGTATTACTAACATTCTACACACCCATGATCTGTTGGACCCTCTTCAATGTGGTTTCCGGCCTGGTCATTCTACTGAGACTGCTTTGTGCAGAGTTACAAACGATATTTATATTTCATATTCAGAGTGAAAAGAACCAAGTTGGGCATTTTTTAGATTGTTCTGCTGCCACAGGTACATTGGGGCAATATGATGGCTGCTGGCACAAGTACAGAGTGGTAATGAGATGGCTGCGGCACAGGTACATTGGGGCAATATGATGGCTATTGGCATAGGTAAATGACAGGGGGCAATATGGTGGCTACTGTCACAAGTACTAATTTGGGGGCAATACCTTGGCTGCTTCTGGCACTGCTACACAGATGACTGGGGGCAATATGATAGATTTTTGGCTGCTGCTAGCACAGATACAGCTTGGGGGCAATATGAGGGATTTGCTGGTATTGGCAAAGGTACAGATGGGGGTAATATGATGGGAGCTAGACTGGCACAGGTATATGATGGCAGTATGATAGCTTCTTGCAAGGGTAGGTTAAATATGCTTGTGCTTTTCCCACAACCATATGAGCACTTTTCATATTTCTACATTTCAGTTTCAGCTTAGATGTTTATTGCACTTCTCATTAGAGTCGTGTTAAAAGTGAATTTTTTTTGACATTCCAGTATTGGTGTTAAGTGAACCCTTTATTTGCACTCTGATTACTTGTTAATGTACCTTATTTTATATATATATATATATATATATATATATATATATATATATCTTTAATTCACTAATGTCTTATAAAATTTCTTTATTAAAAAATAAAACCATAATAGTAAGGTGCCAAACTACATTGGCCCACCCTTGCATTGCTTAATATGTAAGTTGCATAAGATTCTTACATAAAGTATGTGACATACATTTTTTCATAAATTACAGAAATTGCATAGGTCTAGGGGGCCCAAATAATTTTGCTGTAGGGCCCAACAACCAGTCATTCCACTGCTTAAAAATTCATGTAACAGACACTCATATAATTCAGTAAATAGATCCCTATAAAAATGGCTGATTTTACTCTATTAAAAGCAGTTCACATACACAATTAATGAAATAATAGTGCTGCTCCAGCAGAATTCTCCACTGAAATCCATTTCTCAAAAGAGCAAACAGATTTTTTATATTTCATTTTGAAATCTGACATGGGGCTAGACATATTGTAAATTTCCCAGCTGCCCCAAGTCATGTAACTTGTGCTCTGATAAACTCCAATCACTTTTTACTGCTGTACTGCAAGTTGGAGTGATATCACCGCCTCTCCTTTTCCCCCCAGCAGTCTAACAACAGAACAACGGGAAGGTAACCAGATAACAGCTCCCTAACACAAGATAACAGCTGCCTGGTAGATAAGAACAGCACTTAAAACAGCACGTAAAAACCCACTGTGTCCCACTGTGTTCTATTCAGTTACGTTGAGAAGGAAAAACAACAGCCTGCCAGAAAGCAGTTCCCTTCTAAAGTTCTGGCACAAGTCACATGACATGGGGCAGCTGGGAAATTGACAAAATGTCTAGCCCCATGTCAGATTTCAAAACTGAATATAAAAAAATCTGTTTGCTCTTTTGAGAAATGGATTTCAGTGTAGAAGTCTACTAGAGAAGCACTATTAACTGATGCGTTTTGAAAAAAAAACATATTTTCCCATGACAGTATCCCTTTAATCTTCTCTGCATTGCCATTGCTTGAATTGTTAATGAAGCAAGATTCTATGTTAGTTACATTAAGTTTCTAGCCAAGTCAGGGCAGTTTTTGCAGAAGTTATGTAATTTGACTAAATTTTGTTATGTGGATACATATGGACAATGGGCTGGAAGGTGAAAAGCTCTTATAGTCCATAAACCTCCTCAGCTGCTTACATAATCATGGCCATCTGATATCATTAAGACAGAACAATGCTATAGGTGAGGTCTAACAAACCTGCTCTACCACAATCAGGTCATAACCCCTATCGACTACCTTCAACAAATGATCAACCCTATAATCAGCTATACAATGTGTGCTTCTTCCTTTTACTTCAATCCTTTGTGTAACCATGACTGTACCCAAGGTGCCTTCAGACTGTCAGCATACAGTTTCATATGACATTCAAGCACTGCCAGTCTGATCAAAAGAAATCAGTGAAAAGTCCCACTCTTTGTAAAGAAAAGATACAAAAAGTGTTGAGCTGTTTCTGCATAGTCTGTTGTTATGGATATCAGTGATAGCAGTGTTTCAAAAATAGGTTACACAAGAACTACGGAAGAAAACCGTTCTCTAGAGGTTGTGTATAGATATATATACACCATGCTCAAAAATCTTTATTTGGTTGAAAAGCAGTCAAAAGCTTTTGCCAGAGATATATATAAACATATATACTGTAGAAAAGGCAATTCTGCAGCATTTCTGATTGCAAAAGCATTAAAAAGTACAAGATAAGGCCAGAAATATTGGCTGTATGTGATATAAAATAAATAGCTTTTTGCAGTTTTGCAATCAGGAGTGCTGAAGTACTACAGAAGAAAACAGTGTCTCATGCATGGGCCAACAGTCATAAAAATGTGTGCTACGTTGCCCAGTTATATGAAAGGATAGGCTCTTGAATGCTAGCTGTTTCACAATAAGATTATGCTGTGGGTCCTTAGGGGCACCA
Source organism: Xenopus borealis (assembly GCA_024363595.1). Lineage (NCBI taxonomy): Eukaryota > Metazoa > Chordata > Amphibia > Anura > Pipidae > Xenopus > Xenopus borealis. The sequence continues at coordinate 175,776,811 of CM044431.1, forward strand.
GTTTACTGTTATTTCCTGTACATCTAATCACTTGTGATTACCTACAGTAAATCTATTTTACTTCTCAGGTAACTAGTACAGGTATGGGACCTGTTATCCAGAAAATTTGTGACCCGTGGTTTTCTGGATAATGGATCTTTCCTTAGATCTCCATTCTTTAAGTCTACTAGAAAATCATTAAATAAAATAAATAAGCATTAAATGAGCCCAATAGGCTGGTTTTACTTCCAATAAGGATATCTTAAGCTGGCGACATTGCCAAACAAGCGGATCTTTCCCCGATATGCCACTAACTGGCAGGACTATATTGGGGTAATCCGAACGTTCGGCCCTATGGCTGAATGATCGAATTAGGAGAAGCGATGTGGACTTCCGATGGATTGGTTGGAAGAAAATGCGACCTTCCCGATCAATATCGTGACCAGATATCGGTCGGGAAGACCCGTCGGAAGCCCGCATACAGGGGCAGATAAGCTGTCAAATTGGTCTAAACGACTGATATCGGCAGCTTTATCTGCCCGTGTATGGCCAACTTTTGTTTGGATCAAGTACAAGGTACTGTATTATTACAGAGAAAAAGGAAATTATTTTTAAAATTTTGGATTGTTTAGATGGAGTCTGGGAGATGGCCGTCACGTCATTCAGAGCTTTCTGGATAACAGGTTTCCAGATAATGGATCAGATAACTTTTATATATAATTGTGACACACTATCTTGCTGTTTAGTTCACAATATAGCTAATCTGTCATTCACTCAGTTTCTTGTAGCTTTCCCTAGCTTCATAGGGTGAGCTGGTGAGCTGTTCCATGCACCATATATGCAAGTATAGCAGTCCAGCAAGATGGAAGAATGAGCAGTACCCCTGAGCATATGCTTGTTACTCCAGGTGTTTGGCTTTAGCTTTTATTTGTACACTTACACGCATTCATGTCAAAAATTACATAAAGAAGGTGTGGTGTTTATACAAATGGCCTGCAGGTGGCACTGTGCATACATAGGACTTTCTGTACAACTTGAAAGTGAAAGTAAGACTTACTGCTGTTATGTAATGGCTGCATGAACCTGCTAATAAAGCACTGTTATACCCTCCTCATCCTCGGCTACCAAACACAACAGAAGGCCTAATAAACAACTGAATGCTCTGAACCTGAACATTACCCCCGCACAAATAAGACTGTTTTACTGTCTAAGGCTTTTCTATGACAATATACACTGTGGCAAATAAATTAAAGCAACCCAAATTCCTTTATTTTGGGTCTGAGGCATTGCATTTGCTGCTTGAACCTGCCAGTGGTCCTGAACGTATGGGCTCAATTTTCAATTATACATATTTGAGGAATGTATCACATTTTTTTGAAAGACATGAAATAAGCTTAAAACGTCCTTTATTGAAGGTATATCCCAATTACAAATAACAATTTTGAGGACCCCTGTTTGTTGCTTGTTAGATTATAGAAAACATTTATAGTAAAAAAACAAGCCTTAAATATTACATGAAAAAATATAATGTTGCCATCTGGTAGTTATTTTACCTCCCTGGTCAGTAAAAAAA
>CM044431.1:175788989-175849386 GCA_024363595.1 Xenopus borealis
AAAAAAAAGTCTATTTCTGCTGTACTGATAACAACTGAACTAAAAAACTGTTTTAGGAAGGTGGGCAATCAGTTTAAACATGAAATACCCAATATGATTATATTCAGTGTAGTTAACATCAAGTACAAGGTACTGTTTTTTTATATTACAGAGAATAAGGAAATCGCAGGGGGGAATGGCCTTCCTGTATTTCAGAGTTTTCTGCACAACAGATCCCATATCTTTCCTAGTTTGGATCCATGCTGCTTTGATATGATACTGAGCAGTAGTAGAACAGTATCTTGTATATCAGTTGTACTGTTAATCTGCCCTCCTGACCCAGGCACGTCTCACCTCCATGGGAAGCAAGTTATTCTATAACAATAAAGAGAGATGATAACAAAATGTTTATATTGCATTTACATTGTACACTAAAAATTCTGATATCGCTAAATCACAAATACTGTATTATATTGGTTATATATAAATTTTGGGCTGTTTTATCCTTTACATTGTTTACTATTTACCTTTATGTTAGCTGAATGGTGATCAGTGTTATGTCTGTATGATATGTGTTTTATACTGTCAGTGACAGTTGTGATGCTCTGTTGTGTGAGTCCCTCCTGCTTGTGTAATGCAATAGTGACACTAGTGGGACATGAGCACATGCTGACGTGGTTGTGTATTACAGGTGCTGGTGGGTCAAAGCTAATGGCCCACTGGTAACACCACGGTCTCATATTGTTCCCCATCTGGAGCTGAATCTGTATCAACTGTCATCTTGGATGAGGAATAGTATAGTTGTCCTTTACATGGATAACACAAAACTATTACTGCCGTCTGTTTCCTGACATCATCATCATGCTTTCTTGGTTCCTTGCAGAGAATGTGTTGCACATCAGCTGAGATATCCCCCATTCTCTCTCTCTTAGATAATATTGCCATGGCTACTTCTAATCTAGAGAACCAGCTGCAAAGTGCCCAGAAGAATGTGCTGTTTCTGCAGCAGGAACACGCCAACACGCTCCGAGGCCTCCACTCAGAGATCCGACGCCTACAGCAGCACTGCACAGGTTACATGGAGCTGCCCTACATATATGTACATTGTTATATAATGCTTGTTCCAGTCACTATACTTTGCAGAATGTAGCACAAATGAAGGGGGCCCTATACCAACTTTGTGCATTCATTCATTCCAGGGCTCCCTTTGTGTATTGCACCAATAGTATCTTGTGCAACTCATTCCAAAGGCTTTAGCTGTCTCTTATTGAAACTTCAGAAGCAGCAGTAGCACCAATACTGACAAATCTGTGGCAAATTGCATTGCACAGTTTTTGAGTTAACTCCCTTATAGTCAGTGCTGAATGAAACTGCATGCATTGGGGGTGAAAAGCACTGCAAATCCTGCTGGGTCTCTGTGCTTTACTGTTCATTATAAACAACTAATTATTCCTTTCATTTTGCTTTTTCTTCAGATCTGACATATGAATTAATTCTTAAAAGCCCGGATGAGACAGGTAAGGAATGGAACACTCACTGATTTTGGCTTTATCTCATAATCCTGTCCTAATTATTCTCATTCTTCTGCCTTATGCAATGCCCACAATCCAGTCATTCTCCTTAGGGGAAATAAAGGTACAGTAGCACTGCATGAAAAAGGCATAGTAAGAATATGTATATTGGTCACTATACAGTTGAAGCCACAACAGCCAAGTGCTAAAGTGGACGGGAGGTGACAGTTATTCCAGCGTTTCCTCAGCAAGTTGCATCATCTGCTTCAACTGACTTGCACCAATTGAACCAAACAACAATGCCATTGTTTTGCACATTACACATTATAACTCACACCCACTTCAAGCAATTTGCCAAAACAACCACTAATTTATATCTTCATGTATATCGGTGCATCTTGCACAGGTGTGATGGCCATAAACGGGCCCATAAAAGCTGCCATCAGATGAGCTTCCCCGATCAATATCTGACTGATGGATCACGGCCACTTCTGTTTCGTTGATGCGGTCCCAAGATCCAACCTCCCGTATTGCTTCAATTACGATCCAATCATTGGGCCCTAGGGCCCACAATCGGATCAGTCCGGTATCAGCCACCTCAAGGTGGGCATATCGGGGAGAGATCTGCTCATCTGGCTACACTGCCAAACGAGTGGATCTCTACCCGTGTGGCCACCTTTCGTGAGTGCACAGGGTCACCATTAGAAATCAGAGGGCCCCATGGGACAGCTTCGGTGCTGTCAAGGGGCCCCCAGCTCTTTTGAAAAGTGCAGCACTTTCAGGCCCGGGCCAGGTACACTTGTTTCCCCTGTTCCCCTCTTATGGCCCTGAGTGTGTGCCCATAATTGGGCTGGAATTCTGGGGAAAGATTCTGTATTCGAACATAGAAGACAGCATTTATCAAACGGGATCCTCAGAGTTTGTGTAATGAACATAGGCCCAGATGCAAATGACAAACTCACCTTTAGGAAATCCAAAAACACTCAATATATATATATATATATATATCCAAAAACACTCAATATAGATATATATATATAGAAATATATATATATAGATATATATATATATATATCTATATATATATATATACAGTGTATATATATATGTGGTCACTAATACCCCTGCTTCTTTTTTTTCCAGGAACCAGTATGTCCAGAAGCCACGAACTAAGGAGGAAATGTGAGGAACTGGAAGCACAGCTAAAAGTCAAAGAAACTGAGAATAATGAGTTGCTAAAAGACCTGGAACAGAAAAATGCAATGATTATGGTACTGGAAAACACAATTAAGGAACGAGAGAAAAAGTATTTAGAAGAACTGAAAGTGAAGAGCCACAAGCTGAACATGCTTTCCAGTGAACTAGAGCAGAGAGCTGGCACTATTGCATATCTCACTTCTCAGCTGCACGCAACCAAAAAAAAGCTGCTGAGTTCAACTAGTGGGACAACTGATATTGCACCGCCCGGTAGCCCAGTACTTTCCAGTTACAAGCCTTCCCCTCCCAAAGAAAAACTACCAGAGACTCCCAGGCGCAGAATGAAAAAGAGCCTCTCTACGCCCCTCAATGCGGACTTTGCAGAAGTCTACAGGCTCGGAGCAGACGGCAGAAAGATAATGTTGCGAGAGTCTGTGGATGCCATGCCCGACCCAACTCCATTTTTATTGGCCAGGCAATCCATAGAAACGCAGATGATCAAAGAGAGGCCACTAGTCATTCCTCCCATTCGCTCTGACTCCAGCAGCCCAGCCAAAGAGAAGAAGCAGAGGGCCCATATTGGGGTAGCCCATCGCATCCCCCATGCAACTTCTGTGCCCAGCCAAGTGGTTTCCCAGCCTGAGGTGGAAACATTAGCAGTGGATCAAGTTAATGGAAGTAAAGTAGTAAGGAAGCACTCAGGAACTGACAGAACTATTTAGGGCACATGTAAATGCAACAAGTAACCATAAATGTGCTTTTTATTTACTGTGTGGCCAGGCAGAATATAGGGATGATTTTTTATTATGTCCTACTGTACCCTGCATGCCAAATATAAACCCATTCTCCAATGTTAAAATGGAAGGGGCTGCCCTTAAGCACCAACTGCAAATGACTCCTCACTAAATAAGTGCTGCGGTTACATATCTATTTATTGCTTCCACCAGTATGTGCGATATCTAGCTGTGCTGGACAAAGCACAACATACACACAACTACTTACTACTAGTCTGCTCTAATATTATACTATTATTACTCCCTACTCTGTATTTCCCATGCTACTTTCTCTGGCAGCACTAACAATAATGTTCATGTATGTGTAAGTTAGCTTTAAGACTACTGTCGTTGTTTTCTAAGCCACTCAGTGTTTCTGTACATTTTTTTCTATGTTTCCAGCTTTTCTGTGAAGGTGAATTTAGGAAATAATTCATTTTGGCTGTACCATATTTAGTAAGGGATGACGGTTTCTAATGCTTACTAGATATAATCTTACAAGCCAAGTCTTGCCATAACTGTCTATATCACACTAGCAGATCTGTAGGGGTTTCTGCTTCATAATGCAGCATTTATCCCTCTAGGAAGTAAGTCGCCAGTTGAGCTTTGATTAATGGTTACAATGTTCTAGTCGTTGACTAGCTTTTATAGTGACCTTGTGACATATAAGTTGCCATTCTGACATAATTTATATGTTAAAACATAAAGCACACCTATAATCAGGATAAGTGCCATTAAAGGAGCAGGGAAGCTACCAAGGCAGTTTACTGCCATTAGATTAGCCACAATCGTGCAAGCTAGAATGCCATTTGTATTCTTTCAAATGCTTTTCCATACCTGAGTAAACAGCTCTAGAAGCTCTCTCTGTTTCTTTAGGATAGCAGTTGCCATATTAGCTTGCTGTTACAGCACTTCCTGCCAGAGTCTCCCCCTGCTCATTCATAGCAGGGAGGGGAGGAGCAAACTGAGCATGCCCAAGCCCTGGAGGTTTAAAATGGTGTTTCTTCTGACAGAGGACTCATTACATTACTTTGAGGGTTTACTTGTATATTCATACAGACCTTTCTGATAAAGCTTACTTAGTTTTAACCTTTACTTCTCCTGTAAAAGGTAGTACCATGGCTCAGGAGCTTTCAGAAGCCCTTCTATGGCTGTTGATTGGGCAAGGAAGGGTATGACTGTTTTGCACTGGGGACTTTTATGGTCTTGTTTTGCCACTAGTAAAGATACACAAAGTGTAGGCCGCCAGCTGTTTGCAAGCTGAACAGCCCTGATATAGGATACCCTTGTCTACTTAAGATGCATGAGGCTGCTGGGTAACCGTGTATCTATCACAGGCCATACTATGAATACAAGTCCTGCATCACAAGATAATGAACCCCTACTGAAAAACAAACATTTATAGCTGCACTATACCCTTCATTGGCATCTGTTAGCATTAATATTTATATGAGGGTAAACATATCCTGTAGAGTTTGATAAAGGGAAAGCCCATTACACTTCCATAGACAAATACTGTCATATTGTAATTAAAATATTAAACATTAATAAACACTGAAGACATAAAATACTTGTTATGCATTTATACTGTAGATCATACCTCTCTGCAGGTATTGCAAAGGAAAAATTAGCACCTTTGTGCTAAACCCATTCTTTTCCTAATTACTGATCCCTGTGCTATACAAACAGGCCCACTGGATCCAGAATGAATGCTTGCGCAGCTACGGAGGAGGAGCTGCTTTCTATACTGAAGTTCAGGGTGCCGGTACAGGCCTTTCACTTTTTACGGTTACTGACCCATAACTGTTCAGTGAGTTTGCAATTGATCCTCAGCATTCAGCTCAGATTCAAATGCAACCGTTATGGCCCATGTGGTCCCCCTTCAAGTCCCTGATTGGTTTATACATTACATTTTTTATTAAAAACATTTTTTATTTTGTACAGCCTGTTTACCCAGTTTTTATTTTTATACTGAACTGTTCCTTTAAAGGAGAACCAAACCCTTGCTAATAAAAACCCCTACCCCACATAGACCCCCCCAGCCTTGGTGTTACCACTGGTACATGCCCCTAACTCTTTACTTACCCCTCGGTGCAGATTCAGGGCATCGGCGTTCACTGGTGGCATCTTCTTCTCTTCGGTCTTCTTCCAGAGGTTCCGCAATTTCCGTGACTTGGCGCATGCACAAAGCAGAAGATTGTTCCAACTGCGCATGCGCCAATATATCGCTCTATTCCCCAAGAGAAGAAGATGGCACCCGTGTACTCTGATGCCCTAAATATGCACCGAGGGGTAAGTAAAGAGTTAGTGGCATTAACCAGGGGTAACATCTAGGCTGGGGGAGCAGGGACGGGGGTCTTTGTAGGGGTTTTTATTAGCAAGGGTTTGGTTCTCCTTTAAAGGAGAATTCAGCCGTAAATTAAAAAAAACCTTACTCTACAGACTCCCCTCCCAACTTCCCCCCAGCTACCCCGTTAGTCTTTACTTACCCCTCAGTGCTGATTCTTCTTCGAATTCTTCAGTAATCTTCAGAATGAGAGCTGCGTATCGGCATAACATAAAGCTAACAATGCTTTTTATGGATGTGGATCACGATGGGCCAACATCACAAAACGTAGACCCCGCATTATCCTACAACAGGCTCTGAAGTGTTTTTGCTTATGTAAGAGGAGAGGAACTACAGAGAGGGCTAGTTTCATTTTCCAAGGATTTGAGAAGAGTTAACATAATCATGGTTAAATATTATTTCTAAATGACGAGTTTGGTTCAAGAAATATAAATAGACGTGATTGTAACCTGCACTCAATAAAATGGCTAGTGTCCTTATAAAAAGAGAGATGGAGGATTTAAGCGCCTGGTGTAGTCAGACAATGTTATTGCTTCTGGTTGGTACAGCTTATAAATGATGGATTTCTATCAAACACCTATATCTGCCCATTTAACTGGGTCTCAATTCTGTCTTGTGATTAATAAACAATGTTAAAACATTGCTCTATTTATTCATGCAGCAATATTAATAAATGAAGCATCGTCCGTATACTGTGGGACAAGCTGGTGAGAGAATGCCTTTATTAGGGATGAACAGAATCCACTGCTTTGGAATCAGCCAAACCCCCCAAATCCTTTGTGAAATAATATCAAACCGAATCCAAATTTTTTTTACTTGCCTTGTTTTTTGACAAAAAATCACGCAATTTCCCTCCCGCCCCTAATTTGCTGGCCGGGCAGATGGATTTAGGCCGAATCCTGCCGAATGAGGCTAAATCCCGAACCGAATCCTGGATTTGGTGCATCCCTAGCCTTTATAGACAGGAACAAGTGCAGGACCATGAAGATATGACATGAGAAAGATACTGCTGCACAGGGCTGCTCTGGCCATGAGGCAAAGTGACAATCTTTGATGAAGTGCCAAAGAGAGGCACGAAACGCGTCAGGTGACTAGACACTTCAAGGTGAAGTTCTAGGTTTCAACAAAGGTACCTGTTCATTGCCTTTTGAAGAATAAAGCAATTTTATCCAAGTGCCCGTGGTTATAGCTTCCTGTCATTATCCACCATTCATGAAAGTGACAATCTTGCCAGGCAGCACGGAGCGGCCAGTTACCAGGGGCGGCAAAAAGCCACCTCTGGTAACTTTAAGGACCAAATTTCCGTTTTTAAAACGGAAATTAGGCTCTTCTAGTGCAGCGAGCACAATAGCGCTCACTGGACTAGCTATGCGGCCCCTTCTTAGAAGTTAGAAGCTGCCTCAGGCGGCAGCAGCCCCTGGACCGCCCCTACTGCTGCATAATAATTCCACTGCTTGTGGTCCTGCTTCTAGACCTGGACTTTTACTGGCCTGAAAAAGCTGCCAACTTCCAACAGTGTTGCTTGCTCCAGGTGGCATGCCTGGATGAAAACTGGCCACAAATCTACAGGTATTGGATCTGTTATCCACAAACCTGTTATCTAGAAAGCTCAGAATTATAGGATGGCTGTCTTCCATAGACTCCATTTTAATCAAATCATTCAGTTATTTAAAAAATCATTTTCTTTTTCTCTGTACTTGAAGCCAAAGATTATTAAAGATTATTAAGATAATTAATTCTTACTGAAACAATCCTATTGGGTTCATATAATGGTTAAAGTAATTTTGAGTAAATATTATGCATGGAGATCTAAATTACAGGAAGCCATGTTTGCATTTTCAAACATTTTATTTAAATGTTGTTATAGGCATTCAGCTTGCCTATGCAAAATATATTAATATACAGCATTAAGAAAATATTTATTTTTATGGATTTCTTTCTTTCTTTTCTAATCCGAGTTGAGCGTAAGGCATACACCCTGCAGCACCCAATGTGAAATGTGTTTTGTTGTGGAGAGATCAGCTTCAAACACCAAACCGACTCCCATTGCATTCCGCCTCATCGATGTCGTGTAAACTGGTGTCCTGAAGGTATTCTGTAACATACAGCATTTCTGTTATGCAATAACCCAAGGCTTATCTCTGCTACTGTTACTGCCCTACTCCTTCATTCAGACTATGGCCTAAAGATTTGCATGATATTAATATGCAATAAAAGAAAAGAGATGTTTTTCCTGCTCTTTTACATCGTTTGCCTTGAACCACCATTTTTTGATTCTGTGTGCTGCCTCAGAGATCACCTGACCAGAAATATTTCAACTCTAACTGTAACAGGAAGAAGTGTGGAAGCAAAAGACACAACTCTGTCTGTTAATTGGCTCATGTGACCTAACAAGTATAGTTTGTTTGGTATGTTTGTGTGCACCGTGAATCATACGATCCCAGGGGGCTGTCCTTATTTTTTATTTTTGATTACCCAATGGCTCATACTACTAAAAAAAGTATATTACTATGAAATGATTTCTTTACACGAAGCAGGGCTTTACATATGCATTATATTTTTATGGAGACCTATTCTGTTTGAGGGGTATAGTTTTCCTTTAAGCCAAATGATATGAATTCCTATGAGCAATTATGAGGAATTGCCATGGATATTGGCTAGCCGGATTAGTGTACATTTTCTCTAATATGAGTGCATTCTTTTTAACAAATCTCATTTTAGGCTTAAAGTGATAGAATCCATTTTTAGCTCAGTGTTGAAAGCACCTGTCCCGGTAGTGTCATGTGAAGAGCACCTTTAGTGGTCAAGCTGGATTGCATTATAGATTTATTTGTTATAGATCCTGCTGTAGAAGGATTCAGTGGGGCAGATGATATCACTAGAAACAAAGGAATGCTAAGAGCAATATGTTATGTCCCCTACTGCAAACGACAGTTACATGCACGGTCGGGACCATTCCCCCCCTGACAGAGGGGAGGGACAGAAAATTGACAGAGGGGAGTTAACATGGACTGGGGTAGGTAGAAGAGGTACCTGTCCTGTGCCCCTCTATCATTGTACCCTAGTTCTGGCCCTAGTCACATGGAAAATATATAAAACCTTACTTACAAACAGGCTTAATGTCCCATTACATATTGTAAAATGTGCTAGCATGTATTATAAAGTTACCATGAAGGAAAGAAGTAGCCATTTATTACCTGTAGTTTCAGCCGATGGGCTTCAATAGGGATGACCTTCAAAACAGGCAACTCCACCACAAGTACCTTAGGCTTGCTTTTTGTAAGACATGAATTCTCTATATCCCAGTCGGCTCCTTCCAGGTACAGACCGGAAATAAAGCATCCTAAAAGAAATCACAAAAGAGAGGAATAAAATGAAGCTACTTCAGAAGGCACTGATGTCAGCTTTAACACAAAACACAGCCATGAATTTATCAAAAACCTTCCATGTTTAATTATTTCCCATAATCTTGAGTAATCTGCCTTGGGCTGATCCATATCCTCATCTCCATTTGGCTCAAATCTGACCATATTCAAGAAAGTCTGAATTCTGAATGAGTTTACAGAATCTCAGCAATCTGCACATTTCAAATTTCAATAGGTATCTCTTTACATCTGAATGTGAGGAAACTTCTTATTGTTTCAGGTTTCAACGTTTATCTAGAACATTTGGGATTGTGAAAACTGGAATTGCACGCTATCTATCAGCAAATCATTTATGACTTGATAGGAAACTTAATTAGCTTTAATAAACACAATTCTCCAACCTTGACATTCAATGAATCTAAAACACTTTCAGGGCTAGGGCAGACGGGGAGATTCGGGGCAATTTGTCGCCTGGCGACTTCTCGCCGCGACTTGTAGCCCCCGAACCTCCCCGAATAGCCAAGTCCTGGGGCGCACCGGCGCGAGTCAATTTGGAGCGATTTCAAAAAGCGCGCCGCTCCGTGTGAATAGGCGCCGGCGTTTTCAAGCAACGCCGGTGAGCCCCAGGACTTGGCTATTCAGGGAGGTTCGGGGGCTACAAGTCGCGGCGAGAAGTCGCCAGGCGACAAAATGCCCCCGAATCTCCCCGTCTGGCCTTAGCCTCAAAGATTACTCAAGAGGTTCAGTTGCTTTAGACTCAGAGTATCAGCACATTCCATCATAAACTGGATGAATGAAAACCATTACAGACAGCTTTGCATTTGGGTAAGATCATAGTAAAGGTACCTGCGGCCTATTATTGATAATGCTCTGGACCAGGGGTTTCCGAATAACGTATCCGTAATTTGGCTCTTCGTACCTTAAGTCTACCAGAAAATCATGTGAACAATTAAACCCCACAGGCTGGTTTTGATTCCACTAAGGATTAATTATATCTTAGTTTGGATCAAGGTCAAGGGGTACTGTTTTATTATTATAGAAAAAAGGGAAATGATTTTTGAAAATTTGGGTAATTTGGATACAATTAAGTCTTTTACTGTAATTCAGAGCTTTCTGGATAACTGGCTTCCGGATATTGAATTCCTTATCTGTAAGCATTTCCTCTTATACTTCCATTTTGCAGCAAATCATGGCTTTACAAACATCTTCATTTAAAATAATGCAGGGAATGCAATGTTGTGGGTTATTATGAATAAATTGTCTATAAATAAACGTCCTTCTTCTCACTGCAAATGGTTCTGCCGTGAATTATTGGCCTAATTATTAATATGAATAAATTGTCTAGAAATAAACTGGCTTGTGTGTAAGAATGGTATCTTTGTTAGTATTTGAGTGTCTGGGTGTACATGAATTTGAATTCTTATCTACCAAAAGTTTACCTTGTCCGGGCCTTTCAGTAACTTCCTCAGGTGTACGAAAGCTAGTAACCTGTGTGTACAATGTGGAACGATCCAGAGGCCAGCCATTCATTCTGCACGTGGCTTGGACGAGAGCAGTGAGGTAGGACTCAGGGATATGAAGGCCTGACAGCCACATGACATTTGGTTCACTCTCATTCACCTACAAAAAAAAGAGCATTTTATTCTTTTGTCATGATATGAGGTTATTATGGCAGAGAAGAATTTCATTTTTCATGGTGATATAGAGTAACACTGGTATCTGTTCCGAGTAATTTACTAAAGGTAAGAAGTAAAAAATCCATAGCACATAATGGCAATGGCTGATTGTTTGTTTGTTTTTTAACCTTGCCCTTGGGACTACTGTGCCAGTCATTACTACGCTGATGCCATTATTATCCATTATGTGTATTGATTAAATTAAATCAATCTCAAGTCTTACCCATGATGTGTATTGATTAAACCGTCTTCTGAAGTGAATCATCCAATTTCCCAGAGATTTCAGTGTGTCGGGAGCTAAGCGTCTCCATATGTTCGGGATCTGCCCATTAAATAGCGCTCGGGCCACTTCATCTAACTCGCTGCTCATCCCAACTTCCCCGGCCAAAGCCTGGACATGAAACATGAACATATGCACAATAACGTATATAGTAAGGAGCTAGACAAATCTATTCTTTTATGGAGCATGTTTTTATAACATTTGCTAGAAGGCTTTTCCCTTACTTAACCCTCCTGTCTGTGATGCTGTACTGTGTCCTTGGAGTGTTATCTATGTTCTTTTGTCTTCCAGCGCTCCCTCCTGTCAGCAGCTTTTTTGTGATACCAATGACTATAGTAGGACAAATGTTGCTGACATCTGGATGGAAGTATTGTGATAAAGAATCCTTTCAGCCTTGCAGTTTCACTGAATTATTTTTAGGCTGGAACAAGGTGTGCTGTGTACCCACATGTATTATACTTAGCTTGCCAGACCTCTGCAAAATACACAGTGATCAAATGACCTGGTTCATATATGGAGATACAGAATTATGGGAATTATTCACCATCCCCAGCTACTTTTTACCAAGTAATGATTGAGAGTTAGCAGTTTCGTTTCCACGCTGGAACAAAACAATATTCTGCATCATTATTCCCTGCATGTTGTATGCATCAAGGAGTGAAGATTCACATGGGTGCTGTTGAAATGGGCTGTGCACTAAATCAAGCTGTTAGGAATCCTGAATCTGACATTACATGGTGAACTTTTGCGAAAATGAAAATTTAATATAAGCTTCATCATACTGAATATGGGAACTTTCCAAATGCAAACATTTAAAAAGTCTGTACTGTTTCTGAAATAATTAATTTTATCTTCACTATTCCGCTCTCAGCATCTGTTTCTCTTCATTCTGTCTTCATGCAGCATTTGGGTGTCAGATAGTCAGACTCCTTTTGCCTAGAAAATGTATTAGAGCTCACTCTATTAAAATCAGGTAGTTATTTTGTTACCTTGTGTACTAGAAACAGTAATTTTCACTTTCAAGATAGTTCCCCTTTAATGTCATATATACAGGGATAAGCATCCCCGTTTTCTCTCATTGCGTTTTCTCACAGGCTCACTCACCCGCTGCAGTTCCACTAGCGATCTAGACATGCGAACGATGAGTTTGTTAAACCGTTCCAGTTCTTGCAGTAGCACCACTGTGGTGGGTGTTATTTCTAAGCCAAAATTCTTTCTGATTTGATCCAGATCAAACACTTGAGGCAGTTTGTTTTCAATGTCCTTAGCCACCTGGCCAATGTACTCATCTCGGCTGATGCCTGTGCTGGATTCACCTGGATGAATAATACTTGAGGTTAAAACACTAGAATCTGTGTGTGTCAGACCTTAATACATGTGCAACTAAACATGTTTTCTTCAGATGAATCATACAAAGGGCTTCTTCATTTCCTGTATCATTCCTGCACTACATGGAGATAATGGCAACCTTTAGCAAGGGAATGCTTTGGCATGAGAAAGCTAATCTCACAAGTATTGTCTGATCATCTGAAAGATAAATCAGCCTTATCTATTGTCCCAACTGCTCCCGGTCTCACCCTCTGTGCACCTCTGCCAGCTGCAAGAGGTCTAATTCGGATCTCCATAATATAAGACTACTAAAAAATGATTTATTCATTAAAGGAGAACTGTCACGAAAATGTATTATAAGCTTTAGCATATTGAAATAAGAATTAAATGTAATCAATTAAAAATTCTGTACTGTTTCTGAAATTAGTTAATCTTCACTATTCCTCTCTCAGCATCTGTTTCTCTTCATTCTGTCTTCATGCAGGAGTTGGGTGTCAGATATTCATTGATAGTTAGATCCAATATATCTTTTAGGTGGTCTCCTTTTGCCTAGAAGATGTATTAGAGCTCACGCTAGTAAAATCACCAGACATCATGTCTCTCTACATGCAGAATTTGTGCAAAAGGCAGTTATTTTGTTAGATTTTGTTTGTACTGGAATCAGTTATTTGAGGGAGCAAAGGAAGCCTCCCCTATAAGATATTGGAGCTGACTGTCAATGATTATCTGACACCCAACAGCTGCATGAAGACAGAATGAAGAGAAACAGATGCCGAGAGAGGGGTAGATATTTTAGAAACAATGCAGTTAAACAATATTTAATTGACTGCATTTAGAAAGTTTCTCATGTCAGTATGATGAAACTTATATTACATTTCCATTTTCGCAACAGTTCTCCTTTAAGAAAACCCAATCGATTGTATTGCCTCCAATAAGGATTTAATATATCTTAATTAGGATCAAGTGCAAGGTACTGTGTACAGAGAAAAATATTTTTTTAAAAATCTGAATTATTTGATTATAGACAATTTTCATCTGATTCATTAAGAATTCCACTACTTCATTAAACATTTTACAAAGGGACCCTTTGTAAAATGTATAATGAAGCAATGGAATTCTTAATGAATCAGATGAAAATTGAGTGTAGGACTGGCCAGATATGGGATGACTTTGACGTAGTTGGCCAGCTTAAATATATTGCAATATATGGACAAACAATCCCTGTTGTTTAAAGGGTAAGGCATTTTTTAGTAGCTGTATGCACAGAATGTCTCAATGTCTTAAATATATTGATAATGGGTTGAGTGCAGAGGATCTTGTATTTGTCTATATGTATTTTGTGGTCACAGCCTCATTGCACCAACGCCTAATGGTTTTAAAAATTAGTGGTGAGCACAACTTTTTCTTGTATATATATATATATAAAATATACATATATATATATGTATATTTTTTTGGGGGGGGAGGGGAATGACAAAACTTCCTTTGATAAGGAGGGTAACTGATACCTGTTTGAGGCTGCAGTTCCAGGAGATGGGTCCACATATCTCGTGCAGCTTGTGTATAGTAACCAATTTCAGCATTGGAGTGAAGGCCAAATACTTCAGGTGTATTAGCAAGGGGGAGTGATTCTATCTCCTCTGTAACACATAATAGTACAATGGTAAACATTGCAATTCAACTATATGATCCTTGTAAGCCACTCTATGGTACATTTGCTAACACTGATAGCAACAAGTCATTGATTAGCTTTGTCCATAAAATATGATGGTGTCATGGGTAACTACCCAAAATACAAATTGTTTTCTCTTTCTGTACAAAGAATTGCTACCACCCGTGCCCAGATATACTATCCCAGAGGTTTTATAAATTAAAGACTCAAACCACTGAAATGAAAACTAGTGTGCAGCCTTACCAACAAATGCATCCTTTGTAGTCCCTTCAGGAATTCTGTAATCAACCTCTCCATTTTTATAGAAATGAAAGAGCTGGAATGAGTCAAATATGAAGTCACCCAGGTACTCGTCCATGTAGATGGTAAGAATGCGGCGGTCAAAGCTGTCAATGGCTCTTCCCCCATACATGACCTGCCATTTCACACATTTATTATTTATCCTGAACATTTGGAAATGTGCAAATAAATGTCAAATTAATTCAATATCACTAACTTTAGGGGGCACATTTATTAAGAGTTGAATTGATAATTTTGAATTTTGACTTTTTCATGGCCAAAACACTCAAATTTGATTTGTGAATTATCCAAACTTGATTTGAGTTTTAATTTGAAATCAAATTTCGAGATGTATCATACTCTGGCCCTCTAAGAACTCTAATTCAACAATTAGCCACCTAAAACTTGCCGAGTTCATGTATAAGTCAATGGAAGAGTTTCAGGGACCAATTTGGACGTTAGTAGCCTTCCTAACATTCAAGTTTTTTTCAGAGAAAAAACTCAAATCAAGTTTAGTCAAATACGACTTTTAGATTTTCTATTTCAGATTTTTTTTTTATCAAATAACCCTCCAATCGAATTTTATATTCAATTTAAACAAGTTTAAAAAACTCACATGAATTCGAAATTCAACCTTTGATATGCACCTCTAAGTGGCTAGTTCAGAACAGAGGGAAAAACAGCTCCAGCTATGAAGCATCACCATGTGATCGGTCTGTTTATGTTACTGTGCATTATGGGTGCCTGGTGGCTAGGAGTTTGTTCTTATCAATAAAGCACATTAAGAAAGCAAACTGCTTGTTTTCGGATGAAGATCCTAATTTTTTCCCCCTTAATGTAGTTTTCCCCCTGAATTTCAGTGTAATGGTGGGTGCCTTACTGGTTGAGCCCACCACAATTGTGCATAATGTGTTAAAACAGTTGCAATTTGCCCAGCATGTCTGCAGTCTGGATTTCGGCACGCAGGTCTGTTATAGCTATTGATGGAACCTGCTCTAGGAAGCAAAGAGAAATAGTAAAATTACCTCTCCGATGAGATACTTCAGGCTGCCCCAAGGTATCTTGGTATCATGTTGCTGGAAGGCTTTTGTCAGATAGGTATTTAATATCTCCATGCAAACCTGTAAAAATTGTTTTTTTTACAATATATGTACTGGGTACAATGCTCAACTTGCCTGGACAGTATAATAAGAAAAAACATGTAACTACCTGTTGCATTGAAGCAGATTCTGGATTTAGGGCTCTATGTATTCTCTGCAAATACTGTAGGCTGGCTTTAAGCATGGAATGTTTTGCTTTTTGGCCTCAGCATCACTATGCTGAACAAACTGTGATTGGTGCAGTGGCTCAATGGCACTCCACATTAACCATATGGCATGCCAACAAAAAATATTTTTTTGCACCATAATTTTTCTCATCTGCTCATCAAGTAACTTTTCTGCCAGATTTTGTCTTCGCTTTTAATTAATTGGCCAAATATGAGCAAGAGGACATGAACCAATCATTGGCAAGGATGTTGTTTGCATGTTCAGAACACTAGTCCTGTCTTCTATGGAACACAGAGATCTAGTATAATATTCTATTTGTATTGTGTTAATATATTTGGCAAACAAGTGTACCTAGAGAGTCCGAGAGAGTGTTCATAATGGCCAAGCCCAGGCTATGATAGTCTGCCTCTGATTCACACTGACAATTTCCCTTCTCCTCTTAGGCTGACACATCACCTTCATCATTCCATTGTGAAGTGATGGATTCTGGGAACTAAAGTTTCTCTTCTTTCCAGAGTACACAAAGGTACTTAATATTGATATGTCGGCATTTACACATTTACCAAGGATAGTTGGGCCAACATTGCTGGAACATGTATGTTGTACTCTGCACCTGTGTTAAACACAGGATTCGCCAGCACCTTAGCCCTGCAGAGGTCTCTAGTTGCACATTCTCAATTATGTGTAGGCTAGGAGTAAGGTACAAATGTGCACTTGATTTCTTTCCATTTTTGATAAATGAGCCCTAATATCTACAATGATTTCTTCTAAACAGATGATGCAATTAGTGATGGGCGAATTTATTCGTGGCGAATTCCCACGATTCGGCGCCGACTAATAAATTCGCAAAATGCCACCGAAAAATTTGCCTGGCAGAGACGCGACTTGTTTTGGGAATTCTCGCCAATTTGCGAATTTCACTAATTGCTTGGCGATGTCAAACAGGATAGATTCGCCCATCACTAGATGCAATTCCTAAATAGGTAATGAGTAGCTTCAGAAAATTATATCATTTGCCATTTTTTCTGGGGACCAATAAAAACATGAATTCAGATACGTATTAGTTGGGAAGGGATAAATATTATAAAAGGCATGTAGAGTGGTAAAATGAATTCAGAACCAGTAAGATCTGAGGCATATGGAAAAGTACTGTATTCCACATCAGATACACAGAATTCTCAATTCTCTGTTGGATCATACCTGAAAATCAGATTCATTAAAATCATAAGGCACATTCCAACCAATCTTTCCAAATTTCCTTCTTTCCTGCACAACTGCATGGAAAAATGCAAGAACATAAACCAGGGATTTGAATGCAGAGTGCTGACACGAATCAAGCGCCTCGTGTGAGATCTTGAAATAAGTTGCCCTCATGTTCAGCTTCAGTCCATTTGGAGGCTCTGTAACAACCTAGTGTACATGGAAAGAGAAATTCATATTTCTTTCTTTTAAAAAAAGAACAAAAGCTGCCTGGAAAAACCTGTGATGTATTTATGTGCAATATTTCAATCACCAAAATTTGGCTAATGGGAACTGCCTGCTGCGCCAAAGCCAATATTCAGTAAAAAATACAAACTATTGATGAAATAAACTTCTGTATTTTTTACTGAATATTGGCTTTGGGACACCTTTTATAGTATTAGCAATATTTCAATCAATCAGACAACATAAGAAAACTGCATTAAGTACAGAAAGATGCATTCAGGGGCTTATTTAATAAAACTCAAATTAATCTCAATTTTCTAAGACAACAAAGTCAACCAAATTCCCTTCTACGAATTGAATTCATTTATCAATTGTTTTTCTCAAAAAGTCAATTCATACTGAATGATTGACGCTCTAAAAACTCGACTTTTTTGGATTATCAGGCGAAAACCATGACTTTTTTTGGATGAGGATAATACACTGGTACCTTACAAAATATGACCAACAGGTCTGGCGTTGTACATGAGGTCACATGGAATAAAACTGAATTAACTGACTAAACAGAACTATGTAACATTTTATTCCATTCACATTTCACATTACGTTTTTTTCATGCAACGTGTTGGCGTTCAGAACCAACATTTGAAACTGACACAAACACACATGGCTGTGTAATAGCTAGTTCTTGCATCACACAGTTAAACACTACATTGCATCCTTGAGGTACCTTGAGAGATTTCTGCAGTATTCCAATGGGGAATTCTTTGGTTGGATCTGTAGTGAGCCAAAGACGGAAGTCTGGGTGAGGTTTCTTTATCATCTCCAATGCTTTCTCCAAATCTTTCAACCATTTCACCAAAAGGTGGCAATTCTGTAACATCAGCCACTGCCCTCGAGATACTGCTGTTTCTAAGAGCTGGAGAGCCACCTACAGAAGCAAAATAAACCCAGATTATTAAGATGCCCAGTAACACAGGTATTTCTACTTAACTGTAAAAAACAGCACAACACATGATTCCACTCAAAATGGCTCATTCTCTCTCTCTCTCTCTCTCTTTGTTATGTCACAATTAGGGTATTAAGGTATGGGACCTGTTATCCAGAATTCTTGGGACCTGGTGGTTTCCAGATAAGGGGACTTTCCATTACGTGGATCTACATACTTTAAATCAACTAAAAAAATTATGTAAACATTAAATAAACTCAATAGGATGGCAATAGGATGACAGAGAAAAAGGATTGCATTTTTAAACATTTCAATTATTCGATTCTATGGGAAATCACCTTTGCATAATTTGTACATTTCTGGATAATGGGTTTTGGGGACCAGATCCCAGTACTGTAAGTTACTTATTATTGCCAGAAAGACCCGTTATACAGGTCCCAAGCATTCTGGATAATAGGTCCCATACCTGTATGTATATATACACACACACAATTCATTTAAGCATTTACTTACCTTTTCTTGCCCCTGCCCCATGGCAAGGAATTTCAGACGGTTACCTCCAAACCCTGACCTTTCTGCCAGCTTCATAAGGTCACTAGCAGGGTCAGAACCTGGGCTCAGGATAAATACAATGGGCGATGTAGGAACACTCTGTTCAAATATGGCTTCAAAACTTATTACTGGTGGTTGCACATATCTACAAGAAGCAACAAAAACAGCAATAATAGAAAAATCATTGGAATATATTAGAGATCACACTGCAAATTATATATATGAATGGATTTTGGCTCATACTGTGCATTACAAAAACTGTCTTTTGTGTCTTGATGTCTGGGAATTACTGTACAGGTATGAGATGCGTTATTCGGAAACCAGAATTATAGAAAGGCCATCTCCCATAGACCCCATTTTATTCAAATAATAGATTTTTTCCAAATTCCAAATTACTGAAAGATCTATTTATCTGGAAAAGACCAGGGGGCTAATTCACTAAGATCCAAAAAGTCGCTAGCGTTAGCTTCGCTAGCGTTTGCAGCACTTTGCCAGGCGAATTTTCGCCAGCGCTACGCAAATTCACTAAAGTGCGAATTTACGCTCAGGTAGGCGAATGGTAGCGTAGTTGCGCTAATGTTACTTCACTAGGCAGAGCGCTGTTACGCTAGCGAAGCCTAATTTGCATACGGCGGGAACTTTAACTTATAATAGAAGTATATGTTACAGCCACTACATTCCACTACACAAGCCCAGAAAACCTTTAATAAATTATATAAAGTTGTCCTATTGCCCTACATGTGCCCCCTGTATAGTTGTGTTGCCATATGTTAGGAAATGTAGGGGGGAAGAAGCGTAACCCCCCAAAATTTTATCGATCTTTTTCAGACTATCACCCTTCTATGCTTAAATACGCCAGCTTTTTCTTTGGGACTTAGAAAAAAAATAAAAAAAATGTTTTCAACCTTATATCTATTGTATTGAACTTCGCCTGGCCTGACCAGGCGAAGTAACGTCTAGCGTAAGTGCTAATGTAGAGGAAAATGCTCATCTTAGTGAATTTGCGTTCCTTTGTCAGTGCACAACTTCGCCTGGCCTAAGGGTTCGAAGTTGCGCAAGTCTATCTACTTCGCTAGCGAAAATTCCCCAGAGTCCGTGTTAGTGAATTTGCGAAGTTGCGAAATGACGTCACGCTGGCTAATTAGCGCTAGCGTTAGACGCTTCGCTCTTTAGTGAATCTGCCCCCAGGTCCTGATCATTCCCATACCTGTACCACTTCTTAGCAACGAAAAGGTTAAAACAAACACACCATAAAATCTAAATAAGGATCCTGAACAAAACACCGTGCTCCTGCTGTTACCACAGTCTTGAGACTTTACTCTGACAGTCTGGTCAGGCCGGCTCCACTGTAAGTTTTCCAGTAATCAGAATTGTATAAATGAAAATGCAAGAGTTCAGAGTGGGATTAAAAATACATTACCCAGATATTTATAGGAAAATATCATCAAGAATTAATGAACTTCATAAGACTGCCAGCATCTCCTATTTACAAATATTATATTTCAGAAACAATGTTTCATTTTCACACAATGCCAATTCTACAATAGCCAAGGACACAACCATAATTCCATGCATCCCTTTCAACATATACCAGAATAAAATGCTTTTCAGTTAATAAAACTACATGCTGATTAATATACCTGTAGGGGGCATTTAGAAATACAGTTAAGGGATCCATTATCTAGAAAGCTACGAAT
Source organism: Xenopus borealis (assembly GCA_024363595.1). NCBI lineage: Eukaryota > Metazoa > Chordata > Amphibia > Anura > Pipidae > Xenopus > Xenopus borealis. The sequence goes on from CM044431.1 coordinate 175,809,286, forward strand.
TACAGTATGACCATCTTCCAAAGACTCCATTTTATCCAAATAATCCTAATTTTAAAAAATTATTTCCTTTTTCTCTGTAGTAACTAAATAGCAGCTAGTGCTTGATCCAAACGAAGATATAATTAATCCTTATTGTAAGCAAAATCAGTCTATTGGTTTTATTTATTGTTTACATGATGTTCTAGTATGAAGATCCAAATTACAGAAAGGTCCATTATCTGGAAAACCCCAGATCCCAAGCATTCTAGATAAAAGGTCCCATACTTGTACATTCAACAACCCTTCACATTGATCAGTCCATAAAGCTTATCCATCCCCTCTTTTTTGCAACAGCCCTGAATATAATAAGAATATGATCTTCTTCCCCAGTGCTTTAAGCCTGGGGAGGGGCTATTACTTGTTTAGTTACTTAATTGAATAACTGGATAGACTGACTCCCCATGTAAAAATGACAACCTAACTAGCTGATTGAGCTTATCAAACAACTATGATGGAGATATGACTAAAAGCATTATCCGAGCAAACAACATTCCTGTCTGTCCTGTATTATATGGTATTCTCAGGACCTGGATGTTTCTGGATAAATTATCCTTTAGTCTACTAAAAAAATGTTAACATTAAATTAACCCAATTGGATTGTTCTACCTTGAGTAAGTATCAATTATATCTTAGTTGGGATCAAGTACAAGTATGTATTGTATCACAAACTGGTCCTGCCATTGCATCACATGACATCTTACTGATCTTACTGTTTGTTAAAGTTGCCAAATCCATTTCACATCACTACACCCCAGTAATGGAACTGTAAACATAAATAGAGTAGCAGCCCTTTGAGATTAAAGGAACTGTAACACCAAAAATTGTGTTTTAAAGGAATGACAATATACTGTTGCCCTCCGCTGGTAAAAATGATGTATTTGTTTAAGAAACACTACTATCGTTTATATCAAGAAGCTGCTGTGTAGCCATGGGGCAGCCATTCAAGCACAGGATACACAGGAGATAATAGCTGAAGAATCCCATTGTATACTACAGAGCTTATCTGTTTATCTGTGTATCCTGTGCCTTTTCTCTCTTTTCAGCTTTGAATGGCTGCCACCATGGCTACACAGAAGCTTGCTTATAGAAACTGTAGTAAACGAGTTTCTGAAGCAATCACACAAGATTTACCAGAACAGCACAACAGTGCATTATATTTTACTTTAAAACACTTTTAATTTTTGGCGTTACTGTTCCTTTAAGCCAGTGATCCTCAAGCAATGGCTTGTGAGCAACATGTGCTCTCCGACATCTTGGATGTTGCTCCCAGTGGCCTCAATGCAGGTACTCTTTTTGAATTCCAGACACTACCAATAGCCAATCACAGCCCATATTAGGTACTCCTGGGACCTTTTAGCATTATTACTTTTGAAGGTGCTGAGCTCCTGGCATATACAATCCAAGCAGAAACCCTGTCAAAGTGAATACCAACAAAAGAGACTGGAGATTTTTATCAGTGTTCAGTAAAATGCTTTCAGATTTTTAAAATGGTTCATTTCTGTTTCAGCCTCTTATCTTCTCCTATATAAACATAATTTAAATCTATTTTTAAGTTGTAAAAAAAGTATGGGTAACTTACTTCTCTCCCATAGTCACTGTGACATAGTCACTGACAGCTCTGTAAACACGATCAACTCTAAAACAGCGCAGCAGTAGTAATTTTTGGAAATCGGAAAGCTTATCGTTGTAGTCAAGAGGGTATGGGGATTGCTCCAGAGTGTCCAGGTCATACCACTTCAGCATAGAAAAATAATGGTTTTGGTTATATGAGGAACCCATTAAATGAACAGTAGCACCAGCAACATGTATACAAAATTAATACTTGCCTAATAACTTGGCACCCTTCAGTGATTTTAGCTTTCCTTCTTCTTAAAGGGGAACTATTTAATATAAGCTTCATCTTACTGAAATAAGAAATATTCTAAATACAGTCAATTAAAACTTCTGACCATTTCTCAGCTTGTCTCTCTTTATTCTTTCGTCATGCTGGAGCTGAGAGTTCTGAATGACAGTTAGATGCAAAATATCTTTTAGAGGATGCCTAAAACGATTGCCTAGAAGATGTATCTCCTTTAAATAAATCCTGTCTCTCTACATGCAGATTTGTGCTAAAGTTAGTTATTTTGTTAGATTCTGTTTATGATGGAATCAGTTTATTTAGATAGCTCTAATACAATAATAATACGTTTCTAATTTCAGAATGATGAAGCTTATATTACATTTTCACAATAGTTCCCCCTTAAAGACAATAGAGGTAATTTACAGAAAGCCCAGATAGAAGTACAAAATCACTAAAATGTGCTACATCTGACCAGAGCCTGGCTGCACTCTGCACCTTGCATGGGATTAAAGTTAGTGCTTCCTAACTTCATTTGGACGGGTAGGTGGAGGCTACGTGCCTCCTCTGGTTGTGTCTTATCAATATTGCTGCCCTGCTTCACTAGTAAATAAGCCCTGTTGACTTCATGAGCTACAGCTCCCACAACAACTTCCAACATAATGCAATAAATGACAAGCAACAAGATACATTTCTATCGCACTGCAGATTCTAAAAACTCTTTAGGGATGGACTGCATTGATGGGGGTTTTTCTGTGTCCCAAAACAGAGTGCAGAGACCTGTGGTAAATCAACTACCATGGAAAGCAGGGTGCAAAATACACGTTTCTCATTTGGCAATGGATTTATATAATTAACATATAAGATGTATGTAGCAGAGAGCACATAACCAAGACTCACCTCCAAATGTAACATTCGGATAATTATGTGATTTAAATTAATGCTATGCAGATAGTGAAAACTATTTTTATAAACCTATTAATCATAGTAAAAAAGTGTGGTTGACCAAAGCATGCTCTGACTTTTGTTGCAAGTAGACACAGAAGTAGGCACTAGGCACATTTAAACAACGTACAAATAACACTTGCAGCACTTTGCTCTGCCATATAAGAGGACACTGAGGACAGGCAACCTTAAAGGGGAACTACTGCACAACTGAAAACTTGATATAAGCTTCATCAAACTGAAATAAGAAGTTTTGTAAATATAATTAATTTAAAATTCTGAACTGTTTCTGAAATATTCAAGTTGTTCTTCACTATCCCCCTCTCCGCATCTGCCTCTCTTTATTCTCTCTTTATGCAGGAGTTGGGAATCTGATTTTGAATGACAGTGAAATCCAATATATTTAACCGTAACCCTAAACCAATATATATTTTTAAGGGGGGACTCCTTTTGCCTAGAAGATGTATTAGAGATCACTTTATTAAAATCACCAGAAATCATGTCTCTCTACATCAGGGGCCCCCAACCTTTTTTACTCATGAGCCACATTTAAATTTAAAAAAGAGTTGGAGAGCAACACAAGCATAAAAAAGTCCATGTGGATGTCAAATAAGAGCTCTGATTGGCTTTTTGGTAACCCCTATATGGACTGGCAGCCTACAGGAGAGAATGTTTGGCAGGACATATGTTTTTTATGCAACCAAAACTTGCCTCTAAGCCAGTAATTCAAAAATAAGCACCTGCTTTGAGGCCACTGGGAGCAACATCCGAGGGGTTGGAGAGCAACATGTTGCTTGCGAGCTACTGGTTGGGGATAACTGCTCTACATGCAAAATGTGTGCCAAATGCAGTTATTTTGTTAGATTTTTTTTTTGTACTGGAATCACTACTTTGTATTAATACATTTACTAGGAAAGGGAGCCTCCCTATAAAAGATATATTGGATCTGTCAATAAAAATCTAACTCCTGCATGAAGAGGAACAGAGGACGAGAGGGGGGATAGTGATTAGAGATTATTTCAGAAATGGTACAGAATTTTTAATTGCTTGTATTTAGAAAGTTTCTCATTTTACTATGATGAAGCCTATATTAAATTTTGTGATCATTCCCCTTTAAGATGGAATTCTGGGAAATAAATTGTTGTATTGCTGTTAAAAGATGTGGCAATTCCCATAGTACACGAAAACTGTATTATCTACTGAAGAAAAATATGACTTACAGCTTTCCATTCTGCTTCACACCTCTCCACATCGCTAGGAAGAGAGCCAAACATGGATGGGAACAGTTCTGACAGTCGTATAATATCCTCCCATCCTTGGTCAGGTAGCCATGAACAAGGCTTCTTTCTCTTGCTTTTCTCCAGTGAAATATTTCCTATAGGCAGGGAATAAACAAGAATGTCCTATAGCAAAACCTCCAAATATGTTCAGTAAAATATCCATGGGGGTCACTTATTAAAGAAATGTAACTCTGACAATGGGAATGTTACATCACAAAACCAAATGGCAATGGTGAATCTGTGAAGTTTGTCATGTACCACAATCCTTCAGGAAGTAGGGACAACTAATTCATCTAGACATGCATATACTGGGAAATGATTACATGCCATGCATGCATTTACCAGTGCATGATTTAATGAAGGCTATAAAGAATTTTGAAAGCAATTACTTCCACTTGAACAGTCTTTCTGGATTAGATAAAGAATTAATATCCCATTATGCCTAAGCTTACTTAAAAGTTACTGGGAAGAACCTACTTCAGTGTCCGTCCAATCACAATCACTTCTACCAATCTATGACAGTAACTATGTGCAAGTATATCATTTTTCACATTTCACAATTTCCTTAAGATTTAGATGCAATCTTAATATAAAGTTGCTTTTTCAGGTTTCTTACCTTTCAAGAAAAAGTCTAATTCCTCCTGTGGGACCCTACCATCAGCCTGTTCTATCTTTACAGTCATATTGAAAGAGAACAGCAACTTATGTTTCTCAAATAAACCTGAAAATAAAATATTAATATAATGTAGTGTGAATATGCATAGACAACAATAGAAAACACTGTTTGTAATGCAAATGCCACAGAAACTGTAACAGTCTTCCATATTAAAAACTTACTGACCTGTGCACCCATAGTTGTATACATTGTAAGTTAAGGTATCCGTGATGTTTTTCAGTCTCTTCATCAGAATACCATCAGGCAAAGATTTGCGCAGAGAGTGGTCAAAAACAGCCAAGAATGAGGACAGCGAGTACTGGTACATTGAATTTACTAGTGCCATCTCTGATAGGATGAAGAACAAGATGGCACCTCGCTTTGCGGCTGGTCGGTAACCGTCCCGTAGCTTATCAATGTCAATTGCTGTTCTTTCAGCTAGTTTTAGTTTTTCAGACACCTTAAATCATTGAAATAAATTTTAATTGTTAATAGATATGAAATATGACAGAATGTTGGTCATAAACTCAGCTCTAATACACTAATGACAATACAGTAGGGTCAGCTATTGCCAAGGGAATTATGCAATTATGCAATTAAGAGAGGATTAAGAGGCATTGGGTAAATAATTTTACTTTCATAGGGCTGCCATGTTTACCGTTAAGTTAATTTTTAATGTCTTTTAGAATGTCCACTTATTAGCAAGATTTCAACTTGTCTGCATGGCTTATTTATTATGGTATGCGACCTGTTATCCAGAATGTAATTTGGATCTTCATACCTTAAGTCTGCTTAAAAAATGATGTAAACATTAAATAAACCCAATAAGGGTGATTTTTCTTCCAATAGGATTCATTATATCTTAGTTGGGATCAAGCAGATGCTTTGGATTAAAATTGAGTCTATGGGAGATGGACTTCATGTACTGCTGAGCTTTCTGGATAACAGCACTGATAAACCTTTATTATTTCTACCCTTTCTATTCTGCTTGTTTCCAGCTTTCAAGGCAGCCCAACCAAACTATTTCTCTGTGAGGTTAGACTAGTATTGTTACTTTTTATTACATATTTTTCTATTCAGGTGCTTTCCTGTTTATTCCAGTCTCTCACTGAAAACACTGCCTGGTTGCTAGGGTAACCTGGAACCTAGCAACTAGATAGCTGCTGAAATTCCAAACTAGACAGCTACTGACACAAAAATAAAAAATGAAGACCTACTAAAAGTTAATTCAAAGGGATAATATATGTACTTTTTAATTTGAGCTATTTCAGTTGGACCTATCTAAAAATGTGAACTATATGAACTTTCAAAATAAATATAAAAGTTTTTTTTACACAGACATACCTGATTCCACAGACACAAAGGAAACCATGTTATTCAAACCATTTTGTTGGCTGTTATGCAATCCCTACCTCCCCTTGTTACATTGTGAAGTGATGGAGTCTGGTACTTGAAGTCCCTCTGCTTTCTATAGAGGATGGTCCACAGATTCTATAGAAAGCAGAGGGACTTCAAGTACCAGAACCCATTACTTCACAACAAAAGAGAGAGAGAGAGATAGAGAGAGAGAGAGAAAGAGGAAGTTGATCACTCTGTGAGAATAAAGGGAGAGTGGGGAGCTAGTCCCTACAGAACAGAGATGTTCTTATTCTTTCTTTTATTCATTCAATCTGTGGATTTAGGTATGCCTGTGTAAAAAATATTTATATTTTATATATATTTATTTATATATATATATTTTTTTTTGAAAGTTTACATAGTGTTTATGCACCTTTTCTACATACGTCCAACTGAATCAGCACATGTCAATAAGAGGGTATATATCCATTTAAAGGCTTTAAACATAGAAGAACATTTCCTTTAGGGGTTTTGTGTGCTCTGTAGCTCATTTCCCCATGAGTTGTTACCTCCGTAGCTTTGGATTTTGTTTCTTCAAGAGTATGAACCAGTTCAACATTATCCAGCATGTTTCCTGTAGATGTGGCCAGCTCTCGCAACAATGAGTCCTCCAAATCCTTTAACAATTTTTTATTTTCACTGGTTTCTTGGATAAGATTCTCCCTTTGCTCCTCCAGCTCTCTTCTTTCAAAGCCAACAATTACGCTGAGTAACTGATCCTCCAGACCCTTCAGTGTAACTGGCAAGTGCAAAAGGAAAAATGAGGCACTATTTTTGCAATATTTAAGGGCAGATTTATTAAGGTTCAGATGGTAAATTAGAATTTTCAAATTCTTTGGTGTCAAAACTTTCATATGTGAGATTTATCACACCTCGACCATGTCACAGTTCTAATTCGAAAATTCACCATTCATTAACAAGTCATTGGAAAAGGTCAGTTGCCCCATTTGAAGCTGTTAACAGCTTTCCGACAATCAGGTTTTTTTCAGACAAAAACATTGAATCAAGTTTCATTCAAATTAGATTCAAGTTTTGGGGTCAGTAGCATTTGTTCGAATTTTAGATGTTCATTTTTGAGTTCTGAGTACGTTCGAATTTATTACAATAAAAAAACAGATTTTTTTATATTCAGTTTTGCAATCTTATATGGGGCTAGACATTTTGTCAATTTCCCAGCTGCCCCTGGTCATGTGACTTGTGCCAGCACTTTAGGAGGGAACTGCTTTCTGGCAGACTGTTTTTCCTTCTCAATGTAACTGAATAGTACGCAGTGGGACATGGGTTTTTACTATTGAGTGCTGTTCTTAGATCTTCCAGGCAGCTGTTATCTTGTGTTAGGGAACTGTTATCTGGTTACTTTCCCATTATACTGTTGTTAGGCTGCTGGGGGGAAAAGGGGAGGGGGTAATATCACTCCAACTTGCAGTACAGCAGTAGAGTGATTGAAGTTTATCAGAGCACAAGTCACATGACTTGGGGCAGCTGGGAAATTTACAATATGTCTAGCCCCATGTCAGATTTCAAAATGAAATGCTCTTTTTAGAAATGGATTTCCATGCAGAATTCTGCTGGAGCAGCACTATTAACTGATGCATTTTGAAAAAAAAAATGTTTTTTTCCTATGACAGTATCCCTTTAACTACAAGCAGTTGTGCACTTAATTTTTTAATTTAATTTTGTGAATTACTAAATACTGAATATCTGACATTTGGTCAATTTGAAAGTATTTGCATATTGGTATTATTTTCTATCCTGCCTGGTTTCTTTCTGCCACAGTATAAAAATAATTTGCTATCTATGTGAAACTTAACTTTCTGTATGTAAGTTCTTTGGGCACACTTCCCCTGTAGTTGGTTTAGTAATGGGAGAAATCCCATACAGCAATTTGTTCCATTCTTACCTGTGTAGTTGATGACCATTGCTTTCCCAAACACAGAAGGTGAATACTTGGGGTTTGAAAGCTTGGTGTTTAGGTACAATTTAAAATTAGGGTCATAATCAACCTCCTTGTCCCCTAGAATGATGCACTGCCGGCCTTGGGCACCCTTAATATTCTTCTCTAATACGTTGTCAATAACAGGGTCTATATACTCATCCACATCTTGAAAGAGAAATGGGAAACCATACTTGATGGCCATTTCTAGTTGTTTTAAGAAATCTGGGTCATTAAATGAAGAAATCTGTAAAACATAAGTAAATAAACATTTCAGACAATTTACGCAAATCATAATAGATTTTAGAATAAAAAAAGATACACCATTTTCAAAATAGAGAAAAGACATACAGATGAAATGATAACCTATTACAAAGGGTTCCCCAAAATAAGCCAGATGGATAATTATCACTTTAGGTTTACACAGTCTATAGACTCAATCATTCATAAATGATAGTGTTTAGAGACTCTATTTCTATTGCCCTTAAAGTAGAAATTAAAAGATTTGCTAAAACTATACAACATACAAATAATTCTGTTATTGCTGTACTTACCTTAAGATTGTTTTTCTCCTCTTTCCTTTTGATCCAGTTCAATGCTTGTTGTTGAGGATCTATACATAGAGGGAAGCGACTTGCTCGAGTAGTCAATATTCCATTCTGTATTGAGAGTTCATCAGGGGGCAGCCCTTCAGAACCCCACCTAAACCAAAAAACCTCTTAATGCCATATAAGCATGAGTATATACATACACACGTAGAGTACGGGTTTTTGCCCAAGGTGGTCTTGGATTTCATGTGAATCAGCCAATTGTGGTACCTTCCCTATGTCCAGACCCAAAGGATGTGAGAGAAAGGAGACTGCACTCCTTGGATGTAGTCTGAGCACTGAAGTACTACATTGATAGGACAGCCTCGATTAGACGTTCAGATTTTCTGTTTGTCATTCCCTCAGGACCAAGGAGGGGAACAGCAGCTACAAAGCTACTATAGCGAGATGGATTAAAAAGTGGTTTCCCACAGAAGGACTCCAGCACAGGTAAAGGCTCATTCAACAAGGGCGTTGAGTACACCCTGGGAATGGAGAAATGAGGCTTCTGCAGAGCAACTGTGCAGAGCAGAAACTTGGTCGTCAGTCCAAACTTTTACTGGGGGGGTTGGATTCCCCTTTAATAGGTGTTTAGCTGTTTTAGTGAGTAAAGCCATCCTCCCCGTGTTTCACACACACATTCTGTACTTCTGCCACCAGACTTTCCTTGCCAACTGCCATGCTTGCTATACTCATTTATTTGCCTCCCTTAGCCGCCATTTTTACAGTGCGCAACTGCACAATGCACATTCGTCTCTAGTCAGGAGTCACCTTCTCAAGCGTTGCCAAATCTGCTGCTGCCATTGTGCCCATGATAAGAGCAATGAGTCCGTACACACATACATACAAACACATACACAGATACACTGTCACTGAGCCTGTTTTGCCTCACACAATACACACACACTATACACACACACACTATACACACTACACACACAAGCATATCACATTGGCATGATGTTGTACACACGCTCACACCAATCACGCCTTCTCGGCTCCCACAACATCACAGTACACACAGGAGAAAAACGTAAGTGGCCTCGTTCCCGTTGTGACAAGCCCACACAACAACTCTGCCCGCTTTCCCACACAAACATTCAGTTGACTTTTTAATAGGAACACAGACTTGTTGCATATACTGGAGCAGCGATTCTAACTATGTACGCCCCACACACACTTCCCCACAGACTCTTGTCTTCTAACTCCGCCCACAGCCCTCTCACTCCTCCAGCAACACTTTCTCTCCTCACGCTAGGGCCCATCCAGGCAATAGGCACTCTTCACAGAACTAGACAGAACTGGACAGAACATCAGCGCAAAAACAAAGGGAAGTTTTAAAAAAATACGGTTCCACAAAACTCCGGTATTATAATTAGTTTGTGTCACCTTTATTAGCAGGTTCATGCAGCCATTACATAACAGTTTGATCCCGCCTGATTGGATGGAGATCAGTCATTTCAAAAAAGGATGCCATCCCGCCCCAATTCAAGCACTGGCTAAATATGAAATGCTGACAACAAAACACTGCAGACATAGAACAACTTTTACTGTGCAAGAACTGCTAACCTAAAGGGATCAACTCAAGATATTTAAACCATTCCAATCAGCACAGAAACTAAAGTTATTCAAGGTAGAGCTTTCTACTATAAAATATGATTTTCAGAAGCTTTTGGAGTACATTGCAGTGACAGAAAAGAGAATCAGCTTGGTAGTGGATGACTGCAACAAGCTTTGTCTGACTGCCAAACTTTCATCGATGGTACTGAAAATAAAACATTCATTTCTTCACAAAGCCAAACATGGCTGTTATCCAATGATGCACCAGTATCTATTCTTTACGGTATAGATTTTAAGTAATTTCTCAAGACGATCCATTCCTTTAACAAATTGATCCTATTTACTTGGTATTGACTTAAAACTGACTCAAACTGCAAATTTAGCTTTAAGAAATACCAAGTATCAATATGTACATCCCACCACCATACTCCCATCCCACCCTTGGAGGGTGAATCACTGTGGTTACTGTAGCGCACAGGGAGAGGTAGACTTGAAGATCTGAAAAGACCTCGAGATTATGGTAATATTTATTTTCCTAATATATAAATCTCTCTCCCTCTCTCTATATATATTTTCAATTACTTTAACTAATGCTAAGTGGGTTTCTTTAGTTTCATCCAAAGTCACATGAAACTATATGCATAGAAAATTAGCAAGTTTCCTAAACTCAAGATACTTTCTAACTCAATAAAAGATCTGCACCTAACCCCATATTCCATTCTATGCCTTCTAGGTTTCAATGACTCCATAACACAACCATTTTCAAGATGGATGCTGACAAAGGCACTGTTATGGATCATACATTAATACATTTTAATACAACATTATTTAACAAGACTGATCTCACAATCCAAATTTATCTGAAACTAAAAAGAAACACTAAAACATATGTCACACACACACACAACACTCAATTTCTTCTGAAATCATTTGTTCACAGTGCCGACTTGTACATATTTACTAGAATGTTGGAGGTAAAAAACTGCTTACCTGCTAATTTCAACATCATCAGTTAAGAGACTTTCAACTCTAAAGGGCTGGCTTAGAGGGATCTCACGAGCTAGTATATCCTGCTGCCAATCCATATACACCATCTCTTTGCGAAAGTCCCAGTTGAAGGCACCTTCATAGCTCAAGAATGCAGAGCAAAGCAAACAATCTCCAAGTAACTTCACTCTGCGTACCTTTAACTCCTCTAAATCATCTGTCCATCTAAGAGAACAATGGCAAAAATCATTTTGTTAATCTACATATTCTATAGCAGTGGTTCTCAACCTTCCTAATGCTGCGACCCTTTAATACAGTTCCTCATGTTGTGATGACCCCCAACCATAAAATATAAAAATATTTTCATTGCCAGCCCAGATTGTTAGGAAAGTACAGGCTGCAAGGTTTGTTTTCCATGCGTAGTGCGGCAAAAAAAATTTGCCACACCCCAATTACCATGTTAATTTTACAAATTTTAAATGGCCAGTGAGAGCTGTATGGCAGTCCCTACTAAGGGGATATAGAAAGTTGTAGTTCAACTGGCTTCCCTACACAGGTTTCTGAACTACAACTCCCAGCACCAACACCCGGATAGCTACAACCTTGGCCCAGGGATAGTGGGGAGATAGATGAAGCTGCTCCTGGAACCCCTTAAGTGACCCCTGGGAAAGGGTCGTTCGACCCCCAAAGGGGTCCCGACCCCCAGGTTGAGAACCACTGTTCTATAGTTTTAGAATTTTATTCTCAGTGTTACATTATGATGTATATTATAATACACAAGAGCCATGAATAGCCTGTAAATTATGATATATATTATAATACACAAGAATATCCTGTAAATTATATCCTTATAAACAGTGTTTATAATCTGTGCAAAGAAGTAATTTGTGTCACTAAAACGTGTATTATAGCAAATGACGTTCCATATTGTAATATATTATGTCACATAAGAGTTCCATGACCTGTATAAAAGCAGATGGCTTTTATACTGTCATGGAGCACCATGGGGATTTATAATATCCTTACATTTTACAACATTTTACATTCCCCATATTATTGATTTATAAAGAAATAGTATATTATACATCACTGTAGCTAAACATACACAAAAATCAACAAACAGAAAGAACAACAGTGAGTTACTGAGCACCATGCCTGCAAGGGCTCACCCCCAAATGGAACCACAGGTAAGTGAGACAATAGATATAAAGATATGTAATTGTATGGACAAGTTTATGTTGCAGGATTAGCAGGGCTGTTATTTTATTGTTATTTTAACAAAATTAAAGGACCAGTAACATCAAAAAATTATAATAAATATATAATGCAGTGTTGCCCTGCACTGGTAAAACTGCAGTGTTTGCTTCAGAAGCACTACTGTTGTTTATATAAATAAGCTGTTGTGTAGCCATGGGGGCAACTAGTCAAAGGAGAAAAGGCTCAAATTACACAGCATATAGCAGATAAGCTCTGCAGAGCATAATGTTATCTGTTATCCATTACTTATCCTGTACCATATAGCTTTATTTCAATTTCTGCCATTGCTACTTAGCAGCTTTTTTTTATATGAACTATAGTAGTGTTTCTGAAGCAAACAGGTCAGTTTTAACAGAACAGGGCAACACTACATGTTTTTTTTTTACTTTAAAACACTTTAATTTCTTGGTGTTTCTGTTCCTTTAAGAACAGCAAGATTTGACGTTAAAAGACAGATGTGTTCAATATGGGAATTAAAGGAATTATTCAGTTTAAAATAAAAACTGGATAAATGGATAGACTGTGAAAAATAAAAAATATTTCTAACATAGGTAAAAATGTAATATATAAAGGCTGGAGTGACTGGATGTCTAACAGAACAGTACTTCCTGCTTTTTAGCTCTCTTGGTTTCCACTGACTGGTTACCCTGGTGACCAAGCAGTAACCAGTCAGTGACTTGGGGGCACATGGGTCATAACTGTTGCTTTTGAATCTGAGCTGAAAGCCAAGCATGCATTGCAAATTCACTGAACAGTTATGTCCCATGTGCCCCCCTCTTCAAGTTGCTGCCTAAAAAGAGCTGAAAAGCAGGAAGTTGGATCCTGTCACTCCAGCCTTTATTTTAGTTCACATTTTGCCTAGCTACCTATATTAGAATCATTTTTATTTTGCACAGCCTATCTATTTATCCAATGTTTTTTTTACTCTGAACTGTTCCTTTTAATACTTTTCAAGGGGAGCTAGTAGATGAGGCGAGTTTTATGGGAATATATTAATACATTTATTTGCCTTGATATTGATGTGCTAATAAGTACTGCTCATCAGTAGCACTTGTGCTACCATGCACAACTTTTATGGCCTATGCAGCTGAATTAACTGTACCAAGCAGCACCACATCAAAGTACTCCGTTGGCTTAATTTCATGCACCAGATGTACCTAAAGGTGGCCATACACGGGCCCGTGTGGGGGGCCCTCCAACAGACTTCCCCGATCGATATCTGGCCGAAAGTTGGCTAGATGTCGATCAGGCAGGATTAAAAACTCCGTCGTATGGCGGCCGCGTCTGTTCGTTGATGCGGTCCCGCGATCCGACCGCCCGTATCTGTGCCATTCTGATCCGAGAGTTGGGCCCTAGGGCCCACGATCGGATCAGCCCGATATCGCCCACCTCAAGGTGGGCATATCGGGGAGAGATCCACTCATTTCGTCTTTAAATATATACTTAACTTCATTTAACTGGCAACTGCCAACAACTGGTGGCATACAACTTGGCTATTCCTATTTATTTGACTTAGGGTTCCTTCTAAACTGCACTTGTGGACACACAAATGTTGAGGCCAGTGCACAAAATAAAGTGAGGTAGGCACAAAAGTGCCCATTTCTGTGCACACACAGTTTTAAAAAATTGTTTTGCCCACTCAGCCAAAAAGAAATTACAGGGCACATTGATCACCATGAATTGTTAAGTGTATATTTCAAACGTACCTTTCATTCTCGGATCCTAAACCAGAGATGAGCTTATCAGCTGCAATCAGTCGCCGCTCCATAATTTCTGCTTCTTCTTGCAGTTTATGCTTTTCTGTTATTGCAGACTCATACTTGTCTCCCAGTGCTTTGAGCTCGTTTTGAATTGTGGAAAGCTCTGCCTGTATCTTTTCCAAGTCACGCTTGCTCATGTAATAATTTCGTTCAAGTTTTGCCACCTAAATAGCATGAATGCGTAGTTAAGAATCAGTTAAGTCTTATTAGAAAAACAAGAAATTCTCAAAATGTTATAGTGCACATGGTTACAGTCATACTTAATAAGTCTTTTGAAGAATGTACCCAATGAAGATACATACTGTATGTACGAAAAAAGCTAGTAAATAAAATGAGAATAAAGGTAGGGAAGTAGATCACATAATAGCACACTTGCCCTTCCCCATATTACACTGCTTCCTTGTAATGATGTCACTTTCTATTTCATGAATGGCAGCAAGTACTTGGCTGTGTTACAAATAAATTTGTTGGCTCAAGTAAAGTACCCAAAACAGGTAAAAATTCTGTTTAAATGTCCTGGAGCAGGGCCACCCGATTGTACCTTTAAAGGGTCTAGGACAAAAATAAAAATTGGTGAAATATTTGTCCAACAGGTGCCAAGCATCCACTACCCTCTTTTTCATAGTAACTGCATTTTGTAATACAAAGTCTAGGCTGAAAAATTCAAACAAATTAAAGAATATATTTGTTTATTTGCTAGAGCTGAAATTTCGACAGTCTATATTTGGGGGCGGATTTAAAAATTCAAACAAATTAAAGAATATATTTGTTTATTTGCTAGAGCTGAAATTTCGACAGTCTATATTTGGGGGTGGATTTATCAGTATGTGAGATTAGAGTTTATTGCACAAATCTCACACAAATTGTATTTATTCCTATGAGATTTTTAAAAGTCTATTTATCAAATGGTGACTCTAACTTTCACCCACTGATAAATATAATTCTAATAATCCCATAGGAATAAGTTTTTTTGAGGTGAGCTCTAATCTCACATTTCTGATAAATGTACAGCAGTACAGGTAGATAGACCATATTAGCAATCATTTGCACATATTACCATATTCCAAACCAGCAGTAAAAGGTAAGTGTGCCAGCAGAACAAATGCAGAAGACATACTGCTATGCCAGCAGAATGCAGATCTTCAATCTGTCAATTATATAAGGAAAACTCTGCCAGTGTTAATAATGTTGTTATATAATTTTTCAGCCATACCTTTTCTCTTTTTGGTTTGATTTCCTTTGCCACATCACAGTAACCCATTACAGCTTCCACAAACTTTAGCATGCCTAAACCTGCCTTACTGATTGCCTCCATCTCTTCAAATGTTGTATTTAGAGTCTTCAAGAAACCTAGAGAAATATTAAATGACAACATGAAAAGGTTTAATTAAAAAAACTAACATCACAGTGCCTTTAATGCATTGAAAATGTATGAAAGGAAATTCCATTTCAGAGCTATACAATCTTTTTTTTTTTATAATTTAGGTTAATGTAAGTTTATATATACCCATTCTCTGCACTGCCAATATGATCATACTCTAGATAAATCTGTAATCATTTCTATAAATATAGAGGTCTTCAACGTTGCAACTGCTGACGAGCTTCAAGTACCAGCAAAAATGTTACCTGAAATATTTGTGGGAGGATTCAGGGTGCTTTTCGATGTTTATACTTTTAACTTAGTTCTAAGGGGCTCATACTTCCTGCCTTTCAGTCAACTGAAGGGAACAGGAACAGCAAAGAGCATCTATGTACCTATATAAAATATAAAACTTGCAAAAGTACAAAAGGTGTATGCATGCTATATATATATGTGTGTGTGCGCAGACACACACACACACACACACACACACACACACACATGCACACACACACATATATATAGTGTTTGTCATTATCATTGCTTTCACAATGAGATATACTCATTTATGAACTTCACAAGATCCATCTTCACGTAACCTTTTATTTAAGGTTAAGTGATCCTTAAATCTTAAAGTGATGCTGGCACATTTCAGGTTTTTAGTGGAATGGCTCAGTATCAGATTTAAGGACAAGGAAAGTTAAAGGGATCCTGTCATGGGAGAAAAATTTTTTTTTTCAAAATGCATAAGTTAATAGTGCTGTTCCAGAACAATTCTGCATTGAAATCCATTTCTCAAAAGAGCAAACAGATTTTTTTATATTTCATTTTTAAATCTGACATGGGGTACATATTGTCAATTCCCCAGCTGCACCTGGTCATGTGACTTGTGCTCTGATAAACTTCAATCACTCTTTACTGCTGTACTGCAAGTTGGAGTGATATCACCCCCTCCCTTTCCCCCACCCAGCAGACTAACAAAAGAACAATGAGAAGGTAACCAGATAACAGCTCCCTAACACAATATAAAATCTGCCTGGTAGATCTAAGAACAGCACTCAATAGTAAAAACCCATGTCTCACTGCGTACTATTCAGTTACATTGAGAAGGAAAAGCAACAGCCTGCCAGAAAGCAGTTCCCTCCTAAAGTGCTGGCACAAGTCACATTGATCATTGGTACTGCAAATAATGATACACATTTATTTTGTGTTTGTATTGTGAGTAAATTTCCTGGTATTAATGTTAAAGCTTCTATTTCTTTCCTGTCTTAAAATGAACTAGAGACCCTACAACAGAGCAATAATTTCACAGGATTGCAGAAGTATCAAATATTCTCCATGCTTGAAAGACAAATGGTTCATCGCCCTTACATTTACACCACCACCACAGAATGAACAAGCCATATATGGTGGGAGGGGTAAACCGGAGTGAAGCAAGAAAACTTTGGATTGAAGCAGCAGGCCCGTGATTTCTGGAAGATTTTCCATGAATAAATTACCCTATTCAGTCATCAGTTGTTTTGTCTGCAGCACAAGAAACAGAGTATAGGAAAATATGGAAAATATCTGCCTCACACCAAAATAAAGAGGAACTGCTCTGCATCTAGCCCAAAGTTATAAAGCAATCAATACTGTCAGTGACTTTTAAAAGATGCAAAGGCCAAAAATAGAACTGAATTATTTCAAAGTCCTTAACAATACATATGTCTGAAAATAATGTGAGAACAGAAATCACTTCTCTTTCAAAATGAATGCTTTAGCTGTGGCTTACTAATAAATATATTTTCCTTTAATAATAAAGGTAATGTTACACATCAGATATGTTACCTCTGACAGCTTTTACTTGATGCTGGGTTATTGCATCAAAGTCTATTTCCATGAGGGATTTCAGGAAGCTGGGATCAGACATCATTCCCTTTGCACTCTTCCAGCTTATCTCCTTGTAACCTCTCATTACTAGGATGCACTCACAAACAACTTGAACTGCTCGTGGGGGTTTGGCAAAGGACCTAGAAAAAAACAAAGATGCTTGACTCTTTAAGGGAAGAAATTGTGATTTAATATGACACTGCATCACAGCAAACAAATCAAGCACATGCATCAGTGATTATAACAATAAATCATTCCAGTTATGCTAAGTTATCCTACAATCCCAAAGTTTCACAACATACCGATGAGGAATGCTGAAAGTCACAGATGCACACAGCAAACACTGTATGTAAAATAATAGCAATTTCCCTCTAAAACTACATTAACAAGTTAGGTTCACTTGTTCTCTGAATGTCCATGCTGACCATGCTGATGCATATGATCCATAAAATGCTTGCAATCCCTTACATATTAATTGTAAATACACTCATGTACAACACCTCAAATCAAACAAATTGCCATTTCCAAAGGCCAAATAGTATACTTACATCTTCCTTTGCAAAGCGTAAAAGTAGGAGGAAGGATTTACTCCTTATAGATTCAATAATGAGGAGAAACATCACATTTAAAAGGAATATTAAACTTAAGTATTAAATCATGAAAAATTGGAAATTCCAGTTGCTAGGCGAAAAGTCCAACTTGGGTTATCACTACGGATGCACGGAATCTAGGGATCGGTTTCTGATTTGGCCTTTTTTTAAGCAAGATTCCGCCAAATCATAGTGCATGGCCAAGCAGAATCCTTAAAATCACTTGACTTTTCCTCACACAAGGAAGTTACATTTTTTTAACCATGTAGAAATATTAGGCCAGATAATGATAGTAGAATTTGTTACGGTCACTCTAGGATAAGAGACCAGCTCAGGAAAGTTAGCGAGCAATTGTCGCTCTGACAAGGAGAAATAATGGGTTTAATAACCTGTGGTATGTGAACCACTAGCTGAGGAACATCAGTGGGCAAGTTGAGGACCAGGTAGGCTGTTAAGACACAAGACCCCAGGCTGAGTATCCTTATGAGCAGTGCTTAAGTCTCAAGAGGAAATTACCCAGGAATGTGGTAGTTTGTATGCTGTTTATTTACTCTTGAGGGGGATTTGTGATTTCTGCATTTGACTTGGCTGTACCTGAAGCGACTGAGAATATATTTGTTCCTGTTAATAAATCAGTTAATTTGCTGCAAGAAAACCTTCTCTGTGATGGTTTCTTTCTACCTGGAACAACCCAAGGAGTTGCTGGGAGTTACTCAAGTACCATTAGGTCAGTGGCACAGTACTTGCAGCCTTAGCCTGGTCACCCACTATAACAATACACAGCTAAAGCACAATAAAGGGTGGGCTACAACTACATACTGCAAAGTTCTCTTTCAACCTTCCTAGCCCTAATTTCCATATGTAAATTAGGGTTTGGGTTTGTATTCGGCCAAATCTTTCCCCAAGGATTCAGGATTCGCTGAATCCTAAAATAGCGGAATCAGTCCATCCTAGTTATCACACATTACTCCACATTTACAGTGTTGCATAGTGCATTATGTCCTATAAGGGACAAGTTGAAGTTATTTCTTATTTCTAGCACTAAAAAGGTCAAAACTTCAGAATGAATGCAAAGGACACATGAGCTGCTTAAAGGAATTGTTCACTATAAAAAATAAAATAAAAAATATATATAATTAGTCAAAATGTAGCCAAAATGTAATGTATAAAGGTTGGAGTGACATAATAGCCTACTTCCACTACTACTTCCTGCTTTGCAGCTCTCTTGGTTTCCACTGATTGGTTGCCAGGAAGTAACCAATCAGTGACTTGAGGAGGGGGGAACATGGGTCATAACTGTTTGCTTTTGAATCTGAGAACTCACAGAACAGTTATGTCCCATGTGTCGTTTCCCCCCCCCTTCAAGTCACTGACTAACTCAGAGTTAGAGATCTGAAAAGCAGGAAGTGGTGTTCTGTTATGTTAAACATCTAGTCACTCCAGCCTTTATACATTACATTTTTGGATAACTAACTATATTTTTTTATTTTGCACAATCTATCTATTTACCTAGTTTTTATTCTTACGCTGAACTGTTCCTTTAAAACAAATCAGCAGTCACTGAGAAGACCTCAGTATAAAATAAATCCTCCCTTTCACCAGCTGCTGCCTTTGTTAAGTTTTAAAGGGGTTGCTCCCCTTCCAGAAATTTTCCCAGCTGCCAGACTGAAACACCAGAGACAGGAACAATAAACTTCTAACTTCAATTTTGGAAAAAAACTTTGAAAACTAACTAACTAACTAATCTGAAACAACAAAACAGAAAAGTGTTTGGAAAGTGAACAACCCTTTTGAGATAAAAAGTGGACTGCTAACATAAAAACTGAATGAAGATGGAACCCTAATGTGTAAGTTCTGACAGCAAAACTAGGGATTTGATACATCTTTCAAAGGCAACTATTGGCACTGATTATTACCTAATCTCTGTAACATCTGACTTGTCCAGCTTCTGTAGTTCAAGTTTGGCTGCTTCCAATATGGGCAGAGCTTCTGCCAAGGCACTCTCTGCCTCTTGCTTCTCTACTGCAATTACTTTATTTTGTTCTTCTATCTCAGCAGCTTTCTCCTCAGCAAGTTTCCTTTTTTCTTCAGCTGGAACAGAAGAGGCATATGTTATATAGAAACAAAGAAAAGGGCTGTAAAACAAAGTAACAGGCCAGGAGAAATCAGTGAGATTCAAGCCTAATCTAACCTGTTTACATTATGATATTAGAAAATGTAAAACTTATAATGTTGGTCAAATTTAGTTCATTTGAATGCTCAGATATATGGGATTTGAGATCCCAAAAGCTAGATAAACTGGTAAAGAATGTCACCTGCAAAACAAATGTCATCACACTGGCACCTATTGCAACTTGGTGATGTTTGCTTATATTTATATACCAAACAGAGCATACTGCAGGGGGCACATTTATAGATAATGGGGCATGGTTTAAAGGACAAAAAACAGGTGCAGGTCCCATGGGTGCCGGTCCTTGTACTCCAGAACACAGTACTGTCTGTGTGCTGCATTCATGAGGGGCGGGGGAGGCAACTGTTCACAGACTAAAGAACTTACCTGAAGTGCTTGTATATAGTAGGCAAAAATATATTTAGAGGGAGCCTATATAGCATTTTCTGTGACCTTCTCTTGCCTATTAAACAACACAAGGAAGCCATCCATACAGCTCAAATATTTAGAAATGCACAAATTTTAAACTGCAACTGCACAGTTATCCATATCAACCAATAAGATCGTATTTATTTGTTCTTTAAATTACTCCAGTCAAAACTATTCACTGTTTGGTTGCTATGGGTGTCTACACTGGTGCAATTTTGAAAAAAATTATCTTAGCCCTGTAATATCCTAAATAAAGAATCCATAGTACTCTAGCCCTAACTATATCAGCTTTGGCTATAGTAGGATTCTGGGAGTTGTAGTTGACCAACCACAACATGCACATCTTACTTAAAGGAAACATTATGTTTGCATTTTCCCTTATTATTTATAATGCATGAATATTGGATTGGTCAGCAGAACACTTTGCTCTTCACTGGAGATAAAAGCATATAGCATTTAGTATCTTCATTTATTTGCATTATACCTTCATAAATAAGAAAACGTAATTTCCACTTGTGCACATATCCATCTCTGAGCCTGATAAAATGCATTACTTACTTGGGTGAGAATTACAATTTTCAGCACTGGTTTAGAAAATATTGTGATTAATGACTGGTACTAAATCTTCCTTTTACTTCCCTGGTATCTTAGTTGCATGCTGCACATAGTTGTCAATGTATTCCTGTAATCCCTATCTCAGTGCAGAACATTATTACATCAAAATATGATAACACACATAACACAGTCAACAGAGTTTACTCTATATGTCAATAGAACAAGATACTAATCACAATAACTAACCTATAGTTGTATTTGTTGAGATCTCGTCCAAAAGAGCTTCACATGCTGAGGATTTCTCAGCTAAGACCACTTTCTGCTCTGCCAACTTCAGGTTCAATTCGGCCAACTGAACAGTGGCTTCTTTCAGCTTATCCAGACCCCCTTCCAGCCGCTTACATTGAGCTATTATAACAGAGAAATTGGAAATTTAATATGTGCACCTTAATCCTTTACCAAAAATAGAACAGTTAATCTGATTATGGTAAATGCATTTCCTGACTTTGTATTAAATGGTTATGCAGATCACTCCTGATATAAGTAAAATGCTTTATCAAAGTACTATTTTTAGTTTTTAACACAGTTCATAAAAAAAAATCTACTAAAACAGTTCCAAATTTATTTTGCCCTTTACTAAATGATCTTCAATCCCTTGACTTCTGAGGAATCTTTGTATCATACCCAAGTTATATTGGTTCTTCTCTTCTAAAAGCCTTGAGTAGGTGTTGATAAAGTCAAGGTAATTTTTCGGAGTGACATAATTGCTGCGCCTCAGTTTCTGCTGAAACTTTTTGCTGAATTTGCCAACAGAGTCATGCACCATAACAACATGGCCAATCACAGGTTCTGAATGTTGCGATGGAATCAGTTGATTGTCTCCTAAAACATGCACATTTTAAAGATGCATTAGGCATAAAACTGGTTTCATAATAATCACACAAATTATATGGAGAAATCTTCTTATACTTTAAAAAGAACTCATGACAAAATCTTATATCAAAATTCAGTTTCAGAATTGGTCATATAATAAACCACAGTGTTTTTTCACAATTGAATCAAACCTGGCACCTTGTCTACAAATATGAATAAAATATGAAAAACTACCCAAATACCACAGGTCTCACTGCACAGGAAGAAACATGCTTTCCACTAACATGAGAAACTAGATGATTTTTTTTTATCTATGACTACTGTAAAATGTGTATGTTTGGGAACTGCAACAGTATTTTTTATAAATATTTTAAGTCTACAACAGGCACCGTTTTGCAATAGATTGTACTTACCCAAAAATGATTTGGCAACTGCATATAAAGCTTGGGGAGGCCAAGGCAGAAACCAGTCTATTCCAGTATTATTTACCAAACCTTGAAGAAAGAGAAAGTTTGCATCAGCCCTGAGGTTGCAATGTTTGTGAGGTTATCTATAATTAATGCACAGATATTGAGTAACAGCATTAAAGTTCTGGGAAAACAAAGTCAAATAAGAGAGACATATGAATTATGCACTCACAGCTCTGACCACTCTGAATCTTTGCAGTTTTGCTCTTGTACTATTACAGGGATACAGACAACTATACATAGAGATGAAGCCACTTTGGATTGTACATTTGACACAGAAAAACTTAACTCATCTATCTCATTTATCCCACAGAATATTGTGTCACAGCATCCCATCCAATTATAGAGTTCACCAATGAAAACAATGGTGCTTTGGTATGCTAATGAAAAGGTTAAATGCATTACATGAGTTAAGATAACTTTAGATAACACAGTTTCTTCAATTAGCCCTGAGTCACGACGCATTTAACTCACCAATCCCAGTGGCTGCATCTGTACACTCACTCAAGCCTCATGAGCAATAATCTTTTGAAGTGTAGGAAACCCCTCAAGAAAGAATATTTTACTTCTTTGCACCCCACTAACTGGAACCTTTCTAGTACAGTGATAAACCATATCAGGCTATAGAGTTTAATTGCAAGTGAAAGTTACATGTAGTTAACCATAAAATAAAAATGTCACCCACAGATTTTGACATAAGAATTTAACCTTGTCATTTGAGCAGATAGTTTGTATTGTTCTTTTAAATCATTTTGTTACTTTAATACGAGAAACTAGACACATAACTATAATGCAACAATGCAGAATTGTACGGTCTACTTTGAAAGCATAAACTATGTACAAATGTTTAATAAAAACATGTTTAAAAAAAATGGCATTCCATGTATCCATAGTAGCATGGCTATGGTTAGCCTTCATATCCTTTACCATCACAAAAAGCATCCTTTGCCAATACTTACAAGTGAAGGCAACACAAATGAAATAGCTGTAAATTGATTTTAGTAGTAAGATCACAGATCAAAGATTTTACATAGCTAGGGTTAAATGCCTTAAATTGCTATTTTAACATGAAAATCTTACCTGGAAAATTTCTGCATCTTGTCCTCAAAGTATCACCAACTGGGGACATTCCAAGCACAATGTGAAGATTGTTTGCACTTTTGTTTACAAAGAACTGCCAAATGCTTTCTTTGGCAGGACCCACACCATGTTTAGTAGCCTCATCCCTAATCTGGCCAAGAACTGATTCCTTTTCATCATCTGGGAAAAGAGCTGGCACCATTCCTGAAACAGAAAGAAAATTTCACTTAATTTGTGTCATAAGTATATCTATATGACATTCATTTTGTGTATTGTGGTAGCAATAACAACAGTCATCTGTAAAACAAGGAATACAGAAATATAAAGAAATGCTTAAAAAAGCCTTGATACTGTTGGTTTGCATATGATGTTTTACTGTAGAGGTGAGAAGGATCCCTAAAATGTGTTACAGAATATGCACAATTTCTTAAATAACACTGAATCACTCCTGTTTGCAAATGTCATGCTCATTTTAAACCTTTTCAATATTTGGCAAGAATACATAATATGCACAGTTTCTTAAATAATACTGAATCAGTCCTGTATGCAAATGTTATGCTCACTTTAAACCTTTTCAATGTTTGGCAAGAATGCAGGTATAGTTATGCAATATGAATTAAGCAGGTTTTTATGAAAATATGAAGTTTTTATTCTAGGTAGCAACTGCAGTCTGCTTCACCTGAGGTTAGCATATTGTTGATAAGTTCCAGAAAGCCTTCTTCAGCCACATGAGCATCTGTGAACAGGAAAATCATCTTTTTATTTTCCAAGCCAAGTTTTATGTAAAGATTCCTTAGATCTTCACGGAAACTGTTCTCCCCATAGCCTCGACTAAGGACTATTTCAAAAACCTAGTGGATGATAACAATGTTGTTAGCAGTGTTATAATCTTACGGATATATACACTTTAGAAAGCTTTAGTAGCACTAACCTCATATCCTGCAGCAAATGCAGCCAGTCTAGCAAGAGACTGCTTTCCTGAACCCCCAACACCGACCAGCAGTGCATGACCCCGGTCCATCCTGATAATACGGTGGATACGTGTTACATGCTCAAGTGCATCATCAAAAAGAACAAGGTTCATTTTGGTTTTACTTTCATTGTACTCCTCAAGGATTTCCTAAAGATATAATTCAAGAAGATAACTATAGGCATAAATGTAGCAAAAGATAAAGATCAGGGTTTTAATTAAAGAATGGGAGGCTTGGTCAAGACAGCTGTGACATACTTGCAAAATATGTCAGTTATACAAAAAAAAAAAAAACAGGAAACTTGAGGCTGGGAATCCAGGACAAATGCCCTAATCATCCTTCCTAATCAGATAGACAAATTCATATACAGTCATGAGACCTGTTATCCAGAAAACCTGAATGGTTTTCACGATAAGGGATCTTTGCGTAATTGCAATTTAGATGCCTTTAGTCTTCATGAAAATAATTTAGACATTAAATAAACCCAGTAGGATTGTTTTGCCTCTGATAATGATGAATTTAGTTGGGATTAAGTATAAGCTACTGTATTGTTACAGAGAAAATTTTAATTATTTGAATAAAATGGGGTCTATGGGAGATGACTTTACCATAATTCGGAGCTTTCTGGATCACAAGTTTCTAGATAATGGATCTCATACCTGTACTAGTAGAAATGTAAGCAGTAAAGAAATCAAGGGGACATCCATGCTATATCAGATTCGTTATACTGAGACATATTAATCACCTGGAATAGAGCTTTAGCAGCTTCATAGTCCTGAATGTCTTCATATACCCGTGGCTCTCCTTCGTGCATTGCTGTTCTATAGTCACCAAATAGAATGGGGTCTCTTGTGGCATGTTCCAGGGAAGCCTGGAAGTGTTCTTCAATCAAGTGCTTAATGTGGCCTTGTACCTTTATATTAGAGCAAATTTAAAATGTATGTTTTAAATATTTCATTTGATCAACTACAATACTAGTAGTAGAGTGCAGGTCCCTGTACACTTGATTCACATGTGGTGGTGCCAAGCAGTCAGGATATCTCTATGGTTAGTAGAGCAAACACAACAAAACTGTTTCATTCTCCCCGTGCGTACAATACATGCCCATACAATGGATGTATGCACAGACATGTAAGGCTGGGGACAGACAGGGAGATTCGGGGAGATTCTGTCGCCTGGCGTTTAATAGCAGGCGACAATCTCCCCGAACTTCCTTCTCCCTGTCCGTCGCTAGTTTAAATGGAAAAGCGCCAGCGCTGTGCACACGCGGCGCGGCGATTTCCAGAATCGCCCAAAGTTTCCTCACAAAGTAACTTTGGGCGATTCTGGAAATCGCCGTGCCGCGTGTGCACAGCGCTGGTGCTTTTCCATTTTAACTAGCGACGGACAGGGAGAAGGAAGTTCGGGGAGATTGTCGCCTGCTATTAAACGCCAGGCGACAGAATCTCCCCGAATCTCCCTGTTTGTCCCCAGCCTTAAGGTTTATTTGAGGATGTCCAAACAAAAGCCATTTATGAGGATTTCTTGTTGAACTTAAGATAAGCCTTCCAGTTTGACTGTGTGGTCGTGCTTGACTGAACCTACCTGAATGATTTTTAAATTCTCTACCAACCTCTGACCTTAATGGGCTGCTTTGTTGTGATTATTTTCCTGCCTCCAGCTAAGCCTGTACTAAGCTAGTCCCTACCACATCTGACTGTGTATGCTTCTCTCTACTCCTCAAACATTTCACTTTTCATAGATTTCCCATACTGTGTATAACCCCCTGTAACCATTTCGAAGAGAGTTCTCTCTAAGGAGTGAATGGGCATCACTTCTAAACTTCGCTTACCACAAGCTTATCATCTTCATTGACAAGTCTGTCGTGGAAGACTCTTAGGCTCTCATTCCTCCATACTCGGACCATCTGTGGCACTGTTTGAAATCTGGAATCAAAGGTCTAACCATTAGAAGAATCTCACATTCATTCAAAACTTGTATGGCTATTGAGCAAACTGTATTTGCCAGGGAGTGTATGAAACAACACTTAATTACCTCTCAGGAGTAGTAAGGACCAGGCCATTGTAGACACGTGATAGGTCGCGGAGATTAAATATGTAATGAAACTTTGAGGGAGTAGGTGGTAAATCACGAACAATCATTTTATAAAGCTCTAGAGTACAGAATGTTAGCTTGTCACAGATTGCCTGTAACTCCTCGTTAAATAGCTGAAAAAGGCAAAATACTATTGATTAATAATTCAGAGATCTAAATGAGTCATTTTAAAATATGCATTTACTTTCCTGGCTCTGAGGTTTTCCTAGCCACAGATAGTAGGCTATACTTAGACATTTGCGGAAGAATCTTCACAACAGTTAATGGTTTTTAAAAAAATCTAAAGCATAAATATACCCTGTATTTTGTGGCATTATTTAGAACAAGGCTATCCAACTGGTACCCCACAGGCCAGATGTGGCCCTCTAGGGGCAAAACTACAGAGGAAGTAGACCTAGCGGCTGTAGGGGGGTCGTGAGGTGTAAAGGGCCACATGAGTCCCAAATAAAGAGCAATTTCAACATATTTTGGAAAAACAGGAAAACCTCTGGATATGTTGAAAGTCATAAAATTAATTTGTTGTGGGGCTCAGTAAGTTCTAGTTACAGCACTGTAACCTTCTAAGGTATTTTTGTGGTTATCTGCTTGACTATCCCTTCCACAGAATGCTTAGTATGACATCATCATTTTGATATACTTTGGACCACAAGCATATAGTATTTCAGCTTGTTGGCCCACTATATGGCTAAAGTTGATCAGCTGATTTAGAATATTAGGCAATTAATTACAATAGGTCATGTATATGTAATACTAGTTCTTTCTGCTGTGTTTAATATGTTTCAGACATATATAAAACATAATTATACAAAAAGTATATATATATATATATATATGTATATGAATATAGTTTCTAAACTTACTGTTGTATGTCCTTTTAAAATAGAGGAATAAATCAGACTCAGTGACTCTTCTGAAGGAAAGAGGACATTAAATACGCTGAAAAGAGAAACAAATCTTGTGTCCACTTCATTACGGCCCCCACCAGCTTTCCCCATTGCAGCCATGAATCCAAGGTCACGAAGGTACTTGCAATTTAGTTCTTTGCCACGATCATACATGCCACCCTTCTCAAGTAACAATTTCAATAGAGCGATGGGTTGCTGGGTGCCATATTCATCCACCTAACCCAATAAAGGTTAAAAATTTTTAAAAAGATTACAAAATGTAATCAATTGAATTATATATTGTATACAAAGTTTTACATGGTAGCATTTAACTTTACTAGCATGGAACTAATATGATGCATAAAGTGTCTAATGGCAAAGGTAAAGGTTTAAATGCTAAATATACTCTAACCTTTGGCATGTTCATGTCATCCATGAAAACCAATAGACGTTTTCCCATTGGAGGTCCATAATTATCTTTGGTACGTTTCTCTACATTTGCCTCTAGATTTCTTTGGATATCCATGGATGTAGTACGAGACGAGAAATTAATGGTCAAAAGCATCTAAAACAAAATGAAAAAATAGCACTGAATGCAATAGATGAAATCTGAAGGCACATTTATTCCATTATGTGGTTTGAACAGATATGAATTAAGGGTTAATAATTCATTTATTAAAATAGTGTCATAGGAAACCTCTTATTCGTGTCTCACCCAAATGACTCTACATCTAGATACAATAAAAACTTTACCTTCTAGCACCTTCTTTGCTGTTTATAACAGGACTATAATTGCAGTCCTAGAGCTATTGTTCAACTACACCTACCAGCATCCATCAACAACCTTTCATTGTCACGAAAAGCAGGAGACTATGGTTTAACAACAGGGGACCATAGTTCTAGAGCACTAGAGGTGATCCTTGTCATATGGGGTGCTACTTGGCTTCCATGTTTCAATAATTGATCACCCCAAAAATATATTGATCAATTAACTAATGAAGCAAAGCAGATGTAATTTACATATAATTAATATAAAGCTTGGATGGATACTTATGAATCAATAGAGCTTGTAAACATGGCAACTGCCAATTCACAGCCCATTAAGAAGTAGGAACAGTAATTTCCTTTTTTTAAATAATTTAAATATAATGTAGTATTACTATGCACTGGTAAAAGTTATGTGTTTGCTGTAGAAAGACTACTATAGTTTATGTAAATAGAATACTGTGTAGCCATGGGGGCAGCCATTCAAGCTATAAACTCTGGCTACTTAGCAGATAACAGAAAAGCTCTGTAAGGGCAGTCACTGATGGGGAAATTTGTTGCCTGCAATTATTTATGCAAGACTGAGAGCGATAAATCTCCCGAAAATGCATCTCCGTTGGAAATAACTGAAATCGCTGGCAGTAAAACCAACATATCACAAAGTTAAGAAAGATGCCACTGGAGGAAACTTCAGGTCAATTCGCGATATACTGGTTTTACCCACAGCAATTTCCGTTATTTCCAGTGGATACGCATTTTTGGGAGATTTGTCGCCCGCAACTGCGCATAAATAATCAAGGGTGAAAAATCTCCTGGTCGGCCCCTGCCCTAATAGAATACAATGGGATTTTACAGAGTGTATCTGCTTTCTGCTATGTAACCCGTGCTTTGAATTGCTGCCCCATGGCTACACAGCAGCTTGTTTATATAATACATAGTCTTTCTGAGGAAAAACACACCATTTCTACTAGTGCAGGGAAACACTACATTTTATTTTAATTACTTTAATTTTGTTACTGTACCTTTAAATGCTGCAATTTAAGTACAGGCATGACTGCATGCACTATGGTCTAACAATTAATTATAGCTGAGACTTCTTTCAGCAACTTGAATAATGTAAAAATAAGCAACAGCATATAAATTCAAAACAACAAGTCAACAAGTGAAAGATTTACAAACCGTGGTATCAGTGTTAAGGTTTCTGAGGAGATTCAGTGTAGTTGCTGTTTTAGAAGTGCCAGATTCACCAACAAGAACAACCGGCCTTTTAATTTTCACCATTTGCTCCAAAAGCCACGTAGTGCGGGTAGTGTCCACAGTGGGAACTAAAAACCAAATTGCTTAACTAATTATCCCAATAAAAGGAACATGTTTTTAAACTGCATTTACAGACTTACATAACATACATATCCGAATTATTGAAGGAGTTGTTCACCTTCAAACAACTAGTTGTTAGATCACCAGAAATAACGACTTTTTCCAATTACTGTCTATTTTCTATTTGTAACTGTTTTTCTAATATTGAAGTGTAAAGTGTCATTTTTCACCTTCTAAAGCAGCTCTGGGAGGGGGGGGTTGCCGATCCCCCCCAACTGTTCTAAACTGATACATTTAATGGATACATTTCTTATCTTTGTCCCTGCTGAGCAGAATCTCTGGGTTTCAGTACAGGCAGCTGTTAGAATTGATACAATAGTTGCGAATACTCCAGAGATGTTTCTGTGAGATGTATCAATTTAATGTTGCAAAATTGTATCAGTTTAGAGTCTGCACCTGAATTACTGAGCTGCCAGACAAACTCCAGAGACACCAACATTCAACTTTACACTTAGTCTTTGGAAAAACAGTAAAAGATAAATAATGGAAAGTAATTGAAAAAAGTCTAAAAAAAAGTGTTTGGAAGGTGAACAACCCCTTTAATAGCTAGAATTTCTATTGGGTTTGGAAGATGCAAACAAACATGCTCTTTAGGTGCATGCAAACATGCAAATGATTTGGCATTTGCTATTGTACCCACATCTATTAAATGAGCATTTTTTTGTTTGTTTACAATACATATATATACATATACAATACTTATACCATTTGTAACTTACCCAAAATATCAATAAATTTCTCTTCAGGCTTATGGATATATTTGGGGACCAGTTTGCTCCAAGGTACCCACTTCTTTTTCTCTCCATCAAAATGAAAGTCAAAAATGGTAGGCTGTTGGTCTGCATCATGTAAAGAAAATGCATAATTTTTCATGAGCTTTTCATTATAGGAATATATAATGTAAGATCACTTCCTTTACAATACTGCTGCTAATTCTCATTTCATAGTTTTTTGGCAATACAAAGGATTAATAAAGACTTCTAACTGCATGTTTGCAATAATGATATGCCAATGCTGAATAATTTCATTAACCACTTCTTCAATTTAAAAGTATTTGTGGGCACACATTATTTGTCTTAGTATTATCATATTGCCTACAAACTGTCTATATTATTTATAAATCATCCAGCATCATGCACAGTAACCAAACTAGCTGTTCAAGTATTTGTGTGTGACATATATTTCAAGAGCCCATACAACTCTTTGGCAACAGTAAATGTAAAAAGTAAACCACACTTTGGTAGCAATAGGCAGACTGACATCAAACCAATCGATAATTCCCATATAATACACAAAAGCTGTGAATTATATCCTTATAAACGGTGAGTTCTGATGTCATCAGTTATAAACGGTGAGTTCTGATGTCATTTCTGTCACATGACATGACTTGTGTATTATAATAAATAAAGTACCCAGAGTTGCAAAATATGAGGATATTAGAAGTTACCTCAGAGTTCCATGACCTGTATGGCCTTCGGCCTCGTGTTTTTGTATGGTCATGAAACTCCTCGGTAACTTATAATAACCTCCTGGAAAAAAGTCCGGGAATTGGATTTGTTTTACAAATCAGAAAACACTTAATTAAGATTGGTTCAGAAAGATACCTACATGGAAGTTCACCAGGTCCAGCCAAATTACTTTCATCATAAGCAGCTGTCATGGAGGCCAAGCGTTTAATATACTCGTCAAATTTAATCCTCCCGGTTTCAAGTAGTGCTGCTCCCAAAGACCAGTACATAGCTTCTATAAAGTAGCATTCCAGAACATCAGCATCATCAACTTCTTTTTCAATTAATGCATCCAGCATAGTAGACAACTGTGTCACCTGTAAAAGAAGGTAGAATTTACTGCTGTTTGGGTTGTAGTGCTTCGGCATACAGTGCCATAATGATTGACTTTATTTTAGGGCTGTTTATATCCCCCCCCCTATATTTTTTATTTTAATGTTACATTCTACATTTTCGACACATATATTTACATTATTTTCTTTCAGCTTTGCCTTTGTTTGATAACATCCATATTGAAGTTATTTTTTGCCCATGACCTGACCCCAAAATCTTTTTGTGGTCTGGAGTTGCTTGGATTGCATTTCCAGAATTAAAAACCTTCAATGCAGTTTTCAATGAACTGTGACATCCAATGAGTAGTTACAACTATCATAAAAAATATACACTGTGCAAAATGGACCCATGTGGGCCTGCAATTCCACCTGTTGTTTCCACACACAAACTCCATGGGGCTAGTCCAATAAATTAGTGGAATTTTGCAAGAGAGGCTGAAACTTCCTATATCAAATAGGCTTTATTATAGGCCAATAGATAAGATATCACCCCATAACCAAAAAATATCAAACAATCTCCTGCTGGTTAAGTGGCCAGGTGAGTAATACGTGTGGTGGGCCAAACTGCAAAGATACAGTGACTCAACCTAAGGGCCAAACAAGTGAATTTTAAAGGAACAGTAACATCAAACATTTTTCTAAAGTAATAAAAATATAATGTAGTGTTCCTCTGCACTGTAGTGTTGTGTGGGCCAACCTTGCACCCAGGGCCGCCATTAGAAATCACGGGGCCCCGCACAACAAAATTGTCGTCTTTCCGTCACTACAGGACTTCAGTGTCGGCTCCTTCGTGTCTTTCCGCCGCTTCAGGACGGCACTTTTCGTTCCGCGATCGGAAGGAGCCGCATAAGCTTGGTGCTGATAGGGGGGGCCCGGCTCGTGGAAAAATGCAGCACTGCCACTTGTCCCCCCTGTCCCCCCCTGATGGCAGCCCTGCTTGCACCCATCCTGCTCTCCGTGCACGCCAGCTTACGCTTCCGACTTCCAGCTTTGTATGCCTGCTAGCCCCACTCCTTTTGTGATGTCATCGGTGGGCCAGGTCAGTCTATAAAGGGAAGCCAGAAGTTGGGCACATGCGGGCACGGTTGGAGGGAGGAGGAGGGAGGGCGGGTTAGGGGCAGGTTGGGTAAAACCCGACCCGCACATCACTGCTGCACTGGTAAAACGGCTGTGAATGCTTCAGGAACACTACTATTTTTTATTTAAATGTGCCATATAGCAGTTTTTCAATTTCTGTCATTGCTACACAGCAGCTTGTTTATATGAACTATAGTAGTGTTTCTGAAGCAAACACATCAGTTTTACCAGTGTCTGGGAAGTTACATCCCAGAGATTCTAGCTGCCCCCCAGGTAAGAAACCCGTGTTTGATTCTAACAGTTTTAGAATCAAATTCAAAAT
This sequence comes from Xenopus borealis, assembly GCA_024363595.1. Lineage (NCBI taxonomy): Eukaryota > Metazoa > Chordata > Amphibia > Anura > Pipidae > Xenopus > Xenopus borealis. Next base: position 175,842,247 of record CM044431.1, read on the forward strand.
AACAACTGCAGTAAGCAATTTTGCCTTTGATACCAAGCCTTGCTGAATAAGGTATTAAAGGAACAGTGTAAAAATAAAAACTGGGTAAATAGATAGACTGTGCAAAATAAAAAATGTTTCTAATACCTTTAGTTAGCCAAAAATGTAATGTATAAAGGCTGGAGTGACATAATGGCCAGAACATTACTTTCTGCTTTTCAGCTCTCAAAGTTAGTCAGTGACTTGAAGGGGGCCACATAGGACATAACCTTTCAGTGAGTTTGCAATTGATCAAAAGCAGGTATGACCCATGTGCCCCCCTCAAGTCGCAAAACCGGAAAGACGGGCACAGCAGTGCAATATTTTAGCATCCAGGAAAATGCATGCGCAAAACAACCATTTGCGAACAATTACGCGCTGCACATACTTTATAAATGACCCCCAGTGACTCAGTTAATTAAAGAGCATTATAAACTGAGAGGGAAGAAAGTAGGATATCTTCCTCCTTTATAAATATATATAGATAAATATAAAATTGCAGAATACAGTTATGTCATCACCGTATAAACAAAGGATAATACCAGGCACATGAAAAGATAAGCTACAAGCAAGGTCACTGTGTCTCATTAAAAACACGAGTCCTACCATATTAAGATCTGTCTGAGGAACAATTGTCTTCAACTTCTCTCCCTGCTTGCCATCAGTAATTCCTTCAACAATCATCTCAATGCAGTGGGGTACATATTTCTCAAACAGGTTGTTTAATACATTTTGCTCCTGCTGGAAATAATACATAATGAGAGTGTCAAATTAAGAAATTACATGGAGTGAATTAATGATGTACCAATGTAATATTTCAAAAACGATAGTCAGAGATTTAGAACATTTGAATGGTTCTACCTTGCTATGTCTATTATTCACCCATTTCTGCCAATAAGGTCTATATTTTAGATTCTTAGGATCCACAAAGACCATACCACAGCGGGATACGGTGGCTGGTGATGCATACTGAAGATCTCCAACCTGAAGAAATAACAGGGAACATTGAGTATTAATGAAGCCAATGATCTGATTCTGCTTGTCAGCAGTAAAAATCAATAGGGGATGAAAACAGTCTGCACCTCAAACAATAATGCACAGTGTGGTTGAAGTCTAATGCGCTCTCCATTTGCCAAGGTCAATAACTTGTTGTCATCCATTACAGAATTCATATTTTCAACCCAAAGAGCATCGACATCTCCATCAAACAAAATATATCTGTAAAGACCAAGTAACATGCTTCATAAATTATATGATAATAATATAATTATATTGTCAGTTTTTTAATTGCAAAACTCTTACATTTACACAAGACACGTAAACCAATATATTCATAAAACCTTCTGGTCACTAACAAATACAGTCATAGAGATTTATACAAGAGGTCCATATAGTACTACAAATGCTATAAAATATTAAAGGCAAAATAGGCAATAAGAACATGAAATATTTGTATCTATTTGCTTATGATTACAAGTTGCATATTTTGAAATGGGAGCAAGGTTCCTGATTCTCTAATGCCAACTAAAGTTCAAGCAAACTAAAAATACCTTCATAGGACTACTATGAGTCAAAACTCCAACTCACAAGCAGTCTTACCGTCTCTCTTTTTTCTCAGTTGGTTTGTTAATTTCCCTGAAGATATTTGAAAGAACTCCATCTGTCCAGTCTCGGGTTGCAGGATCCAAAATACCATATAGCTCAATCACACTCATGGCTTTGGGATTAAGTGTGTACAACTTGGTAACAAGGCCAAGCCTGGTCGAGACATAATTTTAAAACCACTCAGAGAATACATCAAAACTGTATCAATATGTACATTTGAATACTGGCAGATAGTGTGGTATACAAATTACCTGTAATTACATATATTCTATTTTCATATCATTTATTTTATTTGTATGCATAGATTATCAACTGTCAAGAAAAGGAGAGAGTTGATATGATGGTAGTTTCTAAACTTCTAATGACAAGCACAGAGTCTAGAGGGAAGGCTTTTCTAAAAGCAGCAGGACACTAAAACCAAGGTTTTATTTAAAGGGTTGCAAAATATGAGTGACTTGGGTTACACACATTGAAGCACCTCAGACTGAGAACAGAAGTTGGCAGTAGGAAGAATAAGGAAATATAGGTAGAGTAGGCAAATATGGCAACAGCAGAGGAAATAAGTACTGTTTAAGCAAAATAGAAGCAGAAGCACAAGATAGCTCCACCACAAAATGTCTGGATAAAGCCAGAAAGGGGAAGTTTAAAGGGATACGGTCATGGGAAAAAAATATTATTCAAAATGCATCAGTTAATAGTGCTGTTCCAGAAGAATTATTTGTGTGAAATCCATTTCTCAAAAGAGCAAACAGATTTTTTTTATATTTCATTTTAAAATCTGAATTTGTCAATTTCCCAGCTGCCCCAAGTCATGTGACTTGAGCTCTGATAAACTTCAATTACTCTTTACTGCTGTACTGCAAGTTAGAGTGATATCACCCCATCCCTTTCCCCCACCCAGCAGCCTAACAAAAGAACAATGAGAAGGTAACCAGATAACAGCTCCCTAACACAAGATAACAGCTGCCTGGTAGATCTAAGAACAGCACTCAATAGTAAAACCCATGTCCCACTGCTTACTATTCAGTTACATTGAGAAGGAAAAACAACAGCCTGCCAGAAAGCAGTTCCCTCCTAAAGTGCTGGCACAAGTCACATGACCAGGAGCAGCTGGGAAATTGACAAAATGGCTAGCCCCATGTCAGATTTCAAAACTGAATATAAAAAAATCTGTTTGCTCTTTTGAGAAATGGATTTCAGTGCAGAAGTCTACTGGAGCAGCACTATTAACTGATGCATGTTTTCCCATGACAGTTTCCCTTTAAGAGAGTGCATGTTTACAGAAACAGACATGGGATAGCAAAAATATACAAAAATATTATTAAGGATAAGGGCATGAGAAAACAGAGCAAGTTGTCCCTGCTATATACCACCATACAGTACAATATTCATCTGGTAAAGGGCCCCCCCAATGATGTCAGACCAAACCCCCTTTTGGTTTTGTTACAAAATTATGACTTAAAATGAGGCTATGGAAGAGTATTAAAAAATCATATACAGTGTAACCTCCATTTATAGTACACTGGTTTTAAGTTTTCCAGCATTTTACATTTTTCATTTGTGGTCCCATCAATTTATAATGCATTTTAATGGGTACAGTTCCCTGATTTTAAGTAATATTTTCCAGAATTTTAAATCAAAATTTTGTCCTGATGTTCCCAAAAACTGCTTTTTTCCCTCTATGAATGTTATTATTTGTGAAATAAAGAGGATTAAAATTACAGATGTATATTTTGCCATGGTTCTGCCAGTACATGGTCAATTCCAATTAGTCTGCTTTTTATATAGTCCTGCACCAATCACTTATTGCTTTAGGTTGTGTATGTGACTGATATAGAGGCGTTGCACATGCCCCCATAGTGTAACATTAACTCTGCAATGTTTAACCCTTTTTATTAACCAGTAAATATTGTATCTCAAAGTAAAACAGTCTCCTGTGCTTTTATGCTTTTAGTACATGAAGAAAGTTACTTTAATACATTTCCATGATTTTACATTGATTTTACATTTTACATAATTTTTCTTGGTCCCCTGAAAAATGTAAAATGGGGGGTTCTACCGTATTGGAGTCATAAAAGGGTTGGTACTTTCCATTTTCTATTTGTGACCATTTTTCTAAAATTGAAAGTTTCATTTTTCACCTTTTATGCCTTTCCCTTAGTTTCATTAAAACAGCTGTTAGAATTGATACAATAGTTGCTAATAATATAACGATGCTGCTGAGAAATGCATCAACTAATGTTGCAAATTGTAGCAGTTCATAATCTGCTCCTGAATTACTGAGACGCCAGACTCAAACACCAGACAAACATACTTTGAACTTTAATTTAAAAAAAAAATGAAAAAATAATACAAAAATGGAAAGCAATTGAAAAAAAAGTCTTTATTTCCAGTGAATTTGGAAACAACTGAACTGAAAAAAGTGTTTGTAAGGGGAACAACCCCTTTAATTATATCTATTTAAACTGATATTGTGGTATAGCTCACTCTTTATAGTATTCATACATTTTTTGAGAGTAGTGTACAAATTAGTGAGATAGCAGCAACACTATTACAATTATTTGTGTTACTATAAAGGAGAAAAAGATACAAAAATAGTAACTATTATGTGATTCCCTGTTGAGAAAAGTTCTAAATCTTATGATGTAGCCATGGGGCTTAAATACCCTTTTTCTGTATTTCATAACTTGGAGGCTGAACCACGGTGTTTATGTGAGTATTTTACATAATTCAAGCGGTTCTCTGCACCGATTATCAATATATTGAGGACATTGAGACATTTTGTGCTTTCAGCTACCAAACATTGCCTTACCATTTAAGGCATTAAAGTTGCACATGCTCAGTGGATACTGAACAGGTGTTGAAAAGTTAAGCTTAGGGGTTGCTGCAAATTATCAAGCAGAAAATGAGGCTGGTCTGTAATGAGCTGATGCTACAAGACTGATTATTAAATTGTGATGCTAATTGAACTGGTGCCTGTGATGCCATGTAGTAATTTATAATATTAATTACTAATCAGCCTTATACTGGGACATTTATACTCTGTGTACTGTATATTTTCCTAAGTCCCTAAGCTGAGTAACTGACATCAGTACAGAGCATGTGCGGTGAATCAACATAAATTAAGATGGGGAGCTACTGGGGCATCTTTGGAGACACAGATCTTTATTGCTAAAGGGCTGTGGTTGCCTTGGGCTGGTACAGAAGCCTAAATATATTTCTAGCCTATTTCTAAAGTTTAACTTTCCTTGTCCTTTAAGGCACAAAATGTCCTTAATATACCGATAATGGGTTGGGTGCATAGGATCTCTTATATTTGTCTATATGAATTTTTTGGTCACAGTCTCATTGCACCCCCAACATACTAGTTTAAAATTTAGTGGTGAGGACAACTCTCTCTTGTTTGTTATACTTAACATAATACTTACTTTGTCTGTGCCAAGCATAAGGTGTTAATTACAACAGATTTTCCTCCCCCTGTTGGTCCAACTACCATAGTGGTGTGGCGTGTAAGCATGGTCTCATACATCTGAACAACTTTATCCACCTGTAAACCAGACATTATAATAATGAAAAAAAGAAAGAAAGTAAAAAAGAAAGAAAGAAAGAAAGACAAATGTACCTGTGTGGGTAGAAGGATATAGTTATTCTCTTGAAGAGCTTCTTCAACAGCATCATTAAAATCAGGATAGCGAACACGAGGACAATCCAGTCCAGGAAATAAGTCAGAGATCAAGCCAAGAAATAGTGGGACATCTTCAAACACAAACTTAGGCAGATTCATATCTCTTAAGGCTCTCATCAAAACAACATCCTGCAATCCAATAACATCTACTTTATAACAAGGAATAAGAGATAAATACTAAACAGAAAAATGATTTCGCAAGACAAGCAGATCTTTACTTAATTTGGCCATTTGCAGTAAATGCTTTATATATGTCCATATATTAAGACTTTGGGTTCCTGTGATACATTGAAGAAAGGAAATGCAGATTGTAGAAATAAATTAATCATAGCCAACTACAAAAATAAGACCAAAAATGGTGGTCATACTACAAATATGGAGTTACAAGTTAAGACATACAAGTGGTACAAAAGCGCCAGAACTTCCATTTTAAAGTGAAGGCGATATTAAAAATCACACACCATACATTTTAACTATTTGTGTTACTATATATATCTGCATGTGGATCTACAGTAAACCATGCAGTGCCATGCTAGGCAAAATTTTAAAGAACAGGTAGCTGAAAGAAAGCACACAAGCCAAGTCAATTTTATCTACACTACAGGACAGAAAGGAGAGCTAATGGGATAATTTAACAGCATAGGAAAACAGCATTTGCATCAATTTAAATATACCTCATTTAGATCTGGTGAACCCCTTTTCAGTTCCCCCGCCATCACCAATACAGATTTTAAGGCTCGAAGACCAAAATCATAGTGATGCTGCTTGGACAGCTGCTCCCGTGCCAGCTTATACAATACTGTCATCTTTTTTGCCAAGTTCTGAAAAGAAAATAATATTGAATCCACTATGCAATGCACATTGCAGGTCTCATTTGTTTATATTTGAAATTCCCACCCTGTGACCCTCAAAAGACTGCTGAAGGTTGCGGAGATTTAGCTACCCTCCAGTTTGCAATTTCAGCACTCTGGTTGCTAGAGTCCAAATTACCTCAGCAACCATGCCCTGATTTAAAAAAGAGACTGGAATACGAACAGATTAGTGTCTGAATAGAAAGATGAGTAATGAAAAGTAGCATTAATAGTACATTTGTAGTTTACAGAGAATTTCTTTTTTAGACATAACATACTAAAAGTTAACTTAAGGGCTGGTGCAGACAGGGAGATTCAGGGAGTTTCTGTCGCCTCGCAGAAGAGGCGATTAATTGCCAGTTGACAGAATCTCCCCTACCTGTCTGCACCAGCCCTAAAGGTTAACTACCCCTTTAAAGATGTCTATTTTACAAACCTGCATAAAATTTAGATCACATAATTAACAGAAAATGATAACACTTGCTTTTGCCTGAAGAAATCCTTCTGAGAAGAGCATGATTTCACAGATTTGCTGGAGGTCTGGCACAATCACAACTACTGGCCTGAAAAGAGCCTTAACTGATTCTGGCAGCTCTGTGCGTCCAGCATAGCCAGGATTCATTGTAATAAAGATTCCCATTCTAGCATCCAGTGCAATCTCCTGCCCCTCAAACTGAAAGAAGAGAAAGATTAGAACTAAAGGGCATATGTATAAACAATTGGTAATTTTTACAGATTGTAATGATGGTTACTACACAGTAAAAAAACTGATCAGTTCAGCTTTAACAAGCTCTCTTTTGAGCTGTAATGATTTGTTACAGACTAAAAAATATTTTCCAAGTTCCAAATTGCTTAGCCCAATTACTTGAATTCATTTTAACACAATATACATTCATTTCTTTGTGCTGATTAAATCTGTGTGGTTTGAGTTAATTTCTTCAACTGAGTTCTAACACACCACATTTTTGTACTCACCGTTAA
>CM044431.1:175873530-175894053 GCA_024363595.1 Xenopus borealis
CGAGCCTAGACCAGGGTGCTTGGTACTTGTTCTGGTATTTGGGTGCCGACCGTGACACATGGTACAGGTACTCTTTCCCATCCACAGAAACCCCCTCCATTCTCTGGTGATCCCTATAGAATGCTAATCTTGGTGGTCAGAAATGTAATCTTAAAATATATTGTCTTGTGTACAACTAGTAGGATTATATGATCAGACCTTAGGTATTTCCCCGGACTAGAAGCCAATGAGAATATAAACAACCCATATTGATATTCCAGACTATTTAAGGGACCCCGCAGAAACCGCCACTGAACATACTTTATGCAAAGTTAAAATGTGTTAATTGTAACATGTCGTCAAAAGTTGACAATGATATGACTCATCCCATTCACGTTCCTGGCCTGCTCTGTGATGTAGAGTTTTGATGTCCCCCAGTTTGCGATCTAGTGGATGGTGTCAAACTGCATGTACGGTTCTTTGTGGGTAGCTTTACATCCTCTCTGACTCTTACCAAAGAGTCCAAAAAAGCCAGTGTGTTATCTTGCACATCTTCTTGTGTAAACCTGATGTTGTGGTCCACTGTGTTGATGTGTTCAGTGAAAGTCTGTACCTCCTGTGTGTGTATTTTAACCCATGTGTCATCCACATATCGGAACCAATGACTGGGAGTGAGTACATTGAAGCTATCCAGGGCCTTTCATTCCACTTCCACCATGTACAGGTTTGCCCAATGGGCATACCATTGTTTATTCTGTGACCAGTACCAGCCCTTGGATTTTGTTAGTAAAATCCTGGGAGTTCTGTATGTGATGCTCTGTACTTCCAAACAAAGGGGATAGGATGATGGCTAGGTATTTTGCCACGTTTTCACAGAGTTAATGCTGCTGACAATAGGTCTGAGGGGGGGGCCCTTCCTTGTGTATCTTAGGGAGTCCATATATGCATGGAGGGGTTTCCCCAGGATAGAGACCATGATATGTGGCCTGACCAATAGCTTTGTCTTCCTTCAGTGAAGCAAGATCCTATGTACAATGTTATTCTGAATTGAGAAAGTCAGTTGGATGACTGGTGAAACGTCTTCAAGGAAAAAATACAGCAAGTCCAGTTGATTTGACTTATTTCTATAGATATAGCCTAAATGTAGATAGGGAGCTCTGAACAAACTGTCCTGTTTTTAAAGAAATGGGGAAGTAAAACCAGTGAACAAAACCCAATTTAAAAATGAGTGCATTATAAAGGCAAAAATAGATTAAATTAAAACAATAGGATGTGATTTCCTATTCCTATTTAATGTACTAATTTATAGCAAATGTGTTTTTAGGTATACTGACCCTTTAAATGCAACTTATGTGTTAAATGGCATTTGTTTCTGATGAATGTCCATGAAACTACCATTATAATAAAAAGCTGTAAATAAGTGTTAATAAAAATTGACATGGGGCTAACCCAAACTTTAAATGTAATGAAGGCCCACAAGCTCTTGAATAAGTCGAACACAATGTATACAAATATGTGGTTGGATGGGGAAGTTTATGTTGTTTAAATAATACATTCATTACAGATCGGCAAGATATGATGTGTAAAGGCTGATGTGCTATTGTGGAAATTGAGACATTTTGTAGGAGGCTGATAAAGGTTAACAGGTTACTATGATTAAGAAATGCAAATAATACAAATTCCCAATCCAGCCACATATTTTAACCCCTGATTTGACACTGGAGAGAAAGCTGCAAAATAACATTTAGTGACAAACCTTTTGCGCATTATAAATTTCATATATTTGCTGCAAGCCCTTCATTTCCTTCTGGATTTGTATGAATTCAGGGTACATTGTGATAGGAAGATCAAACAGCTTTTCTGCATTGGCTAATTCCTGACGGTTCTTTTCATATTTTGCCAGTTCTTTTTCAAATGTGTTGAGGACCTGTAATCCTGTTTAAGTACCAGATAGATAGAATAAGACATTAATGAGTAAAAATTGCACATGAAAAGTGAGGGACGTTATATTCTTCTAATTTTTGTTTTTGACATTGTAAACTATGGAAAGTATGTTTTCTTGCATTCTATAAACATATCTATATGAGTACCTTCTTCAGTCTGTTCCAAAGCTGCTAACGGGAACTTTATAACATTAAAACAATAACTGGCAGAACGGTAACCAGGAGAGAATTCAGTGTTGACCAACCTGTCATGGTCGACTGCTCTCCGACAGGCGGGAAGCCCTGTGTCCCCCCTTTCTCTTCGAAGAGAAACAGATTTAACGGGGAGTACAAAAATCCTGTTTTCTCTTACGTCTCAAGGGGGACACAGGGAACAATGGGGACTTAACAAAGCAGTCCCCAAACAGCAGGGTGGAGGCAAGCCTAGACCTGTACTGTTACTGCTTATTTGATGACTGATTGTAACACCTTCCGTCTGAGGGAAGCCTTGGAAGAGTAAAAGGTGTCAACACTGTAAAATTTGGTAAATGTATGGACCGAAGACCAGGTAGCCGCCTTGCAGATCTGCTCTAGGAAGGCAGAGTTTTGCCACGCCCAGGAGGCCCCCACCGCTCTGGTAGAGTGGGCCCAGATTCCATCTGGCGGACATCTCCCCTTCGCTAGATAGGCTTGCTTGATTGTCTCCTTGATCCAACGAGAGATGGTAGACTTAGAGGCTGGCTGACCCTTATGGGGGCCTTCTGAATGGCTTGGACAGTACCAACGTAAGGCTCTGACCACATCCAGGCTGTGGATCCGGTGTTCCTTGTTATATTTAGGTTCCGGGCACATAGAGGGTACCATGATCCCCTTGATTTACGTGGAAGGAAGAGACAACTTTGGGCAGAAAGTTAGGAAGTGTGCAGAGCACGACTTTATCCTTGTGAAAAATTAGGAATGGTGGTTCACAGGAGAGTGCGCTGAGTTCGGACACTCTTCTGGTGGATGCAATTGCCATGAGGAATACTACTTTCCAAGTGACCGACGTGTCAGAAATCAAGCTCATCGGTTCAAAAGGAGGGTCGAGAAGTACCTCTAACACTACGTTGAGATCCCATCCTGCCACCGGTGGATGGAATGTAGGGGCAATATGGGATACTCCTTGTAGGAATGTACGTATGGCTTCCTCATTTGCCAATTTATGCTGGAACAGGACAGACAGGGAAGACACTTGGACCTTGAGAGAACTACTCTTCAGCCCTATCTGGAAGCCATGTTGAAAAAATGACATAACTCTAGGGATATTGAGGTCAGTGAATGCATGTTCCGTCGCTCTGCATCAGTTTGAGTAGGTACTCCAAACCCTGTGGTACGATTTGGAGGATGATGCCTTGCGCGCCTTGAGCATGGTAGGAATGACGTCTTCAGTTAGTCCCCTATTCCGCCAGATGGATGCCTCAACACCCATCCCGTCAAAGCAAACAGACCGAGATTGTGATGCACTATTGGACCTTGTTGGAGGAGATCTGGTCTGTGTTGTAGTCGAATAGGTTGTGCTATCGACATCTCTTGGAGGTCGGAGAACCAGGTCCTCCGTGGCCAGAAGGGAGCCACTACTATAACGGCTGCTCAGGATCTCTTTATCTTCTTTAGAACTCTTGGAAGCATAGGAAGAGGTGGGAAGACATATGCCAGATTGAAATCCCACTGTTGAGTCATGGCATCTACCCCCGCAGCTAGAGGGTCTCTGTAGCGAGCGAAGAACTTTGGTACTTTGTGATTGCGTCTGAAGGCCATTAGGTCTATGCTTGGTTGTCCCCATCTTCTGGCAATTGCCATTCCCCCGGATCCAACTGGTTCTGGCTGAGAAAGTCTGCCTTTGTATTGACTATTCCTGGAATATTTATTGCCGATATGTTTGCTGCATTGGTTTCTGCCCAGCACAGGATTCTTTCAGTTCTAACTGACTTTGTGTCCCTCCTTGGCGATTTATGTACGTTACTGTGGCGACGTTGTCGCTCTGTATGCGTACTGATTGACCTCAAAGCTGTTGTGTCCACTGAGACAGTGCCAACTTTACTGCCCTTAGTTCGAGAATGTTTATTGGGAGACTGGATTCGTCTGGGGACCAGCACCCCTGTGCCGATAGATTGTCCCATGTCGCCCCCCAGCCCTGAAGATAGGCTTCCCTGCTGGTGTTCCATTCCCCCAATCACTGACTGAAGCGTCTCCATCTTGAAACACGCGGGTTGAGACCCTTGAGATCTAACACGGGTTGGACTGTGCCATCTTTTTTTGGAACCGTGAACAGATTTGAGTAGAAACCGGAGAATCTCTCTGTGGCGGGCGAATGGGTACAATTACCCCTGTTCTCTCCATCTTCTCTATGCATTGTAGAAAGGCTCTTGTTTTTGCAGGGTTTGACAAAAACCTGGACATGATGAATGTTCTGGGTGGAGGAGATGTCAAATCGAAGTGGTAACATTCTGAAACAATTTCCTTCACCCATGCATCTGCTGAATATCGAAGCCACACCTCCCAGAATCATAGTAGTTTGCCTCCGATTTGATCTAACGATTCCGGAGGGAGTGCCCTGTCAGGAGGACGCTGTCTTGTCAGCCGAGGGCTTGTTGTAAGTTTTGTTATTTTTCCATGAGGAACGGAAGTGAGAGAGTTGTGGGGGTCTATGTCGCCCCCGAGGTACACCTCCCTGAATGTCCCTGACAACGGAAACCGACCATGCTTGTATGGCCCTGGACACCCAGGCTAAGGCTAAACAAGGCCGAAGGGTAGAACCAGCTGAGGAAAAAATTGCCCTTAGGAAACCTTCCGATCTCCTGTCTGAAGGATCTTTAAATGCTGCCGCGTCAGTGACTGGCAGCATAGTTGACTTGGAAAGTCTGGACACTGGTGCATACACAGTTGGGGGGTTTGACCATTTGTCAACCAGTTCCTTAGGGAAAGGGTAAGACTTTGAAAAATTTTTAGTCAACTGGAATTTACGGCTTTGGTGCATTCCATTCTTCTTGAATCATACTATTTAACTGTTCATGGTCTGGAAAGCAGACTGACGACTTGTGTTGTCTCTTAAAGAGAGAAGAGACTTCACCCTGTTTCTTCGGCTTTTGGGATAGATTGAGTACCTCAAGAACTCCATTGATATATATCTATATCATGAGGAGTATCGTTCTCTCTGCTTCCTTCCTTATCTTCTACCTCATCCTCGGATGATGCTTCCGAGGAAGGTAGTTCCCCCTCTGAATGAGATGATAATAGCTCTTGGGCCGAATCGTCGGAATGGGACTGAGATTTGTGTCCTTTATCTTCCTTGTTGAGCTTACGTTTACCACCCTTGTTGTGGTGGAGCTGCGCCAGAGCCTTCCCCAAAGTATCAGCAATCGCTGGTAGACCCTGTAAGGTTGCCAGGGACTGGGAGAGTTGAACCCCCCAGGAGGAGGGTGGAAGTTCTGCTGATGGCCCAGGACCCGGTTCAGAAGTAATCTACGGGGGGGGAATTTCCAGACTGTGGTTCTGAGTGACCCCCAGAAGCAGCAGCTACCCCATAGTGCAGGATCCACAAAACGGCTCCTTGTGGCTTCTAGGCAGTTTAATTTGGCATCTGGTACAGGCAAGGTACCTCACCTGTGCTGTGGAGGGAGCCCTCCCTTCCGCCTGTGTGAATGGCCCCCCTATCCTACCTTCTGCCATAGCAGTGTCAGTGAGGGAGGTTGAGCTGAGTTTCTAAGAAGTTGTGCTGGTTTTAAGCTAGCCTGCCGCAGAGAGGGTACTGTGTGAGAAGCGCCGGTCCCAGAACACATGCACTCCAGCTACTGCGCATGTGCGAAGAGCGCATTCAGAAGACCGCGCAATGGGACAAAATGGCACTTGGAACGCATATGCATTCCAAAGTGCGCGCCAGTCGAAGAACTCCCCAACCTGTGCGCCAGTGGAAGAAACTCCTCAACCCCCTTGACAAGCCAGGTACTGGCATTTGAGTGTGCAGAGGCTGAAGAGGCAGGGAGGGAAAGAGGACAGGAGCAACCCTATTATCCCCCAACAGGGCTGGGCAGGGTAGAAGGGGAACTAGTGGCAGCGAGGAGGTCTCCCCCAAGCCAACCCATAAGCATGAGCCACTTACCCCTCACACCGGCCAGACCATCTGCCCTGGTAGCCCAGTGCAGGTATTTCTCTGGGTGGTCGGGTATAGCCTCAGGGCTAGAATTTTTGACCCCGGTGGAAAGTCCTCTGCAGGGGCTAACTCTATCAATAACAGGTAACCCTGTTTTGGGTCTCACCCTGGGTGTCAGCCAATTGCTGACTGAAGAATCCATCTGTGTGATGGGTGTCCATCCTCCCCAGAGCAGGACACTTGTAAAACTGAAGAAGGTGCTCAGTGGAGGGGGGGGGTTAAAGCCTGTTTGGGCATGCCCCCTCAATTTAAATATTTCAAGTGTCCTGCCTCCAGAGGATGGAGCTTAACCCAATCGGGAAACTCTTGCTCAGTATCAATAATACAGCTTGCTCTCGCACAATCCTTCAAATAAATCAGAGATGTCTAGTGCACTAAGCTAGAGGCTCAGCCACCTAAACTTCAATATCAGGCAAAAAATCCGAAGGCACACAGACTGCTGCAAGCAAGGAACATCTTGCACGTTTAATGCAATGAATGCAACATTTTGGGGACATGCCCCTTTGTCAAGTTTGACACAGGGGCGTGTCCCTGAAACATTGCATTCACAGCATTAAACTCATGCTCAGGACCTAACCTATAATAGTAAATCACAAATAAAACTAATGTTTCCACTGTGTCAATTGAAAAATTATGGAAAATTATTGTTCTGAATTTTAGTAAAAGGTTTACTAAAAGGTTTAGTTTTTTCTACAGTGTCAAATGTATATCTTACTAAGTCATATAGACTATAGACAGAAGATACACATCTGTATAAGCCTCTGCTTATACTGCACCTCTGTAAAGTTTATACTATTAAGGTGACCTGTGTTTTACTGAACTAATACAAATAATGAATCACAACAAATATGTTATTTCCTTGCAGTGATTCAATATCCATATTGTGCAATACTAATATTGTTTATTGTCTAGTACCTTTGTCAAGGTTATCTCCAACTGCCCCAGGTCCTTCTGTACGGAACAATTCTGCAAAATCGGACAATTCCTTCTTATAGTCTTCAATTTGATCTTTTGTAATCTAGGAAGCAGCAGAGTTAAAAACAAAGTTAGCTGAATGTGGCAGCATGAGACAATTCTCTATCATTCTACTTTGGAATGACAGGAGCAACAAAACCAGTGGAACAGTGTAGAGTCACTTCCCACCACTTGCAAATCTCCAGTATGGCACGCCTACACAACTGTACCCTGAAACCATTGTAATAATATTTTCTGCAAGATCACTTAACTGCAATCCGTCATCCTCCGCCCGTTATCTGTAACATTATGCAATTCATTCATTTCAAGCATATACTGTAACTGCTATATAAACTAGGCTCATTATTGCCAATTTTTATGTTGAGAAGAAGAAACAAATATCTTTCTGGAGTCAATTTAAGTGAGTAATCATCTCAAGCATTGTAATACATTAACTTCTTCGGGTGCATTTAAAATTGTTCATTGCAAATTTGCTGAACTTTTGTAAGGAAAAGTTGAAGTGTGTACTGGCTATCATTTCTATCATTTATGCACTGGTTAATACATACAAACTGTGAAGCACAGCAAGTTAAAGTTATATTAACCTCTCTTAGATGTATGTGCAAATTCCTGAATCTACAGATAGTTGCTACAAAACTCCAGAGCAGCTCTATGGGGCATCCTGGAATGTCACAACTTAGGTCCAGACAAACTGTAAGATTTGCTCCTTTTGCTCCTTTGATAGGGGCATTTTAAAGCTCTGATATATCTCAGCTGAACGAAAGTTACCTGTGTAAATGACTTCTTGACCTTTCCAAGGCTGTGATCCACAAGTTTTGATTCCTGAAAAAGTTCTTCCCAGATCTGTGGAATGCTGTCTGCCAAATATTTCTCCTCTTCTTCAAACTGGAATAAAATAATAACACATTTAAATCATGAAGCACCTTCATTTCCATAGACCATAAGAAAACATAATGGCAATTTTTTGGCCTTTTAAAATATTGCAGGGGTCCACTGAAGCTGCCACCTCAAGGTTCTACTATTCTAGCAATGCAGGTCCCCCACATCATCACAAATCCTCCCTCCCCAACACATACCTCTGCATACCTGTACTGTAATGTCTCTTACTTGCCACAGCCTGCCAGAAGCCACCTCAACAGTATCACCTGGTAGGGTAAGCAGTGGTTCTGGGGTGGTGAGGCCCACCAGGTTTTATCCTGGTGCCCCACCACCCCATTACAGCACTGGGCTTTTCAATGGATTGGTGCTAAAGGCCAAAAATAGTATCCACGGAAAAAAAGTGGCAACGTTTCAAGGCAACAAGGGTCTTGTATAGGCCCGAAAAATTGCCAATATTATGAGCTAATAAACAACTCACAACTGGTTTAACAGCATTGGATGTGTCATTGGTGTTTTTACCATGGAGTATATTTTTGGGCCCTTGGCAGTGGCAACATTTCGGGCCTATAACAAAACCCTTTTTCAAGCCAGCATCTTATTTGTCATTGGTGTTTTGTCCTTGGAGGCAAAGGAAGTACTAAAGACTAGTGAAGCATGGACTGACAAAATACCAACCAGTGTCTGACCCTAACCCATCCACAACCTAACCCTGCGCCTTCCTTACTTATATACCAATTACTGCCCCAACCCACACCTCTCTGCTGTCACTGGAGGGCGGAAGTATATAAATAAGTGATTGTCCTGAGGAGAAGGAATTGGAGCGAGATTATGTGATATACTAATGAGCCACCTTGCCACTAGCAAACTCTATAATCTCTATAACCACTAATGTATTAAACCCATTGTATCCCAAATTGCTTAGCTGTCATCTGCTACACAATCCTTCTGAACCTTACATGACTGTCTCTACTATTACATGTTATTATTTATAAAAAGGTATTAGATGTTTGAAAACACTCAGTTTTTACAAAAGCAAGATAACTGTAAATATTATGCACATTCATATTAAAACCTGTCATTGACATTATTTGCACTTTAGAATATTACAAAAAGGGCTCTGAAATGAATGTGGTGTTTACCTCAATATTATACATTGATAGTGTTCTATATCTCTCCTGAACATCTTGATACCTCATTTCAACTGTTAGTGATTTGTCTCTTATATTTCCTATGGTTCCAAGCACAAACTTGAGATCTTCAAGTGTTTCTGGAGAAGTCTTTAACTGTACAGACAAGTTCTACAATAGAAACGGGTTTAACTGATGAGAGGATATAAAAAGTATTTATTATAATGATGCAAACATGGCAGTATAAATCTAAAAAATAAAAAGTCATATACAGTGGGTCAGTGACAGCTTAGCCTGCTGCATGTATAATAAACGTGAATTACAGAAAACTTCAATGAACTTTATCTTGTATAAGAAAATAACATGGACATAGAATGGGCTACATTTAAAAATCTTTACATTAATTATTTTTATAGCTTCAATAAATTGTCAGTTTTAAACTGAACAAAAAAATTTGAAATTTTAATTAACGAGAAAAAGAAAGTCTTGTGATATGCTTAGACTTGACTAAGTCACTAACTTAGACTTTACATTTCTCAGCAATTGGGCAAAAATTAACAATATGTACTGTTTCAAATTCAATATATTGTTTCAAAACTAACTAATATCTTTTATGACCGCAAATAAATGTATATGTATACCCAAATCAGTGTGCTTACACTTAATCCTGAAAGCATGTTTTGCAAAGTACATAACTTGCATTTAGACAAAAACAATAAAATCTGTAACATGCAAATGAAAAGTTAATGTACACCTGGGGTTTACAGAGGGTGACCATGAAATTATACACCAAAAAAAATATTCATACTTCAAGTTCATCTTTAAGGCTGTAGAGTTCTTCCCGTGCGGATTCATTGAGAAGATGTCCCAGAGAATTAACCCAAGCTCTCGCGTTCTCTTGCACAGTGTAAGCCAAAGGTCCCAGGTACAGCCTGATGCATTGAACATCTTTTATTAATGGTTGCTGTGTCACCTCTAGAGATATTTTAGTGTAGAATTGCAGTTTCTCATCATATGCAACACAAGAAGGTCTTCTGGCAGCAAACTTCTCCATGACAATAGCTTTATCCAGCTTCCACAAAGGTCGGTATCTTTTCCACCGATTCAGGTATTTTGTGAGAGAGGTGAGAATGCGGTGCATATTTTGGTTGATAATCCGAGCTTGGTCTGTAATCTGATGATTCAGGTATATATCCTTGTAAAAACTGATGATGATCACCTCATCATCTTCTGTTTTTTGGGGAGGGCACTGGATGCAGGTCCCATTCATCCAGCGAACAAACCTCTGGAACAAAGTAAGATACTATTAGAAAGTCACAGTGTGGTGGTAGTGGCCAGCGCATAAAAATTCAAAGCAGAGTTCAGCATATCTCAGTCTACAATCAATTCTTTGTTATCACTCATACTTTACAAGCAATATTGACTATAAAGAATTCAGACAAGTACACATTTATTATGTGCTCCTTACTATTTGTCTTTCATGATTCAGCTACGTTAGCCAGGTATCAAAAAATGTAAACAATCTTGTACGCGGGTTAAAGCATTTTTTCCTAATTTTACCTTTGTGGTTTCCATACATCCCTTGTAACATTGTGCAGTTAGTTTGTAGATTTCATTGCCATTAGGCTGAAGAATTATTTCTGGGGCAGACAAAATAGTTTCAACTTGAAAGAGTGGCACATCCCCAAGAATCGAAGTATTAAAAGCCTGGAAGTTTCTGTATATATTAAAACAAAAGTAACAGCAGGTAGTTTAGCTCAGTTAGCAAGCATTGAACTCTCTGAGGCCTAGCTTTCTCTCAGTGACATTAGGTGATAATCGTAGTATAAAATACAACTATTCATTTTGACAATGCAAAGATTGTCTAGATATTTACCAGTTAGATATCACCACTATTCATAAATGAGGATACTTGCACAGATACACAGATGATTTAACGATTATAACAGATATCTAGAAAGCACAAAATGAAGAAGAAATCATATGCGCCACCTCATCCATTTGAAAAAAGGTTTTGTTTCACTGACATTTCTGTGCTACACTTTTAAAGCATGTGTATTTTATAGGGGCTGGATTCCAGCCCTTAAGTTTATATTTATTCATTTTTAACTTATAAGTACAGTAAATGTGGTTTATTTTAGGTTTCATTTTGGTATTTGGTTGAATCTTTCGCAAAGGATTTTCGGGGGTTCAGTCTAATCAAAAATAGTGATTCGCTACATCCCTAGTTTATTTGTGTTATCTGTGCAAATATACTTGCACAATGTACTAAAACCCCCCTAACTGACTACACCTTATATGTTTTATGCCCAAAGTCTGTTTACTTGGTATGTTAAAATAACCGCTCTCTGTGCAAAGAAATTGGTGGCCATGAACTGTAAGCAAGGTACCCCAGGAATCTTGACTGAAAGACAATCATCACTGTATAAGATAATACAGGTATGGGACATGTTATCCAGAATTAACGGGACTTGGCGTTTTCCAGAGAAGCTGTCTTTCTATAATTTGGATCACCACACCCTATGTCTACTAAAAAATCATTTAAATATACCATGGCAGTGTTTTGCTTCAAATAAACATGAATTATAACTTAGTTGGGATCAACTATCATTTTTGAAACTGTGAATAATATGATTACAATGGAGTCTATGGGAGATTGTCTTCCCATAATTTGAAGCTTTTTGGATAACAGGTTTCTATATAATGAATCCCATACCTACATAATATTAAAGTGGACCCGTCACCCAGACACAAAAATCTGTGTAATAAAAGTCCTTTCCAAATTAAACATCAATTCCAATTTCAAATTTTTATTAAAGCATTCATAGCTGTTTCAAGCTCATTTAAAAATCTCAGCTGTCAATCAAATATTGTCTGCCACTCCTCTATTCCTTAGTAGGGTTGCCACCTTTTCCACAGGCTGAACCCGGACATGAGGGCGGGCCCATGATGTCAGTGGGCGGGCCCGTGATGCCATGGGGGCGGGCCCGTTAGGTCATGGGGCGGGCCTGTGACATCATGGGGTGGGGCTATGACGACGCGATCGCCGATTGGCCAATCGCTGCGTCAATCAAGCTAATCCCACCCGGTTTTCCTTATTAGGAAAACCGAGCAGGAAGCATTGACCCGGGCAGCCCTTCAAAATACCGGGCTGTCCAGGTCAAAACCGGACAGGTGGCAACCCTATGCCTTGGGCATAGAGGCGGGGCAGATAATTACTTTCACGTTCCATTCAGCACTTCCTAGGTGTCACTGCTCTCCACACATTCCCCCAGTTCTCTTAACCATTTAATTGTGTAGCCAGGTAACAATGGTTTCTCAATACATTCTTTATTAAGTACCTTAGCTGGTATAATAGTGAAAGTAACTATATGAGGCTTTAGTAACCCAGGGGTCAAAAATTCAACTTAAATCAATGACTACACTTTATTATAACTGTGGGACATATTTGTAAGCTCTCTAACTAAATTCTGATTTAACTGATTAAAGCTCAAATTTTTTAAAGGGTTTCTGTCATGCTTATTATGGTTTACTTTTTATTTCTAAATTACATATTTGTACATTGCAAATACTTCTCTCTGCTATTTAAAATATTAGTCTTGAACCATTGGGGTAGAGGCAGCCTCTCAGTGCATTGTGCCTTAGTCTAAGCTTTGAGAAGGAGCCAACAAATTAGGATGGAACTGGTTTGTGATCAGTTAGCATTTCTACGACCCAGGTTGCACAATAGCAAAGCAGGGTTTTTCCTGTTTGGGTGCTATTCTCGTGTCTATCACTAAGTGGGCCTAGAAATGCAAATTATTTCTGACTTCATTATGATCTCTACAATGCTCAAATCTTCTCCAGCCTTGAGGGAAATCATTGCTTTTCATTGTATTAAATGTAATTGGGCCTAAAGTTCCCATTGCCTCTCACTGTATTTATTGTATATGGGGCTAAAGTTCCCACTGCTTCTCATCGTGTTTAATGTATTTTGGGTGCCATTTCCCCCTCATTGTAAACTGTATTAAGATCTGGAGTTATTGTTAGAAGCCAGTGTACCATTATTTACAAGTGCATACTGTGGGGCAGATTTATCAAGTGTCGAATTCGAGGGTTAAAAAAAAGTCAAATTCGACCATAGGAAAAGAAAAATTCAATGGAACTATTCAAACAATTTTAACATTCAATCGAATTTTTTTTATTTGATCTAAAAATGCTGGAAAAACCCTATGGGAGCTTCCCATTGGGTTATACAGCAATTCGGTAGGTTTAATCTGGCGAACTAGGGATTCAAATAAAAATTTAAAGGGCAAGTAATTCGACCATCAAATGATCAAATAGCTTTTTATTCTAATCATTCGAATCGATCAGATTTTTTTAATTCGATGGTCGAAGTGCCCAAAAAAGGTATTCGAAAATTCGATCAAATTTCAAATCCTTCACAGGAATTTATTTAAATCTGTTTTTAAATTTATTTAAAACCACAATAACAGAAATACTTCATACCTCAGAACCATCTTTGTCAGGCTGTTGTAAATCTTTCTTTCCCAGTGTGCATAATATGGAGCCATTTTAGGGTGCTTTCCTGTATTTGTGTTTACCACTAATCCTTCCATTTTTGTTAGCAGCTGTCCAATGGTAGAATACTTTCTTTCCAAAATGTCCACATCCTTTGTTCGCTCAGTGTCAATGTACTCAAAGAATTCTTTCACTCCTACATATGCATTAACAGGTATAATTTATAAAAAGGGCAACGACTTGGGAATATTTTGGGGAAACCATATAAACCATTACTGAAAAATTTTAAATTACAAACTATTTTTTACTATCTGTTCCAAGATCTTTTTTTACAGTTTGTTGTAAATACAGCAAAGATAAATAATTATGTAGAATAATGCCCTTCTTCTCTACAATAACAAATTATTCAGCAGCTTCAGTAGGAATATTTATAATAAATACAGCATACCTTCTTTTCCTAATATGTGAATGATAAATAAAAATCATACCTGGGAGATCAGTTCCTGGTGTTTTAGCCGTAACTTTAAAGAGGTTGGCTGACTCAATAGCTGACAATTTTACATCAATGTCTTTTGCATTCTTCTGAATTTCGTTCACCAGTGATTCAAATTTTGAAATTGCTTGGTTGCAACGAGTGATGTAGTCACCAATGCCTTTATGAGAGTACAGAGTTTGACATAAGAATGTATGAAGAGAACAAAAAGCTGAACTTTTACAAAAAGATATGTATATATATATGTATGCATACACACAAGACGATGTACATAGCTAAGCATAAGTTTCTTTTTAAATAAATTTAGAAAGATCAGCTACAATTACTGAGGCGAATTGATGGACAGAAAATTATTGTACTGGCAAAAGGACCTAACATTCTAGCACACAATACAATTAGATCAAAAAAACCTGCACATTTATGGACATTTATAATGAGTAATTACAACATTAGATTAGATTAGAGTCACAGAAAAAAATAGATCTTTTTTGGTATTTAGATCTGTGTATTCAAGTCGGTCTGCATCTAACATTACAATTAAATTCAGTCTAATTTCCCTATTACATTCATGTTTACACACCAAAGCCAATTAATCAGTTTTGTAACTGGGGTTACATTACATTTAGATTCTGATAAAGAACTGCAAATGCAAAACATGACATGTCATTCATCAGTACTGGCCTTGAGAAATAATTCATATCTTGCTCAATCATTGTATATAGCAATACTGTAAGTATTGAAGTCATCTTCTGATTATAAAGGTTAAAGGGATCCTGTCATGGGAAAAAACATTTTTTCAAATTGTATCAGTTAATAGTGCTGTTCCAGAAGAATTCTGCATTGAAATCCATTTCTCAAAAGAGCAAACAGATTTTTTTATATTTCATTTTGAAATCTGACATGGGGCTAGACATATTGTCAATTTCCCAGCTGACCCAAGTCATGTGACTTGTGCTCTGATAAACTTCAATCAGTCTTTACTGCTGTACTGCAAGTTGGAGTGAAATCACCCCCTCCCTTTCCCCCACCCAGCAGCCTAACAAAAGAACAATGGGAAGGTAAACAGATAACAGCTCCCTAACACAAGATAACAGCTGCCTGGTAGATCTAAGAACAGCACTCAATAGTAAAACCCATGTCCCACTGCGTACTATTCAGTTACATTGAGAAAGAAAAACAACAGCCTGCTAGAAAGCAGTTCCCTCCTGAAGTGCTGGCACAAGTCACATGACTGGGGCAGCTGGGAAATTGACAAAATGGCTAGCCCCATGTCAGATTTCAAAACTGAATATAAAAAAAATCTGTTCGCTCTTTTGAGAAATGGATTTCAGTGCAGAAGTCTATTGGAGCAGCACTATTAACTGATGCATTTTAAAAAAAACATGTTTTCCCATGACAGTTTCCCTTTAAAATAAAAGAACTACAAGTATGTGATCCATTATCCAGAAACCCATTATCCAGAAAGCTCTGAATTATGGAAAGGTTGTCTCCCATAGACTCCATTATAATCAAATAATCAATTTTTTTTTAAATGATTTCCCTTTTCTCCTTTTTAAAACAGTAGCATGTACTTGATCCCTACTAAAATATAATGAATGCTTATTAGGAGAAGAACCAGGTTATTGAAACTATTTATTGTTTACATGATTTTCTAGTAGACCTATCGAATGAAGATCCAAATTATTTAAAGATCCATTATCCGGAAAACCCCAGGTTTCGAGCATTGTAGATAACAGGTCACATACCTGTACTTATCCAACCAATGTTCCTATAAACACACTGTCATGTGAATCATACTGTAAAACTCTTGAGTTGAAATAGTGAAATAAAAGATGCCACGTTACCTAATGAGTTCCAATTTAGCCTTCTATATCCAGATCGAAACACTTTCCAAATGTCATGAATGTGTTCATCCAGGAGTTGGCTTTCTGCTTCACTCAGAGAGCCCATGAGTTTCTCATAAGCAGCGATCATATGTTTCATGCCATCTGTGTACCTGCAAAAGTAGAACATACAAGTTCATTTCACCAGACAGATGTAGATTTTTCCCTAGTACATCTGCCTGAACCAAATATGGCTTTGAATGCTTTTACAATTATAGAGTCAGCGACCCCCCCCCCCCCCACCCCCTCCCAGAGCTGCTTCAGAAAGACTTAAGGAAGGTGAAAAATCAAGCACTTCAGAATTGGTCACAAATAGAAAGTATTTGAAAAAAAGTCTATTTCTGGTGAACAATCTCAAACCAACTGAACTGAAAAAAGTGTTGGAAGTTAACCAACAGAAAAAGCACCTTAAAAACTTGTCTTCCTGTAAAGCAACATTTCTTGGCAGTTCTCCCACAGAAAATCCCAGCTGTTCCATGTGTTTTGTTTCTGTGATAATTTCCCACAATTCTGGGGCGAAGTTTACAGAATAATGAAAATTTTTATCTTCATTATTAGCCTCGTTCTGGTCTGCATTCTAAAAATGTAAAAGAAATCTTTGCAGTAAATAAAATATGTTTTATACATTAGGAAATATGATCCAGAAATAGAAAATAACACTTCCGATAAACATTAAAAGACCATATAAACAGGTAACATTCTTATTTATGCAAAAATTACATCTGTATATATAATCCAATGATGCATGGGAATGCACAGATAGGGTCAAGGGGGGCACTGCCCCAACCTGGACTTATACTTCATGATAAAGGATATTCTCTTGCCATATGTATATAAACATTGCTTTGTTCTCTTTTATAGGAACACATTTCTTAAAATTACGAACCTGCAATAGGCTTACATCTTATGGTCAGCACCCCTACAAATAATGGACCGTCCCAATGCCTATTTTACTGCTCAGAGCAGCAAGTCCAGTCTAGCTCTGAGCCTTCCATCTGTGAGAAGCTGCCTGCTCCTCAACTGTGTGAGGAGTGAGAGAATCACAGTAAAGAATCTCCTCCTGATGAAGCAGCTTCTTTCACAGGGCAGATGAGTGTGAATCTTTTGTGTTAAGCTAAGAGAGTGAATGCCAGTGTATGTGTGTGTCTATGTGTGTATTTGTGCCTGTGTGCAAATTAACTGTTAGGGGCAGATTTACTAAGCTCCGTGAAGGATCCAAATGCAAAAAATCGACCATCAAATTTGCTAAATTTGATCGAATCGAAAGATTCGAATGAATCATTCAATAGAATCGAATGATTCGAATGAATCATTCAATAGAATCGTATAAGTAAATCGTTCGATCATTCATGGACCATGGTAAAATTTATTCGATTGCCTACTTCACCAGATTAAACATACTGAGTTGCTATATTTGCCTATGGGAAGTTTTTATTTGATTGAATAGAAATCATCTGATTTTTCAAAAAAAATCATACAATTTGTACGATTTATTTTTTTTCAAATCGAATCAATTTGTACTTTTTTTGGAGA
The DNA here is from genome assembly GCA_024363595.1 of Xenopus borealis. NCBI lineage: Eukaryota > Metazoa > Chordata > Amphibia > Anura > Pipidae > Xenopus > Xenopus borealis. The sequence goes on from CM044431.1 coordinate 175,891,011, forward strand.
AATCAGATGTTTAGTACGATTTTTTGGAGAAATCGGATGATCACTATTCGATCGTTGGATAGATTGAATAGCAGTAAAATCCTACAAATTCCATATTCGATTTTGTCGGATTTTACTTCGTGAAAATTTCGAGGATCGAATTCGATGGTTTTTAACCCGCGAAATTCGACCCTTGATAAATCTGCCCCTTAGTGTTTATGTGTGTAAGGGCAACATTACTGACACTACATTAAAAGTTACCTATAGGTCATTTTGATCATTTTCACTGATAGTTCTGTTTTTGTAAGTAACTGTTATTTAAAGTTCCTTAACCTGACTGTTTTGCCAACCTGACTCAACCGGTCAGTTAGAGTTTCTTACACTAAGAGACTACTGCCGCACAAATATGGCAGCCCCCTCATAGAGGAACATGGGGATCAGATAAGTAATGTAAAAGCATAAGGCAGATAATTGTATGGCAAAATTATAAATAGTATGCAAAGAGAGTGTTATGACAGACATTAAAAAAAAAAAAGTTATTTTCTGGTGTCAGTATCTCTTTAAGAAGGTCTGACTATAAGGACCGCCCGGTGGCAAGATGGTTGCACCAAGCAGGTGTGTAAGGCACGTTGCGACGGTTTGACACCAATGTGTCAAACCGTGCAAAACATTGTGATGCCCATGCATCAAAACAGGCAGCATCAAAGCGCTGTGAAAATCAGCCTTTAAATAGACAGCATAGTCCTACAGCCATTGCCGATTATAGGTTCTACCTAGTGTTTTCCTCGGTTCTGACCTCAGGCTGTTTCACCGACTATTGAATTCTTGCTGCCTGAACTGACCCTTGCCTGGACTTGACTACTCTGAACTTCTTAACCACTTGGATACTGTGTTGGTACCACTGCTTCCTCCTTGGTCCATATACCTCAGCTGGAGCCTTCAGGCCCTGTCACTGACAAACTCTGTGTGTGAGTTATAGAGACTATAAACGAGCCTGTTTATTGCTGTGTAACTATATTCAGTATTGAATCTTATTTAGAGTGCATCTCAATGCATTTGCCACAAAGCACATTAACCCCTACAGTTCCTTGCACTGCTGCTCCATTGAATCCCCCACCTATCCATAGCCTCACTTTATTCACTCTCCTCTTTTACCCTTTCCCTTCTCATTCTGCCGAGTTACCCCCACACTCTCCGACACTAATAACCCTTTGTCTCACTCTATGAGGGGGAATTCACATTCACGGTAAAATAAGTAACCCAGAAGTGGCGGTCGACAAATTTGTAAAATGTCGTACAAACAGCAAATTCACAAAGGCACATGTTACCATCTCTGAATGTCTCGTAAGTCCAACAATTTTCTAAAATGACGTATATCATTTCATCGTACAGACGACATTTTACACGATAATTTAAAGACATTTTACAAGACATTTTAAAAGACAATTTGACTGACATTTTCATTTTGGAGAGCCTAATGTGTCGGAAAAATTGTAGGCAAAAAAAATGAGTTTACGAGTAATTCATAAAAATGTTGGGGAAAGTGGCGCCGAAAAAACCACGCCCACTTTTCACTACACTATTTCAAAAGTGTCGTATATGTCGGAAAATTGGCGGGGAAATGCTCTGTGAATTTCCCGTCTGTTGCTACGACATTTTAAAAAAAAAATTTTCCTTCCCGACACTTTTATGAATTCCCCCCTTTATGTCTTTATAGGCAGAAATATCTTTAATATTATAATATATATTTTTGCACCTCACCCCTATCCTACTCTTGTCCTGTGTCTACCTAATTGTTTCTTTTTTGATGACTTATCTTTTAACCCTTCTACCACCTTGGGAACAAAGCAGCTTTACCCTAGATTAAAAAAAGTATAAAGTATAAACATAGATTCTATACTAGTGACATTTTGTTGTGCACAACCACTTCCTGCTGTTGTTACTCTACTTTGTGTACAGTAGAACCCCTATTTTAAAATTTTTCAGAGGACCAGAAAAAATGGTGTAAAGTCAGTGAAATGTATTATGCATTATACATATTGGTGTGACCACAAAAATGCGGTCATAGGGAAAAACTTTGGGGCTGATTTAATAAGGGTTGAATTTTGAAGTGGAAAATACTTCGAAATTCGACCATCAAATTTTTTTGGGGTGAAGTCATTTTCGATTGAATATGGCCGTTTTAGATTGCCGTATTCGATCAAATGAAAATCGTTTGAATCGATTTGATCGAACGATTCTCACCAAAACCCTTCGATCTCTCAGAACTTAGAAAAATATTTTGTTCTGTGAGGTTCCCCATAGGCTAAAGTGGCAATTCGACAATGCTATAAATGTGCAAGTTACTACTTTAAATATTTATAGAAAAGCTGTTATGGGTACAAATAATTTATGTAATATGTTTTCTTCCCTGCCCCCCCCCGGAACATTTTCTGAAGATGCCCATGCAATTATGTGTCCATATATAAAATACCAAACCAAAAAAAGAGGTAATTTATCACCAGCAAAGCACTTTGCAAAGTGCAAAAAATCCTCAGTTTTTTTAACACTGTTTTCCTCCAGGCCCGGATTTGTGGCAGATTTTGAGGGGCGGCATGCACAGTTTGATAACATGCAGGGTGTTTTGGCTCTGGATATCTGTAAATCTGATAAATGTATAAAGAAAACAGGATTTTTTCATACTCATCGTTAAATCTAGGGAGGACACAACTCTAGGGGTTAAGCTCCACCCTCCGGAAGGCAGGACACTTTAAGCCAGGCTTGGGCTTAACCCCACACACTGTAGCAATCCCTCAGTTTGTACCAAAGAGACTGCAAAAATATTACAATTAGCTCAACTTGCAGAACTGGTAAACCAGGAAAACTTTTGCCCAAGTTATCTGCAATGGTTGGTAAATTCTGTATGGACGCCAGGGACTGCGACAGTTCAACAGCCCATAATGGGGCTGGGGGGGTCTGAGGATGTGCCTGCTTATTCATCGTGTGCAGGAATCTGCTGTAATGGGTCCCCAAAATGGGGGGTCGTGGGAGACGGGCTGGATCCCTGGGTGTGAGTGGTTGCCTG
>CM044431.1:175899655-175910082 GCA_024363595.1 Xenopus borealis
GGGTGGGGGCCATGGGGGTTAGCACCGGGGGGTTGAATTTCCCTTTAAAGTCACTGACTAGTTAGAGAGCTGCAAAGCAGGAAGTAGTGTTCTGGTTATTATGTAGACATCCAGTCACTTCAGCCTTTATAGATTATAATTTTGACCAACTATATTAAAAAAAATGTATTATTTTGCACAGCCTATCAATTTATACAGTTGTCATTTTCATAATGAACTGTTCTTTTAAATAACTTCACTCCAAATCTACACAGACTAACTTTAAAGCAGCAATACCCTCCTTGCTAACACATGCACTTAGACATTGAACATTGAATACAAATATGTGTTCCACGTGTATGAGCTAAGTGGTATTTGTTGTAATCTTTATTAGTATCTCTCTTTCTCTGTTAATACCTTCATGAGCCAAATATAAAATGAAAAAATAAATAAGGGCTTCTAAATCTATATTTACATTCATAAAAATACTAAGAAATTAAAGTTTCACTGTAAACAAAATCTAGAAAACAGTGGCACAAAAAAATATAAAACTGAACCAAGACTTACCTGAACAAGGACCGTATGTTCAAAACTCTGCAAACCCTTTCTGCTATTTCCCATGCAATTCTTTCCATTAATGGTACCATTCGTTCATCTTTATTGTAATGTCGGGAGATAATCCATACCATTCTTAATGCATTCATCATTGATGGAATTGTATCCAAAATAACACTGAATCCTGTTCCATGAGCTAAGTTCTAAACAGAGAAAGTAATCAATATCACTCTCCCTGAAGGTTAGGGACATTTAGTTTCTTACTTTGACCCTTTAAAATCTGCTGAATGAAAAGTGAGGGGCAGAGATCCAATAGACAGAAGCACCAATGTTAACAGTTTCTTAAAGGAGAAGTGAACCCAATCCCTCCCCCTCCCCTGTGTTGCCCCCCTTCCGCTACTGCACCTGAAAAGTCACAAAGTGAAATTGGAAAACTCTGACTTTCGGCACATGTGCCATAGAGATGAACCGGCAAATGCCTCCTTCTGCGCATGCACCATAAGACGCCGATGGATCCAGGAAGAAGACCGCACGGGAGAAAATAGTGCCTGTGTACTCCGTGGACAGGACCTGAGCCAAGGGGTAAGTAGCAACTTAGGGGCATTTGACCGGGGTGGAGGTAGGCCCGAGGGAGGTGGGGCAACTCAGGGGAGAGGGGGAGGGATTTTAGCACTGATTGGGTTGACTTCTCCTTTAAGTCTATTTGCCATTTCCCATGCCTATTATCACAGTTACAACAGAGGATAAGTCCATCACTGTTAAAGGACCAGTAACGTAAAGTAATGAAAATATCATGTACTGTTGCCCTGCACTTGTAAAACTGCTGTGTGCTTCAGAAACACTACTATAGTTCATTTAAACAAGCTGCTGTGTATAAATGGTTAAAGGGCAAGTAACATAAAAAATGTAATTGTTTTAAAGTAATAAAAACATAATGCAGTTTTGCCATGCACTGGTAAAACTGCAGTGTTTGCTTCAAAAACATGACTATTGTTTATATAAATAAGCTGTTGTGTAGCCATGGAGGCATCTAGTCAAAGGAGAAAAGGCTCATGTTATACAACCGATAGCAGATAAGCTCTGTAGAACATAATGTTATCTGTTATCCTGTGCCATGTAGCTGTTTTTCAATTTCCGCCATTGCCACTCAGCAGCTTGTTTATATGAACTTGGTAGTGTTTCTGAAGCAAAGAGACCAGTTTAAACAGTGCAGGGCAACACTACATGATATTTACATTACTTTAAAACAATTTCATTTTTTGGTGTTACTGTTCCTTTAAATAGTGGATAACAGATAACACCATTATGTTCTACAGAGCATATTTGTAACCTGCCTTTTCTCTTTTGAATGGCTGACCCCATTGCTACTCAGCAATTTATTTATATAAACAATAGTAGTGTTTCTGAAGCAAACACAGCAATTTTACCAGTGGAGGGCAGCAATGCATTATATTTGTATTACTTTAAAACACTTTAATTTTTTTATGTAAATAGTAATGCAGATAGATAGTAAACCAACGTACACCGTTATTCAAATGCTATTACCTTAAAATGACGCTCCAACGTTGAGAGGAATCGTACATTATCGGCAGCTTCAACATGGTACTTAGCTAGTTCATTGACTGTTAACTCAAGGTTCTGAACAACACCAGGATCAGCAATAGACAAGATATTCAATATTTTCTTCACAAGAGGAAGTTTCAGCTGCTCACTCAGTGCACTCAAGGTGGCATTTCGTTCACGCCAGAAATCTACTTCTGCAAGTGGACCATTACCCTGCCGTGCAAGAAAGTTAAATATGCTCACTGAGGTTTTTTTGTGGACCCCATCCCACACTCCTTACAGTAAAGCAACTACAATACGGTGCACATAAAAGTACACTATAATGTCAAATAAGTAGAACGAACCATATGCTCCAGTTTTTATCTGTTATTTATAATGGAGGCCCTAATGGCAGGTGATATGCAACTAGGCTTGATATTTTACTTGTTTAAATGATAACAATGTATGTGCAATATGTCATGCAAATTGTCACTCTAAATACCATAAAATAATGCTTAAAGGGAATGGCAGCCCAAAGACAATTTTTTTGCCTAAGAATAAAAGAAAATATAATTCTAAGCAGCTTTGCAATACACACATTTTCTATGGTGTTTGTGTTGGTTGTATATGTATTGCTAGTGAAAGCAGTGTTTGTGTGATCTTATTCTCTGCCCTGGCGGCTCAGAAACAATGTAAGACAAGCCAACTGATTTAGAACACTGTTTAAAAAATAACAAGCAGGAGTTAAAGGGGTGGTTCACCTTTTAGTATGCTGTACACTGGCTAATTCTAAGCAACTTTACAATTGCTCTTCATTATTTATTTTGTATACTTTTTAAACTATTATCCTTCTTCTCCTGACTCTTTCCTGCTTTCAAATGGGGGTCACTGACTGAAAACCAATGTAAGGTAAAAATGTAATAGTTATTGTTACTTTTCAATACTCATTTTTCTATTCAGGCCTCTCCTAATCATATTCCAGTCTCTCATTCATATAAATGCATGGTTGCTAGTGAAATTTGGACCATAGCAACCAGATTGCTGAAATTGCAACCTGGAGAGCTGCTGAATAAAAAGCTAAACCACTCAAACCACAAATAAGGAAAACTGAAATGCAATTGAAAATTGTCTCAGAATATCTCCCTCTACATAATACTAAAAGTTATTATAAATGTTAAAACCCCCTTTAAAGGAGAAGGAAAGGCTGGAGGCACTTGGGGGTGCACCTACAACTGATTGCATCTACCTACCTGAAACCCCGGCCGGTGCTCCTATCAGCAGAAATCTGCACCGACCTGTGGTTATACAAGTGAGCACCATGGAGAGATCTACTTCCGTCTTCTTCTGTCTTTGATTACCCCGGACCAACACATGCACAGTTTAATGAAAATGCAGACTTTTTAGTTAAAGTTCTACTGAGCATGCGCAGCCTCGCAAAGACAGAAGAAGAAAACTGAAGTAGATCTCTCCTTGATGCTCACTCGTATAACCCAGGGCCAGTGCAGATTTCTGCACATAGGAGCACCGGCCCGGGCTTTCAGGTAGGTAGATACAATCACTTGGGGGTGCCTAACTTTTGGCACCCCAAAGTGCCTCCAGCCTTTCCTTTAAAGTAAATGCTGCTTTCAATGGAAATTGTTTTTACAAATAACTTTACAAGCACTGACATTTTTTAATAAACGTGTAATGTAAAGTTGCTTAGAATTATATTTTGCTTTATTTGGGATTGACTTGCACTTTAACCTGCAGTTACCCCATTTATTTTAATTAATATAATTCATTTGGCCTGAGTGGAATATGTATAATCTATAATGTCATAATTATGTCTTTATTAAAAAAGAATACCTGAGGCTTTCTTTGAAGCTGTTCCTCAAGAGCTGCAGATATTTGTGTTTGCCAATTCATCACATACTGCTCAAGTTTTTCAACTATCACAAGATCCGAGGCCAGCTGGCTAGATTCAATGTCTAGATTTAAATCTGGCATTTCTAATCGAATTTCTCCTAGAATAAACAAAATGTATATATTTCCGCTTATTACTAAAATTGATTTAACTGAAATCGAAATCAGTTTATCAGTTCAATAACATACTTAACACTTCATAAGAATTCAAATTCAAAAATTTTTTTATGGTCAAAATCGTCAAATTAGACTAGGGAATAATCCAAACTTGATTCGAGTTTTTTTTAAAAAATTTGAATTTGATTATTGAAATTTATCATACTCTGGCCCTAAAACTATTTGCCACCTGAAACCTGCCGAATTCATATATAAATCAATGGGAGAGGTGCAGTGTCAATTTGGAGTTGACATACAAATTTTTTTCGATACTAGTATCAAGTGTCAGTAAAATTCATCCGAGTTTTAGATATTCAATTTTTTTCTTAAATAACCCCCCAGTTGAATTTCAAGTATATTCTAATTCAAGGGAGTTTAAAAAAAATCACATGAATTTGAAATTTGCCCCCTGATTAATGTGCCTCCCCAAGATTTATTACTCGATAAGAGCAAAGTAGCTCTGTATTTCTACTTGCCCTCCAGTTGCTGTATTGTTTGCTGAACATGGTTCAGGAACTTTTGCATATTCATGAGAAACTCATCTCTAATCATCTGGATACTTCGAAACTCATGGCCTGCTTCAGCATTCCTGCTAGCTTTTGGACAATGCTTTTCTGTATCTGTTCCTGACTGTTGTGCTTGTTCCAACTCTAAGGAGACACTCTCATTTTTATGATGATTGTAAGAAAGAAGAGGCATGAAAACCTAAAATAAAAAGTATAAATGAAACGCTATAAATCATGTAAAAATACAGTACCCATTCCATACATTCAGTAATAACCCCAGAATAATAACCCCAGAACACATTGTAGTATCAATGCAGTGTCAATTTTACATCCTAGAAAACGTGGCAGGATAAATAAAGTGTTTATGTCTATGCCAATGTACCTTTATCCTGTGCTTTGTAGGAAATTAATTTGTTCTGGTTTGGGGATACTTGTGTTTTAAGTATTTACAACATATATTTATGATTTAGTACAGATAATTTAGTTCAATATAGTCATTTTCTTGGAATGCTTTTTTTTCCTGCCATGTGTTCTGGAGACAGTAAACATTAAATTGGCCCTGCACTAACATTTTCAGGTTTTATACATTTTCAGGTTTTATACATGGAGTCTGCCTTTGGAAGATATATAAATAGTAGGTGCCTTCAATTAACAATAAGCCAAAATAAACACCTGTAGAAGTGTATAAATATTAGCTAAAGGTTGACAGGATTGAGAATGGGAGTTTCCATCTTATTTTACAATTACTACCTACCAAAGCTTAGGACTCAACCTCCCAGTCACAATACTGTGGCTAAATCATCAATATCAATACAAGCCTAGTGGTAAAATAAAAAGCAATTTTTATTGACAACCATGCCCAAATGTAATTAAAATCAAACAAAATATTTAAAAACAAGCAGCGCAACACTATGAGAGGGGACCCCCTTCGTAAAGATAGAATGAAACAACTATCTGATTAATATGAAATCAGTAGTGGAAAATTGCATGCATCTCAAGAATCAATTCAATCAAAGTGAGGACAACTGTGTAATGGTAAATCTCAATATCACGTGGCGATTAGCCACACTATCTAGATATTCCAATGTCCAAAAAATCTAAAAGCAGAATGGAGTAAATTGAATGTTATTCCAATCTTGAATAATGGTGAAGTGAAAATAAAATCACAAACAGCTTGTTCTACGCTGGATGGAATAGGTTAGTTATGAGTATATTGCAGACTTATGTTGCGGCCATGTCTCACAAGGGGATCCCGACCCGATGTGGATGTCGGGTCGGGATCCCCTTGTGAGACATGGCCGCGAGTGGAGTTGAAGATTGCGATGAGTTGCAGACTGTCTGATCATATCTTCAGTCTACTAGAAAATCATGTAAACATTAAATAACCCCAATAGGCTGGTTTTGCTTCCAATAAGGATTAATTATATCTTAGTTTGGATCCAGTACAAGCTACTCTTATATTATTACAAAGAAAAAGGGAATCCTTTTTAAAATCATTACAATGGAGTCTATCGGAGATGTTCATTCTATAATTCTGAACTTTCTGGATAGCAGGTTTCCGGATAATGGATCCCATATCGGTACTGTATATGTATTTCAAGCCTATTTGCTCTTTGAATTTGATATTGTATTCATATTTCTTTATGTAGATTTTTCTTTATACTTTTTTCCTCTGTAACCAAAACAAATTACCTCATGTGCTTTTAACCTTTGAATAATTTATCAAACACATTTTGCACCATTTGCTTCTGGTCCCTAGAAACATAAAACAGAGGTTCTACTGAGCATGTACAGTATATTTTTATTTATTTAGTGCTATTGTATAGCATGTTAATACAGAAATTTGATCCATTATCCAGAAAGCTCCAAATTATGGGACTCCCATAGACTCCATTCTACAAAATAATAAAAAAAAAATTTAAAACTTGTTTCTTTTTCTCTGTAATAATAAAACAGTACCTTGCACTTAATTCAAACTAAGATATAATTAATCCTTATTGGAAGCAAAACCAGCCCGTTGGGTTTATTAAATGTTTGCATGATTTTCTAGTAGACTTAAGGTATGAAAATACAAATTACGGAAAGATCAGGAGAACCCCAAGTCCCCAGCATTCTGGATGACAGGTCTCATACCTGTACTACAAATAAAGGGCAAACACTGCTAATAACTTCTGTAATGATATTCCCATTTTAATCTGAAGAGCCAAATTAAATTAAAGGGGAACTAAACCCTAAAATGAATGTGGCTAAAAATGCCATATTTTATATACAGGTATGGGATCTGTTATCCGGAAACCCGTTATCCAGAAAGTTCCGAATTACAGAAAGGCTGTCTCCCATAGACTCCATTATAAACAAATAATAAAAATTCTTTTAAAGGAGTTCCATTTTCTCTGTCATAATAAAACAGTAACATGTACTTGATCCATACTAAGATATAATTAATCCTTATAGGAGGCAAAACAATCCCTTTGGGTTTATTTAATGTTTAAATGATTATCTAGTAGACGTAATGTATGAAGAGCCAAATTACAGAAAGATCCGGAAAACCCCAGGTCCTGAGTATTCTGGATAGCAGGTCCCATACCTGTACTGAACTTATTGCACCCGTCTAAAGTTTAAGTTTCTCAACAGCAGCAATGATCCCCGACTTCAAACTTCAAACAGGGGGCACTCACATGCTCAGTGAGCTTTGAGGAGCTGTTGAGAAGCTAATCTTGGGGTTGTTGCATTTTCTGCAATGTTATCAAGCAGAAAATGGGGTTGGCCTGTAATATCAGCTGAGGCTGATTATTACATTTTGATGCTAGTTGCACTGGCTTCTGTGCTGCCATGTAGTAATTATCTGTATTACTTAATAATCAGCCTTATATTGTGACATTTCTATTCTATGTGTACTGTATATTGTGAGTGGGTCCCTAAGCTCAGTAAGTGACAGCAGCACAGAGCATATCCAGTGAATCAGCAGAAAAGAAAATGGGGCTACCAGAGCATCTTTGGTAGCACATATATTTTCTGCTAAACATAATGTACAACATTTCTAGCCTAATTCTTTAGTTAGGCTTTAGTTGTCCTTTAAGATAGACTGTTAATATTTTTGTAGTGCAATGTTTATTATAACAAGATAATGGACCTCATAACAATTGAAGGGGCACAAAATCATGCCCCAGTAATTATTGAGCCTAGGGCATACCTCTAATGCCCATAGTGTTGTCAGATGTAAGGTAGCACTGTCCTTACCACCATCTTTTGTTCCCTATCACAAGCACCTGAATGATGTTCCCAACCCTCGTGAGCAGAGCGCAAACACTGGCAGCTTTAATGTGGGGCAAAAAACCATGGTGCTTTGTGCCCACTGTTTGCACTTTGCACCCTGCCCTGCATTTCATAAATTACTCTTTATGTGTTGGTTAATATGAACTAAAGTACTTGAAATAAGATTTGTATTTCCCTTTTTATTACCTGTGAAAAGATCTGCTTAAGCATAAGCAAAGAATTTCCATTCAGCATACCATACTCCAAGAACATTGGCAGCACATCATTGGCTTCTTGCAGGTCATTAGGTTCTGGAATAGTTTCTGTCGGCAACAAAAGTAGAAGAAGAATATTTAGAAGCATATAAAAATTCTACTTTCTTTACAATGTGAACTAACATTTTTAACATTATTACAAGAATGATTTTATAAGATTGCAATATGCAAATATTTTAAATAACACTATTAAAATAATATAGCTGTAAGTATAGAACTCTGCTGCTGCCTGTGCCCACTGTTGCTCTCTAATTTGTATGTCTGAATATCATTAGGGGATGGGTAGGTGGCACGAGGAGGAAGGATACGTGCCAAACACAGGCATTGCTGATCTCTGGAGCACAAAAACCTGCAGCAATATTTTCAAAGTGAAGGCCTGGGTGCAAAATTCAGAAAATACTATGGATTGTGCCTTTTTTTACACTTTACACCCTGTGCTTCTCTAAATAAATGACCCCCTTGACCAACTGAGGTACAACTCAAACAACTTTCTACAAACACAATAAAAGATATAAAAGGTCATCACCCTGCAAAGAGAATGTGTATTAAACATCATTGTTACCTTGGGTATTTCTGAGAAAATACAAGGCACTGGAGTCTACAAACTCTTCAGGTATGCAGTTGCATGAAACATACAGAACAGGACGATACAATTTCTTTTTGATAATTTTCTGAAATGGTCAACATGTGAATGGTTAATTATACAAACATTAATTACTGATTTCTTGCAACTACTTTAAAAACATTAACAAGAACATTGCTAAAACTGTGCACTTACTGTCATAGGCACAGGAGCAAACTCTTCTGGAGATTCTTCCTGAAATGATTCTATTCCTGTCTCGGGGAGGATGGATAATTCTTCCTTGACAATAGCTTTTTCATCTATTTCACTCACAGCTGCTTGAGTATCTGGAGCAGATGTCAGTTCTCTTTCTACAACTTGAACAAAAAATAGGATATGTCATATACAGTTTATATGTCGCATCATGCATGGTGGCTATCCAACACAAAGGGTTGATTTGTACAGTCAAATAACCAGAATATCACTAACATGATAATAGCTTTAGGTCACCTAGGTGCAGGCCCGGACTGGCAATCTGTGGGTTAGGGCAAATGCCAGATGGGCTGCTATAATGTGCCATAGAAAGTCAGTATTTAGTGGGCTGGTGGGGGCTGTTTGGGCCTCTATGTGGGCTGATTGGGCCTCTGTGTACCTGAAATGCCAGGGCCTATTTTGATTCTCAGTCCAGTCCTGCCTAGGTGCATATCAGTATTATTAAATGCTACAAAAAGTAGATTGCAGCCATATGTTTGGAATGAAAACGTCAGTATCACTTTTGAAAACACCCATCTGCGAATATCTTAAGTGGAACTTACTTGCATCAGATGATACAAGGGAGGCTGTATCCCCAGATTCTTTTTGCTCCTTTGCCTCCTGGCTTGTATCATTTATATCTTCATCGGATGGTACTTGGCTAAGCTTTAGAAGTTCCTCTGGTTCTAGAATAAGAAATTGGAGAAGGTACTGTCAATGACAGGCATCATACAATAGGAGTGCATTTGCTGTGGTGTGTGTGTTTGTGTGTCAGCAAGTAACTCTAGTGTTTTCATGTTTCAAGCCACATATAACAAAAAGGGCTCCGGGAATCATGACTGTGTCTCCTGTGCTTTACTTCTTAGGATGACATGAAATTATTTTGTTACTGGGCCAATCAATAAAAAACAGCCAAATGGATACCTAACTGCAATTAAATGTGTAAAGCTTGCACTAGGTCTGCTAACCAATAGGATTTACTAGTCTAATGCAGTTATGAAAGTAAACATCTGAGGTGTTGCTGTGGGTTGCAAGCCCAAGATCAAAAGTTTTACCAGTTACTATATTACATAAATGTTCAGGACACTTATGTTATAAGCACTACAAGGGCCCAGATATTGTCTTATTTACCTAAGAGGGCCCAACCTTCTTGCATAAAAAAGAAAAAAACACTGCTGAACAGTGCCTCCAGGCAATTCACTGGGCCCCTAAATCTAACCTGGCCCTTCTTAATGAAGACAGACAGTCCTTAGGAATCACTGGAACCCATATAGAAGCCCCTGTGTATGCAGCAGGGCCACCAAAAGAAATCTTCTTCTTGGGGTTATCTACAATTTTGACATACTGTGCAGTGAGTTTTCCCATGTCTATACAGGGCTATACGAGTTTTCCCATGTCTATACAGGGCTATATGAGTTTTCCCATGTCTATACAGGGCTATAT
>CM044431.1:175936383-175959322 GCA_024363595.1 Xenopus borealis
AAAAAAAAAAAAAAAAACATTTCTTCCTGCCTTCTCCTAACCTGACTGCCAAAACTGGAAGAGATGCGGCTGTATGGAGGATTTTTCAGCCGCCTTGCAATATATATCCATCTTCATGTAATTTAGGTACTGGGAGTGAGGACATGTGGACAGCATTACTTCTGTGTAAGTTATCTCTGTAAGTGCTGCACACAATGAAAAGCACGGCTGACTTTACGGGGAGCGGACCTTTTTTAGAAAACAGAAAAGTGTTTTCTCACATTTTTAATAAAACATTGATAATAATACACTTTATCCAGTGTAGATCTATTATTAGTGTAGGATATAATGGATTTTTTTAATACAAAATGTTTAATGTTACAGTTCCTTTAAGACAATGGGAAGCACTTTAAAATTATAAAATAAAACCTATCCCTATCCACCCTTCCTTTTTTTTTTTTTATCTCAACTCTCACTCTTTCCTTTATTACCCTATGAGAATAGGTAAATAAAGATTTACTGTACATGACGTGAAATAATATGGTGGAAATAAATGTTATGCTTACCTTATGCAAGTCTTGAATACGTGTATTCAACTCAGACAGTAATTCTCTTCTCTCATCAGCAGAGTTTGCATAAGGATATACATGGCAGTCATAACTAAAGGAAATTAAAGCAGAGCAGAAAAAATACATTAGGTTTTTCAACAAGTAAAAAAAAAAAATCCAAACTGATTGGTGGTGCCGAAGAATAAGTTCCTGGTTGGTATGCAAAAACTGAATACAAGCTGGACGACACAACATTGTAAATAACTTAGCATGATCTTACATAGTTCATCAGGTTAAAAAAAGACCAAAGTCCATCAAGTTCAACCCCTTGAAGTGAAACCCAGCATCTACACTTACAAATATACATATCTCTCTGATAACACATTGTTTCAAGACAGAAATATGCAGGTACTCTATTTGTACAAGTAATGCAGCAGAATGGGATTGTTCAGTTTTTAGATAACGACGGTCCTATTAGGCTCATGGCATGGGGACATTTTCTCCTCTAGCATATTTCTGCCAGCAGATAAATGCTTAAAACTATCCCAATGACTGCTGTTAACTACACTGTAAGCCATCAGACACCAAAAGAACTTGCAAAGGAGAAAAAAAAGCCCATGTACCACAGCCCTTGACAAGTTTTCATTCAAACACTGCAACATTCCCTGATTTTTTGGGGAAATGTAAGGAAGAATATAGTTGGCCCATAGAAAAGATAGAATGTTTGCAGGATTACCACCAACTTTTGCTACAAATATTTCCTTTTACTCAAATGTTTACTTACCACTCACAGATTTTTTTCACTTTCTGCCCAATCTGGTCTCCCCAGTAAGAAACTACAAACACACACCACCTTGTTGGTTCTTCCTAAAATGAAATAGGTGAAAATTAATTTAGGTCAATCTCAATGGATGATACAGACTAGATAAAAAAATACATAATGGATAAGTTACCTTCATTAATTACCACATGAATTTTCTTTTTCCAGTTGTATCTCATTTTAAAAACCATTATCAAACACAAACTTTCAATTTATTGAGGCTCTTACTTACAAAAGTCAAACCCACCAAGCCATAACCATAAGTCAAATAAAATAATCATATAACAAACCTGTATGTCATATCACATTCTTGCTGTGTTTCCTTGAGTTTCAAACATAAGTACAAATTCAGGAAACCAAGATGCCTATATTTGTATTTTTATATTTGTGCAGTATTAAAACATGATCATGACAGTTATTTCTGCCAATTACTTTTTAATGTATGCAGATGTTTTTCCTTTTCCTGTTGGGAGTTCTTCCTGCATGAGCTCTCAATCAAGTCCAGGCCCACTTAAAATGATACAGTCATGATTTCATGGATTTGCAGTTACAGACAGCATTTTTGACAATTCCATGAGCAATCCTATTTTACCTATTTTACCATTTTGTGCCAGCCATAAGAACATTTATATGTAAGAGACTCACAGTGTCTGGGTGCAGAAGACATTCATCCAGCTCTTGGTATGTTAAAACAGTGTACCCTTTGCACACTCTCCAAAGCATTTTCTCAAAGGATTCCAGCTTTGCACGGTAAACTAAGCCAGAAATAAATCTAAAATGCAAAATAAATAGGTCATAATTGATTGTGTGCGTACATGTGTGTGTATATGCAGGCGAGTCAGTGAACACTCACCCTAGTTTTGCCCCAAGTCTCTGCATGCAGGTATAGTCCATAAAAGATTCCTTTTCAAGCATAGGAAATTCCTCATAAGTGCTGTGGGCAGACGTCTCATGCTACAAAGAAGGCGATGCCATTATAAAGCAAAAAACAATTAAGTACTCATGGCATGTAAAAAGTATGATATTGAAGTATTCATTACTGTAAAAAGAAAAAAACTTTATACCGCCAGGAGTTCTATGAGAAATAAGATAAGATTTTGTAATTTTTCCCAGATCCCATACCTGCAATATTTACACAGCAAGGCTTATTTCAACAGTTTCTGTATTATTTGAAAAAAGTGCAATAGTATCAATATTTTTTTTTTGCCATGCCTGTATATTGGAAGGTTTAAAATAAATGAATTAAATCTTCTTTTATTATTCAAAATCTAAAGCATAGAAATCTTTACCATTTAGTATGATATATAGTCAAATCAAAATGATTTACCACTGGCAACTAAAATGCATATTTCATATTTAGTTTGAGTGCTATACCTCATTGGATCGATGTACTAAATAGTTTGATACTCTCAGCATGTATGTATACTCTGTCATTTCTAAAAGGTTCTTCTGCAGCTTTTCCTTGTTCTTATTCACTTCCCTCAGCTCCACTTCCAGCTTCTGCAGTTGTTCCTAGAAAAACAGAAATGTGGGGAAGAAAAACAAAAAATGGTTCAGATGTAATTGCTAAATGATATGCTTATACATGGCACAACTTTTACAATTATAGTATTATAACCCTTTGTATGCCTCCCACAGCAGAATCTGTGAAGACATGGAAATTTGAGCATGAGAGCACAATAGATTGTATGTTGCAAATTTGCTAAAGCACAAAGCATCTAACGCTAGCGCTAATTCGCCAGTGTGACGTCAATTCGCAACTTCGCCGATTCACAGTGTCCCTGGTGAAAATTCACTAGCAAAGTAGATAGACTTGCACAACTTCGCACCCTTACGCCAGGCAAAGTTGCGCACTGACGAAGGGACGTAACTACGCTGATTCACTAAGATGAACATTTTTCTGAACGTTACCTCTTACGCTAGATGTTACTTCACCAGGTCAGACCTGGCGAAGTTCAATACAATAGATAGGAGTTTGAAAAAAGAAAAAACTTGAAATTTTTTCTAAGTCCCAAAAAAACTCTGGCGTCTTACCTTTTGTGGGGTGATAGTCTGAAAAAGAGCAAAGTTTTTTTTGGGGTTACCCTCCTTCCCCCCCTACATTTCCTAACATATGACAACACAGCTATACAGGGGGCACATGTTTAGGGCAATAGGACAAATTTATTTTATTTATTAAAGGTTTCCTGGGCTTGTGTAGTGTAATGTAGTGGCTGTAACATACACCTCTATTATACGCTTAAAGGGGTGGTTCACCTTCAAGTTAACTTTTAGTATATAGTAGAAGGGCCAATTCTAAGAAACTTTTCAATTGGTCTTCATTATTTATTTTTCATAGTTTTTTAATGATTTGCAATTTTCTTCTGTTTCTTTGCAGCTTTCAAATGGGGGTCGCTGACACCATCTAAAAACAAATGCTCTGTAATGCTACAAATGTATTGTTATTGACACTTTTTATTACTTATCATTCTATTCAGTCCATCTCCTATTCATATTCCTGTCTCTTATTCATTATATGTGGTATACTGGATAATCACTCTTACTACATGAAAAAGGCTAAACCCCACGGCCATATTACAGTCTGAAAAAGAAAAGGATCACTTCGCACTACAAGGATGGAGTTGATATGATCCGAGCTGTAATATTTCCACTCTACTAGAGGAATTCTACTTCAATCATTCAAACTTGATTTGGCTAGATTCACAAGCACAGTGCCTCATGCCAAGAACAATCCTCTCTTTCCTTCTTGCCAAAGAAGACATTACCTGGATATTAAGCACATGCTTTGGAAGGGGGGCCTCAGGCGTCAGTGATTCCTCTGGGACCGGTATATTTGCTTTTTGAATTTCTTGTACCAAATAGCCTAAGAGAAATAGATTGCAAACAGTTTTACATAATTACTAAATGAGAGAATATTAAGCACAGAAGAATAAGAAGAATCCTTTGTGAAAAAAATATAAAAATATTATATCTGTCATACCCAAGTGAGGCCACAACATTTACATATTATGTATCCTAACTGGTCTTCCTGACTCCCCTCTCTCTCCCCTCCAATCAATCTTAAACTCTGCTACCAGGATTCTTCTACTCTCTCCTAAAAGAGAATCTTCTCAACCCCAACTAAAATCCTCAGCACGGCTGCCTGCCAAGCAAAGGATAGCATATCAAATCCTTCTACTGACATTCAAAGCCCTTCACTCCTCTACTCCTCACTACATCTCTTCTCTTGTCTCACTATACATGCCTGGTCATCTTCTCTGCGCTTCTGAGAGCCACCTTCTCTTTACATCACCCACATCCACTGCCATCTCTCATCTCAGACCCTTCTATCTGGCTGCTCCTTACCTCTGGAATTCCATCCCTGAATTCCTCCGTAAGGAATCCTCTCCCAATCTCTTAAAAAAAAAACAAGAGCCTACCTTTTGGAGCACTAGAACAGTTGCCTAGCCCTGCACCTAGTGACTATGCCTTACCATGTGCACTTTATCATCTCCAATTTGTACCTGTATGTTAACCTCCCATCCACTTAGACTGTAAGCTCTACAGGGCAGGGACCTCTTTCCCACTAACTGATCCCATCTATAAACAAATGCTCTGTAAGGCTACATACAAATGTATTGTTAATGCTGTTTTTTTATTACTCCTCTTTCTATTCTGTATTTTGGGGGAAAAGTGCTCAAATGTGAATAAGATCTAAGGGTTCAGATTTGGTTTCAGATTTGCCCACATAAAGAGAGAGGGGTATCAGGCCCGGACTGGCAATCTGTGGGTTCTGGCAAATGCCAGAGGGGCTGCTATAAGGAGCCATTGAAAGTCAGTATTTAGTGGGCTGGTGGGGGCTGATTGGGCTTCTGTTTGGGCTGATTGGGCCTCTGTATCTCTGAAAAGCCAGGGCCTATTTTAATTCTCATTCCAGACCTGAGGGGTATTGTAGGCAAAGTGACAGGGATAAAAAAAGAGAACCGCATTCTGACGCTTCTCTTAGACTTCCTTCGGTTTAAGATACAGCTGTGGTTAAGAAGAGGTACATTATGCCCATGAACACCTGAAAACCTGGAGGGAGAGTGCCGCAAGGACTTAATTACATGCGCTACACCACAACAATGGTATGTGAGTAGGCACTTTAGCCATTTGGTGGAGGAGTTATAATTTGGGAAATTATAAATGTTTTAAATGTTTTAATCTACTCTAAACTACTCATACCATTAACATGTGCTAAAATCCCTGCAGGGAGTGAGATTTCCAGTGGGTAACAATATGCCCTGTTTGACAGTGATCTTAGCAGTTCCATTGCCTGCAAACCACCCTGTACCAACCATGACCCATGCACAATAATCTCTCAAAAATCAGCACAGCCCCCATTCTCCAGCAGCAATCACATGATGGTTTTTACATTAAATATAATGTAATAGAACCAGTAAAAAGAAGACATTTTTATGACAACTCTTGCTAGTGCATATTGCAAGAACAAAAATGAAACGTGAATACGATCAATTATCCAGGACGCTTATGACCCGAGGTTTTCCGACTAAGGGATCTTTCCGTAATTTGGACCACGATAACTTAATGCTACTAAATATGATTTAAACATTAAATAAACACAATAGGATTGTATTGCCTCCAGTATGAATTAACTTTCAGCTTAGTTAACATAAGGTTTTATGTAAAGAGAGGAAAAAGGTAATGGTTTTTAAAAATGATAAGAGTTATTTTCTAACAATGGAGTAGTACACGGGAGATGGCCTTCCTGTAATATGGACCCTACTAGATAATTTGTTTCCAGATAAAAAATAAATATTAGAATTATTCTTTGAGGACTTCAAATGATCAGTAATATCTGAAATGTTGCTACTTTTTAGCCATCACATCAATACAATAAAAATCCTGTAATATCTGAATCAAGTATTAGTGACTATGCTCCATATATGTACATTTGAATGGATAGCTCTAAAGAGGGTTTATTTGTGCAAATATAAATCAGCTGTCAGTTTCTTATTTCAGGGAAATAAAAATATTTTACGTGTCCAGTGAACACAGAAGTTGTTCATCAGAGATTTATTTAGCAACATAATCCATGTATATGGAATTTACTGGAAAACTGTGACAACCGCTGCTGTTTGACATAGGTTTGCTTACATTCAAGCTGAATATTTAGAATGTATGCTGCCATTGAGATTTTTTTCCAAGAAGTTGGCACAAAAAAATTCTAATTAGATATAACAAGTCATATGTTTTCTCCAGAGACTCAATAATGTGACTTTCATTAAGACTCATACTGAAAAGCACAAAATAGATCTCGTTTAAAGAGACAGTAACATTTGCTCATTTAGGAACCAGCATACAAGATCTCTTTTTATATATAAGAAATGAACTTTAGTAACACAGAAAATATATGTGATATTCCATGTGCTGCTTTCAGAAGACAAAGATAGCTCACCTTAATTATGAGATATTTTGCAACTGGTCATTTTTTTTATTTCTGTTGTCAATTACTTGTTTCATTTGCAAATCTAAGAGTGGAGGTAAAAATCTAAACCAACTTTTTTTGTTGCTGGCATCAGTAATACAGTTTTACCAAAACCAGATTGCACTTTAAAATTAAAGCGTAAATAAAAAAATTCAAGATGATCATAACAACTAAAAACCAACTGGTGGCTAAATTGAAGAATATGTCAATCTAGAACATACCATAATAAAAACTAACAATTTTTCCTCAATTTTGAGTGTCTTGCCATGACAGATTACAACAGAATAGAAATGCAAAATAAAAATAGATGTGACGGACACCAGCAGAAAAACCTAAATGAACTAGAATATGCCAAACGGTTTTCCTGTTCTAACACAGGTAAACTGTTTATTTGCTCCCTGATTTTACACCTCTGACACAGTCCGCTGGTGGACGTAAAATCAGGGCTCTACTGTATATAAACAAACATGAGCATTTCATATAAGAGTATTAAAGTGACATTGTCCTTTTAAATCTGCATTGCTATGGTATTTTTAGTTTAGTTTTGAATTTTGTTTTTAGTTTTATTAAGAGACATACCCAGTATTCTCTCCATCTCTTCACACTTCTTTACTTCACCAACAAACTTTCTCTGAAAGGCGCTCACCTGTGGGTTTAACTATTAAAAAAAAAAAAAAGGAAGAATATTTATGTTATCACAAAAGCAATATTTTGGAAACACTAGGATACACACTTGCACAATAATAAAATGCATTTTATTGCTTCATATGTCAAACAAGCCTGCAATGAAGCATGCAAACCCTTGAAACACTGCAATGTATAAGGTGACAGGCTGGAAGTCGCTTTTGCAGTTGTTCTCCAAATGAGCATGAAGGCTGGAGAAAGAAGGAAGACGTCTTAAATCTAGAGGTAAAGAACAGTAATAGTAAAGGAGTAAGAGTACTAAAAATGCACAAGTTTATGCATTTTAGATTAAAAATTTCAATTTATATTTATATTAAATGATTTGCTAATATGGGACGTTAAGTTAAATCCCTGAAGGAAATGGTCAGATTCACTTGACACTACTAATTAATGATAACAGGTCTTCATATCATGTTGTTACTAGAATGTATTATTTATAATATATACTTTTGTATTTGCCATGAGTCTTCTACTGATGTTATCAAACAAAACAGCAAGTACACTACACATAACAAAGGTGCGGTGCACCTTACAGAAGGCGAAAAGATCAGCTCTCTCCAAGTGTTGTCGAATATAAATGATGTTTTAATCTACTTCTCTTCGTCAACCTGCACTTCTTCCCCTACAGCTTATTAGATAGCAAAGTTCAGCTTGCTTCTTCATCGTTTGTATATAACAGGAGTCTTAAAATAAACAAAAAACAAATGGACACAAAGTAAAATATAAGATGAGAAGGCTCTTGCTTATAAGAGCTTACAATTTAAAGGGGCGCTGGATTTATATGATTGTGCCTAAAACCGATACATCCCAGTGGTTCCAGGGTATATATAATACAATACTCAAATGAATTCCTGGAATTCCATGAAAACTAGAATGTGTTATATGGCAGTCTAGCCTTATCATTCATTCAACACAGTCTGAAATACATTCAACATTTTACGACATTCGCTAAGTGGAAGGGATTTTTAATGATTCTCCATGAACCTTAAATCGAACAATAGATTTTAATAAACCTTTAGACTGATGATCTTTCCAACTGAAAGGAGTGAATGTATTTAGTTCACTCAGTAACTATGCCAAGTTCAATAAAGCCTTATACAATGCATGTTCTGCAGGCTATCATTTCATTTCAGACATCTGCTGAAAAATAGCACACTAAACATGTCATCTATAAGTAAAAACACAACTTAAATTTAGAGAGGCTCTCGCTCTCGCTCCTGTTCCAAGTTCTTCTTTTTATCATTTTGCTCTCAAGAAGTTAAAAAAAGAACAAGTGGGTCATAACAAGTGTTTTTTCTGGTCTTTGTAGGGATGTGAAATAGTCATGGTTCCTAATAATCTTGAAAGTCCCCACCCCCCAACAATAGTTGGGAGGGAGAGCCATTTCCTTTAAAGATTATAGTTCCCTTGTAATTTCTGTATTGGTCAGGAATGTCAGGTGTTTTTATTCTATAAAAGAGGATTCATAAACAATAGATTCCCTATAGGATTATCCAACCAAATTCTACATACCTGGCAAGACAAGGGACTATACAATATACAGAACTTTATCAAAAGAAACTTTGAACTTCACTCTCAAACAGTAGTGAACGATAACAATACGACCAATGGCACAAATATCAACCATTACATATATATTTTTTTAGACACAGAAATAAGACTGATATAAAGTTTCATTACGTTTGCATGTATCAACTTTAACATTTCCTGACTTTGTTACATTTGAGTAACCTTCTTCTACATATGGATTGAGTGAAAATTTACGCAACTTAAAGTTACATACACTGATGTGTTAGTCTGGGGGCAGGATTTGGTGTCTCCATTTCAGGTAGTGTGGTGCAGGGGATTATAAATTGTGCACTTGCATGGTAGCCGGGATCTTGATAACGGTTTTAGACCAGGGCTACACAGTATGAATATAAATGATTTTTAAAAGTGTGCGCTGCTTACAATTATGGATTTGTGAATATGCAACACTGCAGCAGGACCCAGTTTTGAATAACTTAATGATGTGTAATACTCTGTCGTTCTGTTTTAGGTATAAATATAGACATGGTAGAAACGTCTATATTTAAAAGGACATCCACTATACCACAAATGTCTAGAACAGACATCTTAAAATCTCATACATATAGAGCATAACTACTACCACTAGCAAATATCAAGAAATGGCTTTACAACTAGTCCACAATTTATACCAAACACCTGAAAAACACTTCAAGTTGGGAGGTCTTCCCTCAGGCAGGTGTATTTGATGCCATGGCCCTAAAGCAAACCTCTTACATATATTTTGGTTGTGTCCAAAAATACAAACTTTCTGTCTAGAAATGACCTCCTATTGGATCAATAAACCAACATAAAATGTAACATCCTACCCACAACTAAATAAGGTAGAAAAACATCTGGCAAAAAGGTTGGCAGCACCATTTCGAAACGCCATACTTCACCAATGGCTTTCTACAGAAACTCCACCAATTACACTCACCAGACAGAAGCAACATCAGATTTTCCATAAGAACTGTCTGGAAGCCATGACTAAAGACATTTTTTTCCATTTGGACCACATACATTAGCCTACCACAACCACTTAAAAGTTCACACTTTTCATAACGTAGTATGACATGGAATCCATTACTTCAGGAAACAAATCAGAATATCCAAGAGACCTAAAAAGCTTACTGAAGAACCGCAAAATGGCAACATAGTACTCCGTTGCCTGAATCTGCACCAAGGGGTAAGTAGAAAGTATGGGGCATTTCCCCGGGGGCAGTTAGGCTGGGGGTTTATTTTTTTTTATTACAAGGTATCAGTAACTTTTTTTTTTATTAAAAAATTTGCTAGTGTAAAACGAAAAAAAAAATACAGATACATATTAAACTTTGCTGCTGAGGAAATGGCGGGACGCCACGAAACGCGTTAAGCGTGGGGTCACAGGACACACTGTTGTAACATGATTTTAATGGATAAATAATAAAGAAGATTTTATGGTTTCAGTCACCGTGTGCTCCGTTGAGTTGCTATACCGTTTTCCCCCATGTGTTCGCCTGGATCCGGAGGCATGTATTACGTGCAGCACAGGTGCTTTCTGAACTCGTGGCTACAGATTGGGTGAGTGCTCGCAAATTTATGCTACATATTAAACTTTTAAATCACTAAGTCTTTTTAAAGTAATAACTTACCAAAATTCTGCTTGTGCTCCTCTTTAGAAAAGGCGACACAGCGACAATCCATCATGTGGCACTTGATTTCTCCTCCCTGGCTATCTCCTGTAAGGAAAGCAGGGAGGAGAAATCCAGTGCCGCACTATGGATCTCCGGATCGCCTTTTCTGAAGATGAGCACAAGCGGAGTTTCGGCAAGCTATTTCTTAAGAAAAAAAAACGTACTATGTTTCTGTGGGGTTTATTTTTCTATGTTCTACACTAACAAATGTATTAATAAAAAAATGTCATATTACTGGTCCTTTAAGTCTTGCAAAGATGTTTAACATAGTTACAAGAGGACAGCCCCCTGGGGCCAACTTTGAAAACATAATTCATTTGTTTAATTAGGCTTCTGTAGCAGTACGTTTATGTTTAGTATCAGAAATACAGCATTTCTAGCCTTATTCTAGTTTAGACTTTAGTTGCCCTTTAATGGCAGTGGTACAATAGCAAAGGACTGCTTTAAGGCACAAGTGGGAGCAGAGATAAGCTGCCATTGGTGGGTCCCCACATCAACCCCAAGAAATGTCTAATAAGGCGACCCTCAGCAAGAGAACAGAGAGTAGAAATGAGGTCACGGTACCCCATCTTACCAGTTGTAAAACTGCCAGCTGATAAGATGAAGGAGGACATGTCAATAAAAAGTTATAGCAGAAGACAGGAGTTAATGTCTGAGGCCAGTACTTGTGGGCACTGTGCAAATGTCCCTTCTGCATATTTATAAAAAGACCCGGCATTACTATATTTGTTAGTGCTCTCAGTGTGCCATGTCCCCCACACAAATGGCCTCCTTATAATAATCCAAATCCTGAGAGACAGCACTCGATACAAACTATATCAATCACCGGCGTATGACGTAATATTCAGCGATGATTGGCGATTGTGATAGGCGCGCGCACACACAATACAGTGAGTACAGTGAGTACAGTACGACATAGCGCAGGAGTGTGCGCTAATACTCACGTCTCTGAACTCAGCCAGACCCATTTCCCCCAACTCGCTGACACAGTCATACGCAGAGCCGGACTGCAGGAAAAGCTGGGCCAGGCACATAGCCTCGCTCCGAAACAACGAGCCCATTCTGAAACTGTAGCAGGGGTGAATGAAAAGATCCTGTTCTAAAAAGTCCACTATTTGGCTTGAAACGTCATTCTTCAACCCCCTCTTTTTCTAGACTCTCTGAGTTTTTTAATCTTCGCAGAACCGACTCTCGCTATTTCCAGTCTCTTTCCACGTCGCTTCCCATCCGGCTCTTCTCACGGTGGAACACAACTCAACACTTCCGCGTTCCCTACACTTTTCCTGTGGCCGTCCACGTGGTACTTTACGTAACCAATGAATAAGCGCTATGCTACTCACGTCATTTTTCGCAAATATTAACTTTTAGTTGATGTAGATCATGTTGCTGTTAGACAGTTTGCGTTATGACTTAATTATTTTTAGCATTTTCTTTACTTCAATAAATGTTATTCTTTAAAAAAAAAAAAGTGTACAGACTGTTATTTAGTCAGACAACGCTGGCGTAGATTAAAGTGGTTTTTCACCTTCCAAACACTTTTTTCTCTTCAGCAGTTCTTTAGATTGTTCCCCAGAAATAAAAAAAAACATTTTTTATTACTTTCCATTATTTATTTTTTACAGTTTTTTTTTCAAATCTAAGTTTAGTTGAATGTTCTTGTCTCTGGAGTGTGGCAGCTTAGTAATTCAGGTGCAGACTCTACTGTTACAATTTTGCAACATTTAGTTGATACAGTTCTCAGCAGCATCTCTGGAGTATTAGCAACTATTGTATCAAGTCTAACAGCTGCCTGTAATGAAATCCAGGGATCCTGCTCAACAGGGACAAAGATACATTTATCACGTAAATGTATCCATTTAGACCCCCCCCCCTCCAGAGCTGCTTCAGAAGGTGAAAAATTACACTTTACACTTCAATATTAGAAGAAACTGTCACACATAGAAATTGGAAAAAGTCATATTTCTGGTGATCTGTCTGAAAACCACTAGTTGTTTGAAGGTGAACAATCCCTTTAACCTAATGGTTAGTGTCTGGGAAGTTGGTATATAGAAGATGGATTAGAGAGCATCTGTTTTTTGGTTGCTGGGAGTCAGTGACTTAAAGGGCACCTCTGGCCTTAAAATTTTCCCCAAACCAAAGGTGTGGGCTGATAGAGCCCTCATTCCGGTTTGGGGTTCTAGTAGTTTAAAAAAAAAAATTGTCCCCAGCAGGCACTGGCTTACTCGCACCGGGAGGGAGCTCCCGGTGCGAGCCGCCATCTCTTAGGAAGCGCATGCGCACACGCACATACTGAAAAGCGGTCACATTTCCGAGGCAAATTGCCTGAATTTTCATTACAACACTTGCAGGAATATTGGTGCATTGTATTATTTATCTGCAGACAAGTACTGAGTGAAATGTGGTTCAGTAGCCAATGGGATGAGTACTCTGTAGGAGACTCTAGCCACAGCTTTTATATGTTGAACACATAACGGCAGATTTACTAAATTCGTGTGAATGATTTGAAATTCGATCGAATCGAATGATTCCAAACTCGATCGAATCGAATGATTCGAATAGAACGTATAAAAATCCATTTGACCATTCGATGCCCTTTAAAAAAAATTTTCAAATCCCTAGTTTGGGAACCTACCTAATTGCTGTATAACCCATAGGGTTATTCCAGCATTTTCCGATCGAATAAAAAAATTAGATTGAATGGTTAAAATCGTTTGATTCAAATAATTTTATTGTTTGATCAAATTTTTCCTGTTCGATCGATCAAAATTTGATGGTCAAATTTGAGGGTTAATTAACCCTCAAATTCAACCAATTGTAATTCTGCCCCTTACTGTATGACAAACTATCAGCCAGAGACATTGGATAGTAGGAAAACCAAAGCCAACAAGTTAACTTACATTATAGGCAATATCTCTTAGCCCAAAGCACTGACCCAGTCAGAAACCCAGAAACCTCTTTTACCCAAAGTTTTGTGAGTTTTCAATTTCCTTAGTGTAGAATTCATTGATACAGTATTAGGCTGCTGCCATATAGGGACCTGCAGACTGAGAATCAGCTGATCTGTGGACCTCTGCCCGCTCTTGTGCCTGCACTCACAGGCAGGACCATATTTATATATGCTATAGTCAGTGTGCCTATGTGGCAGTTTTGGGGTGTGGCATTCGGGTGCCTATATAACTGAATATCTTTTTAGAAATAAATGAAAAAATCCCCCCACACAGCTGCCATGGGAGACTTATCAATGAAATCCAGTGGAGGAGCTGGGGGTTGAGGGGTACAGGACCTATTTCCTCAATCCTAAAAGTGACATCACATGCACGTTGTGCGTGATGTTATTCCGCATGTTTGGGGGCACAGCTAGGGTTGCCACCTGGCTGGTATTTTACCGGCCTGGCCGGTCTTTTTCATGGTTTATCCCAATGTTATTAATAGGAAAAAAAGCTAAATGTATAGGAAGGCCGGTATTTTTTTCAAGAAAAGGTGGCAACCATAGTCGCCACCCAGCCGGTATTTTACCGGCCTAGCCGGTAAAATACCTGCAAGGGCCAGGGCCGGTATTACAATGTAGTTGCCGGTAATTTGTAATACCCTTACCAAAAGCCCTCCATTCACTTTAAACTTGTCTGTTCGGCTCACGCTGCGGTGGCTCCGCCCCTTCAGCATCATGGCTCTGCCCCTTTTATGACAAGTTTCCATGACCTGCCCCTTTTACGGTGCTCCCAGCTCCTTTTGTCCCCGCCCCCCCTGCACTAGCCAGTAATTTTTTTTTTTTTAAAAGGTGGCAACCCTAGGCACAGGAAAATTTCAGTGCCTAGGGTAGCATGGACCTAAATACATCCCTGATCAGAGGCAATGCATGAGTCGGGGTGCAGACGCACCTAGTGAATTTAGGTGCAAAAATGCATGCTCATGTTTTTGTATTGAAATCCTCTCAGTCTCTTTGCATGCAGGCCAACATAGGGTCTGTGAGAGTAGATGCCAGAGTATTTTTGGATTCTCGACGTGCATTTATATAGAAGCTAAGAATCAACCCAGTGTAGCACTAGTCTTGGGTCTGCCAATATTTTTTCACACCAGCAGGTATTCTGTACATTTAAAGATTATCAGGACAAGGCATGAAATCCAGGGGAGAAAACCTTTATAAATATGTTTTAATAATAATAATAATAATTATCAAAATAAAAACCTTTTGTTGAAGCACTAACCTTAATAGAGACTAGAGTAGAAGTTTTCTTTGCTTAAGGGGCCAGCTTGTTGACATTTATAAGGGCCCTTACACACTGGCGTTTTCAGCTGCACTCCTCTGCATTACAGTTTCATGTGTTCAGCTGCAGGGGAGCACAGGAGTAAACACACGCCATTACTGTCAAGGGGGCTGTACTCACTCAGGCCCACGTATGCGACGAACGCAGATGGGACGCAGCATGTTGCCTGTGTGAATATAGTTCCCTTGACAGTAATGGCGTGTGTTTACTCCTGCGCTCCCCTGCAGCTGAACGCATTAAACTGGAATGCAGGGGAGCGCAGCTCAAAACGCCAGTGTGTTTAGGGCCCTAAAAGGGAGGTCCCGCATATGATATCCATCTGGAGCTGATCCGTTGGATATTGCATAGGCTGCCTTAACTGCATTACCAACTATTATACTGTTTAATATATGAGTACCAAAAATTGAGTAATTTTTACAATTTACACATTTTTGAGATTTTGTTTTTAAAAACTTGCAGTGCTTTGTTTGGTGGTGCTCATAATGTAGTTTTGTCATGGATACTACATGTTTGCTCCATATGCTGCTACTGAGACTCTATGGGGAAGATTTATCAAATCTCTAAAGCCACCCACTGATAAATATGATTCTAAAAATCCCATAGGATTGAATAGAAAGTGGGTGAGTTTTTCTGTGGTGAGGTCTAATCTCACATTTTGCTTTCCCTATAAATGGGGGTTATAATAAACAGGATGGAGCACTTTGAGTTTTTAGCCAGATTAACCAGTTCCCACTGGTCTGATGGATTGTAAACTGTGAGTGACATGCTCTATGTTGCACAACTGTTACACAGTAACATAGTAATTAAAGTTGAAAAAAAGACACATCCATTGAGTTTAAAGGGATACTGTCATGGGAAATAAAAAATTTTTCAAAATGCATCAGTTAATAGTGCTGTTCCAGCAGACGTTTGCACAGAAATCTATTTCTCAAAATATTTTTTATATTTAATTTTGAAATCTGACATGATGGCTAGACATATTGTCATTTTCCCAGCTGCCCCAAATCATGTGACTTGTGCTTTGATAAACTTCAATCACTCTTTACTGCTATACTGCAAGTTGGAGAGATATCACCCCCCCCCAGCAGCCTAACAACAGAACAATGAGAAGGTAACCAGATAGCAGCTCCCTAAAACAAGAAAACAGCTGCCAGGCAGATCTCAGAACAGCACTCAATAGTAAAAACCCATGTCCCACTGAGACTCCTTCCGTTACATTGAGAAGGAAAAACAACAGCCTGCCAGAAACCAGTTTGTTCAGCAGCCCTACAGTTTGCCGTCTCAGCAGTCTGGTTGCTAGGGTCCAAATTATCCTAGTAACCACACATTGCTTTAACTAAGCAACTGGAATATGTATAAGAGAGGCCTTGAATAGAAAGATGAATGATAAAAGTAGCCTTTGTATCCTTGTAGCATTTTATTAAGATGGGGTCAGTGAACCCCCATTTGAAAGTTGGGAAGAGTGAAAAGGCAGTAAATAGTTACTATAAAAAAAAATAAATGCAGGCCAATTTTTTATATATAAAAACAATTTCACAGCTCTCACTGTAATTTTCATTTATTATGATGTGTCAGGAAGTAGTCAGGACCAGAGAGGAACTTTGGGGTTAAAGCCAAAGGTCGCGGTACAGAATGGGAGTACGCAAAAGCAAAATTAAAGTCCAGGCAAGAATCACAAAAGGCAGACAGAAAGCAGCAAAGTTGAAGTTCACGCCAGGTCAAAGTCCAGAAATCAATATAATAAGAATTATAGAGCACCCAGGAATGTACAAGACAAAACCTACAATGGGGCATCAAACCCGTGACCTGGAAGTCCTTAAGTATTCAAATTTTGCGGCAGGCGCTTAACGTCATTGCGCCGGCGTCAGCCCACGCAGGTCTTCAGCACCAACATCTTCTTTGCAACGCCACCAGAGGCGGGATTGCCATTGGGCTCTCCTGACAGTTCCCCCTCCCCCAGGGGGGGGGCACTGGACTACCATCTTGTGGTTTCTTTGGGAATTGGGGCTTGTAGAACTCACGTACCAGACGAGGAGCATGGACATCAGTCTGTTTTATCCAAGAGCACTCTTTGGGACCAAAACCTTTTCATTGGCTCAGGAACTGTAGAGAGTGAGACCTTCTAAAGATTCTTGAGACCAGGATTTCCTCTACCTCATATTCCTGTTGACCGTCCATGGAGATAGCTGAAGGAGGAGATTGTCCTGAAGAGAAGCAATTAGAGATGGCCGGTTTTACTAATGACACATGGAACACATTAGGGATTCGCATCTCAGGAGGAAGCTGAAGTCTGACAGCCATGGGATAAACAATCTCCACAATGGAGTATGGACTGACAAATTTTGGACCAAATTTGGGGGAAGGAATCTTGAGATGAATGTCCCCAATTTTATATAAGGGAGAAGATTTATGTCCTTGAACAGCATACTTCTTGTGAGACAAAGAAGAACTTTTTTCTCTTTTGTAACCAACCAAATGGCCGACATGTGGGTTGCATGATCATTGGCTGCTGGAACAGCAAATTTGCAAAAGAGGGATAAAGTGTGCCATCTTACTGAAGAGGTCAATCACTTCCCAGATTACGATGTTTCCCTTGGATGGTGGTAGTTTGACAATAAAGTTCATGGCTAAATGAGTCCAAGGATGAGATGGAATGGGTAGAGGTTGCAATAGCCCACTAGGAGTGGTTGGATTTGGAAGAAGCCCAAATGGCACAGGCTGCCACAAAGTCTTTCACATCCTGCCGTATGGAAGGCCACCAGAGAAGTCAACTGGCAAGCTGAAAAGTCTTTTGAGTATCTAGATGTCCAGCTTGCTTGGAACAGTGACTTTGCTGAAGGATGAATATGCGGAGTTCAGGTGGCACGTAAACCATACCAATGAGGGTATCAGCAGGAGCAGATGACTGGACAGATAGGATCTGGCTGGCCAGTTGTGGGAATAGGGAAGCAATGATTTTTGTGGGAGGAACAATTGGCTCATGGTCTTCACCGATGCGCCCCTCAGGGAGAATACTTCTGGTTCGAGCATCCATCTTATGGTTTCTGGAGCCAAGGTGATAAGAAGGGATAAAATTAAATAGAGTGAAGAAGTGTGCCCAACGAGCCTGACAGGGATTCAGTCTCTTGAGAGTCTGGATGAACTCTAGGTTTTTGTGATTGGTATAAATGGTCACAGGGTGAGGGGCTCCCTCTAGGAAATGTCGCCACTCCTCAAGTGCTAGTTTCACTGCCAGAAGCTCACGATTTCCAATGTCATAATTTTTCTCCTCTGCAAGAGAGAACTTTTTAAAGAAATAAGCACAAGGGTGAAGTTTACCATCTGCGACTTGCCTTTGAGAAAGGATGGCACCAGCCCTGATGTCGGACGCATCTACTTCAATGAAGAAGGTTTGCAGAAAGTCGGGATGCTGAAGGACAGGAGCAGAGGCAAACAAATCTTTCATGGAGTGAAAGGCCTCCAGAGCATGAGGAGGCCAGGCATTTCCTCCCTTCTGGATGAGAGCTAGTACAGGAATAATACAGGAGGAGAACCCCTTGATAAATTGTTGGTAGTAGTAAGCAAAATCAACAAATCTTTGGATGGCCTTGGCACTTGTGAGGAGAGGCCAGTCTTGGATTTCCATGACTTAGGAAGGATCCATCTCAAACCCCTCAGGAGAGATATTTACCCCAGGAACGGAATTTTGGGAACACTTCTCCAACTTGGCAAAGAGAGAGTTTTGTCTCCGCCGAGAAAGCACCTCTTTCACCAGGGTTCGGTGAGATTCCAAGTCTTTGGAGAAGATCAAATTGTCGTCCATGTACACGACTATGGATTGCCCCAAAGATCTCTGATGATGTCATTCACAAATTCTTGGAAGACAGCGGGTGCATTGCAGAGGCTGAAGAGCATTACCAGGTACTCATAGTACACTCATCTATGGTGTTGAACGCCATCTTGCATTCATCC
The DNA here is from genome assembly GCA_024363595.1 of Xenopus borealis. NCBI lineage: Eukaryota > Metazoa > Chordata > Amphibia > Anura > Pipidae > Xenopus > Xenopus borealis. The sequence goes on from CM044431.1 coordinate 175,955,319, forward strand.
TCCTCTCAGATGCAGATTAGGTTGCACACCCCTCAGAGATCCAACTTGGTGAAATCCTCATCCCTCTGAGTTGGTAAAATAGCTCTGAGATGAGAGGTAACAAATATCGGTTCTTCGCCCCGAGATCTTATTTAGGCCCCTGTAATCAATACAGGCATGTAAACTGCCGTCCTTCTTTTCTACTAAGAAGAATCCCACCCTGGGAGGAGAAGGGTCTAATGAGGGTTATTTTGGATATGCTACTTCATCGCGGAAGTTGCAGCAGGAGACAAGTGGTAGATACACCCACTAGGGAGCATGGTACCGGGGAGAAGCTCAATGGGAGAGTCGTAGGAGCGATGAGGACATAGAGTCTCAGCAGACTTCTTGCAGAAGACATTCACAAAGTCTTTGTATGCTGTGGGCAAAGATTGTAGCTCTGCAGCAGTAAGGGACACCCAGTGGACGTGCTTAGCAGGTAAACAGTTCTTTAGACAAAAAGGGCTCCAATGGGATATCTGGTTAGCAGACCAGTCAATGGAGGGATTGTGCAGATGTAGCCAGGTTAACCCAAACACCACAGGAACAGATGGGCAGGTAATAATCAGAAACAAAAGTCTCTCTTTATGCAAGGTCCCAACCTGCACAGATAATTCTCCCTGCTGTGGAAAGAGATCTGTCATCTATGGCATTAAACTGCAAGGGAGTAGATAAAGGAAGGATAAAGAGGGACACCCATGTATTGAGCAAAGGAAGCGTCCATGAAATTCCCTACAGCCCCAGAATCAAGAAAGGCAGAACCGTCAATAGTCTTAGTGGCCAGATGAATCTACAAGGGCAAAAGAAACCTGTGAGAGTTTTCTTGAGGAACAGGTGCCATGCTGCCCACATGAGACACCCCAGTTCTACCTTGACGAGATAAACTTCCTTCTGAGGACAGGAAGTGAGCCACCACAGTATAGACACAGGCCAGCAGAATGTCCCTGAAGTTTCTCTTGCTCGGAAAGACGTGGCCTTCTGATCTGCATAGGCTCTTCCAGGGAAACGATTGGAGATTGCTTGGGAGAAGCAGTCAGAAGAGGTTGTTGGAAGTGAGAAGCCAGTATGGGCTGGAATCTCTTGCTGTGTTCTTTGGCAAGTTGATGCTCTCTAAGACACATGTCCACCTTGATGGTGAGCGCAATTAAGTCTTACAACGACTCGGGAAGTTCCCTGGTGACAAGATCGTCTTTCAGACGAGTGGAGAGGCCAGGGAAGAAGACAGCTTTGTATGCCTCATCATTCCAGTTAGTTTCTGATATTAATGTTCTAAAGTCAATAGCATATTCACTGGTACTGCGACTTCCTTGTCGGATTTGCAGGAGCCGGGAAGAGGCAATAGCGAACCGACCCGGGGCATCAAGCACAGTTCTGAATGCCTGGAGGAATGATTTGGTGTCAAAGGTCAATTCTTCTCCCAGAGAGGTGTTGCCCATTCTAGTGGTTTACCCTCCAAATGAGACATCACATACCCCAGAGTACTGCGAGGGTTGAAACTCAAAATGGATCTGGCACTGCTTAGAGAAACCTCTGCAGGCTTAAGGATCCCCATTATAGCGAGGTGGAGGAGGGATGTGCGGCTCACTGGCTGGTGAGACCACTGCAGGAGGGACAACAGCCATGGGAGGGTTAGCAGCGACCGGGAGACACAGGAGACACACGGGAGAGGAGAGGATTGATTACCAGTGTGGTCCATGGGACGATTGTAATGTCAGGGCGGCCCTACCGGCTCCCAGCGGGGGTAGTCAGGACCAGGGAGGAAGCTTTAGTGGTTAAAATCCAAGTTTGCGGTACAGAATGGGAATAGGCAAAAGCGTCATCAAAGTCCAGGCAAGAATTCAAAAAGGTAGACAGAAAACAGCAAAGTCGAAGTTCAGGCAAGGTCATAGTCCAAGAATCAATATACATAGTAACATAGTAAGTAACTTTTTTTTTTACTTTTTTTTTTTTATTTTAACTGCCTGACTGCCAGTTGATCCAGAGGAATATAACAAGAGCACTCAGGAATGTACAAGACAAAACCTACAATTGGGCACTGAACCAGTAACCTGGAAGTCCTTAAGTATTCAAATTTAGCGCCGGGCGCGTCATTGAGTTGGCATCGGCCCAACATAGTTCAATCTATTCCTGTGGGTAGTACTAAGAAAATACCTTAATAGTTTTGAACCCTGCAGTCAGAGTTTTTCCTGTACATTTATCATGATTATATGGAGCCACAGCTAAAGCAGTCATACACACCCCCTCTTAAAACCATTTAACAGAATATTCATGGACATGCTCTCATATAAATATATTTGCAAAACTATTTATAGAATACAAAAGCAATGTAAGAAACAGTCAAAAATATATCTATGTATTGACATTTACATTCTAAAACAAAAATAGAGCATTTCTTCAAATATATTGTTTGGTTTTGTTTGTTGTTTTTGGAAAGGCTTGAAACATGGAAATTCACTGTCAAGTTTGAGCAGCTTAAATGGGTGCAGAAACATTAAAATAGGTACTGCAATGAAATGATACATGCAAAAAAATTAATCCATTGAGAGATCTTAGCTAAATGAAACAGAAAAACAGACTGATCAACATGGTTAAATGCGTTATGTAAAATTCTCCATAGCAAATGGCCTTATTTTGGCAGCAAGAATCTCTTCCTGAAAAATTCCTTCAACTGCGCCAATCACAGATGTCATGATTTGTATATTCATGTTAGACGGAACATTTAAACAAACAAAATGTTCTGCATCACAATTTCCAACACATGTTGTGTTCGGCTCTTCATCTGTGCAGATACAAAATCAACAACGCATTTATAAGACATCTCAAGGTAAAAATGGTAGGCAACTGCACTTTAAATTAGTGGGGCACTTTGGTCAATTTTAAACATGCTGCCCAACTGTGCAGACATGTATGGGACTTATGGCCTGATTACAACAGCGACTGTTTGTATCATAAGAGTTCTTTTGATTAAGTTTATCCTGTTGAATGAGGCAAGAACCTAAAAGACCACCCACCAAACCCTAACTCCTTGACTTTAAATAGATCTCTGTGATGGCCTTAACAAACTACAAATACTTGCCCCTGTTATGGAAAGGACCATTTCTGGAAATGTTTGGCTGGCAACATCCCAGTGACATCATTCTATACCCCTTTATGGTCACAATATGACCCAAATGGCTGCTTAACAAAGGCCAGTGCTGTAGGTTGCGACAGTAATTCCTCCACACATAAGGGTAGGGACAGACAGGGAATTGCCATTTCCGGAATCGCCCGAAGATACCTCTTGAGGAAACTTCGGGCGATTCCGGAAATCGCCGCGCCGCGTCTGCACAGGCGCTTTGTCCCAGGAACGATCGTCAGACAGGGAGAAGGAAATTCGGGGAGATTGTCGCCTGCTAAAAACGCCAGGCGACAAAATCTCCCCGAATCTCCCTGTCTGTCCCTACCCTAAAAAGGCATAAACCACCAAATGTGATCTTCTTTCCCCTTGAAGAACAGAGTATGGCAAATAACTAATAGATAGCTCTTAGGAGATATACAATGCTGTTAAACATATTTTTTTTAGAAAAATGTCAAGAAAATAACCTATGATTAAGTGCCTGTAAGGCTGGTGACTCAAAGGGAGATACATTGCTGACATTTTTTAAAAGCGAGTTTCTGCGACAAGTCATTTTGTCTTGCCATAGAGAAAATGTAAATTACAGCTACTACAAACACAATGCTATTTGAAATTGCCTGTAGTCCCAAAATACACAGAGACCTTTTTTGGAACGTTTTTTCAGAAATAGCATGGCTAAGCAGAAGTAGTGAAAATCTGCGCAAGCAAAACACACAAGGAGATAAGTAGCCGTGATAGTATGCAAATTCTTGTGTGCACTGCATGTCAGTACGTAAGAACATGTACTGTATGGAAGTAATTTCTAGCGCAACAATGTAACATTCTTTCTTCCAGCGAGCCCACGCTCACTCATTGTTCACATAAGTAGATA
>CM044431.1:175963481-175976689 GCA_024363595.1 Xenopus borealis
TCCTTAATCAGTTTAGATCTTAAACTATATGCAAAGATCTAGCAAGGAAATAAAATGAGAATTTGGGCAGGGCAAGCCCCTCCTTTGGTGGATGAAAGATTGTAGAGTCATCATTACTACAGAATCTAAATGCTTGAAAAATGTGGGGTGAGGGGGTCACAGGGGAATACTGAAATGTTAATCCTGCCAGGAACTGACAGGGGGAGGGACTACCAGACCAACATGTTATCCCTTTAAAGATGTTTCTCTTCCTTTAATTATAATCAGGCAAAAGTACAAAAAAGTAAGGGTGGACTATGCATCTCATTTCATTGGACCTACAAGCAAGCTAACGGCTACTATACATGGGCAACAATGTGTGGTATCTGACAGCTCCCTGGGCAGAAGGACTGGATACTGGATAAGGAGCATTCACTGTATAGCTGCCTTTCTATTGTTCCAATCATTCAGACAAACGAATAGTAAGAAATAATAAAAAAAAGATGTCTCCTCTCCTGTTCCCTGATCAAGCATGGCACATCAGCAAATACAATTTCTAAACAGTCCCGATCAAAGCACTGATTGATATCTATAGTACATGGATATCACACAAGGTTGTTGGTCCACCCAACATGAAAATGGTACACAACTTATTGCCATCTTCGGTCATGTGAAGCCGTGTTTCCACATGACAACACCAACAAACACTGCAAAATATGAATTAAAATATTTCCTTTTTCAAACTGCAACTTGGATAAATGTACTGAGAACGAACAGTTCTACTGTGGTTTTAAATCTGTTGAATAGTCTCAGGATGTATAGTTTTTTCACAATAATGCAAAGAAAAAGAGACGGTTCTCATTCAGTTTTCAGTTCACTTATATAAAAGTGTCAGAAATCTTAGTAGGTTGTTTTTCGGGCAACGGGGCACTTTTAATAAAGAGCAGATTATCGCCACTTGAAATCATAATTGAAATGCTGGCATAAATACTTATAATTACACCAGCATCATTTCTCCATATAATTTGTAATGGGAATAATGCTGGCAAATTAACGTCAAAAAGCAATGACATTCTGCGTGTTGGATACTAGCAAAGACAATATGATGGCTGTAATGAGTGCTGCTGTATCTTTAAAGAAAACGTTATACAATCAAGAAACAACTAATTAATAAAAAAAACGTTTTATTTGAAATCAATACAGTGATTACTGCATGTGGCACTGTATTTATTTATTATACAGCTGGTTCCAGTCTAAGTCAATCTTAATATTAAGCAACATTGTTTGTAATATGCATTTCATGTAACAAAGTATCAATTGGGTATCTGAAGCAGAAAAGGTTACTTATTAATCAATCATATAACTGCCAAATAAAGTGAAACTAAGTAGTAATCAAATTAACTTATAGACTCCTATGGCTCTAAGCAAGGGATCCCCAACCTTTTTTTTTTTTTACAGATGAAGCATATTCAGATGCAGTTTGCACCTTCTAATTTGCCATACAGAAGTATTAAATAAGTCATGTAATTTACAATTTCGCTGTATAAGAGTATACTGATGCTTGATAAGATATCAGAAAGACAATCAATTGCTAACCTGACACAGTCCCTGAGAAAGTTGTGTTACTATAGATCTCTTCTTCAGCAAGTAATGCGGCAATAGAAATACTGTACAAGCAGATACTTGAAGAGTTTGCACAAAGCAAGGCATATCTGTGCATTCTGGGTGCACGGTGTCTGATTCAAACAGTGGGTTAACACATATGCATTCTGAAATTTAAAAATTCCAAAAGCTTCTGTTTATCATATACCAATATTAATTTATGGTAAATGGATTTTCCTTGTTCTCTCAACCTGCTTACCACACTTTGCAAAGGAACCAGAGATGTTACCAGGTTTCTGTGCTGTTTTGTCCATCACAACGTGGAAATGGTACTGCATCAAAGATGAAAACATCATACAAATTAAATAGTGATCCTTCTGCAACTTAAAAAACAGCCAAATAATATTCTTTATAGTGTTATATGGCTGTGTTACCTTTTCCCCTAGAACTGTGCATTTTTTTCCTATTGGGTCTCAGAGAAATACCTGCAATCCATTATACTGTGTTTTGTGGGGGGGGTCATAAAAACTGCTGTTTTAATGTGACTATGAAGATTAATAGTCATAATGATAACTGCTGTTATAATGATTCAAAGAAATAGGCTTACCTGTATTATTGGTTACAGTCAGAGACAGACTAATAGGTGAAGGATTTGCAACATTTGTAAAAAAAAAAAACAATGATGCACGTAATGTCCAGGTAAGATGATTCTGGAAAGGTAAAATGTTATAAAAATAGGAAGGAACATTCATAATCACAGTAATCTTTAATTATGTTTTTCTGAGCTATTTTAATAATGTGCATTGAGTAGGACTGCCAGCTGACACTGGAATCAAAAATTTTACATTTTCATGTAAATATTAATTTGTGATACGTCTTTATCTTTTTGCTGAGTTAAGCACTTGAGCTTCCCATTGAAGCCATCATATACACACCAATCTCCACTCCCAGAAAATCCATGTTCCAGTCTCTGCCTCCAACCCCCTGAGTCTCCCTGCATAATATACTAATAAATGTGACACCGTAGCAGTAGTGATGTGAGAGTAGACCTGAAACATGTAGGTTGGGTGGGTTCAGGATGAAATTTGGGTGACCACTGCATGTTTTTGTTGGGTGCTGGTCAGCATGGGGAAAGTCACTCCTCCTCTGCTCCTGAGGATTCCCTCACCTGGAACCAGAGCCAGTCAAAAGTAGTAAATGGAGTGGGAAAATGCAGGTAATACATCTTACGATTCACAGCACAAACCAATGGCACATATACATGCAGAGGTATACCTATGTTTAGCCAAACCCCCACCGTGAGAAAAAAAATTTGGAGGGTCCGGGACCGGCGTTCTCCATCAGCCCCTCCCTCCCAACCCACTTCCAGCTACCTGAACGTCTGTCCACTTGTATGTTTGTGGTGGCAGATGGCAAAAATGAAAAGGCAGAAATGGTTAGGGGAAAGGGTTAATTGTATGGTAGTTATGCCACTGTATGTTAGATCACTTCAGCCAATTTATGGACAAAGCTCTGTTTTTTACTCCCACACTTCTTCCTGTTACAGTAAAATATGTAAAATGACATTAAAAAGGGTTTATATGTATATATATACATATATATTTATTGAAAAGACCCACACTCCAATAAGAAATCAATCCGATTGTATATCAATCCAAAGTTTCAGCCCATATTAGGGCCCTTTTCAAAGATCATTTGTGTACAATGATATTGTCCATTTATATAGTGCACCAGTGACACCATGTGGTGAGAAACTATATACTTTTTATGTAAAAGTGAATGATGGAAGCTTTCGGTGTGTATGGTGTCATCCTTGGCACCAAATTCAAATGAGGGTGTGTGGGTATCAATGTCATCGTATACAAATTATCCTTGAAAAAGGCCCTAATGTGGGCCGAAATGTCGGATTTATGTAAACAATAAAAGAATTGGATTGATTTCTTATTGAAGTGCGGGTCTTTTCAATAAATCTGTATGCTATACTTTAGACCCTGTAATTGAAGCACTTGAAGAAAGTCCTAACTCTTTACTTACCCTTCGGGGCAGATTTAGGCATTGGAGGCAGCCATCTTATTCTCTTCTGAAATTTCCAGGAAGAGATCGACGCATGTGCCGTTGGAGCAATTTTCGCGACAACTACACATGCATCAAAGGTCACGGAAATTGCCAAAGCTCCTGAAGAAGACCCAAAGAGAAGAAGATGGCTGCCGTGAACTCCGATGCTCTGAATCTGCACAGAGGGGTAAGTAAAAAGTTAGGGGCATTTACCCAGGGTAGCAGCTAGGCTGGGGGGAGGGTGTCTATGTAGGGTAGGGGGTAGCGTTTTTTTTAATAAGGGGTTGAATTCTCCTTTAATTCTCCTCCTGTATATAACATACCTAACTGCTAGCTGATCCAGAGGAAGGCAAAAAAAAACATTTGAAGCCTCTCCAATTTGCCTCAGAGGGGGAAATTTCCTTCCTGGCTCCAAGATCAATCGGCAATTGGACCAGTCCCTGGATCCAGTGTCAGACTGGCCCAGCGGGACACTGGGATAAAACCCGGTGGGCCCCGACCCTTAATGGGCCCCTGCCAGGCCAGACACTCTCCCCATCAAATCGTAAAAACAAAGCTTTCGTTTGGTGCATGAGCACGGCACCTTTCAAACAGGCTCGAGCAGCGCCCTCACACTGTGCATCATGGTAGGGGAGCAGAGGGTTCAGAGGGGGCCCTGGACAGTAGTCCTGGTGGGCCCCGGGCCCCACAGTCTGACACTGCCTGGATCAGCTTGTACTATTTAACAACCCTGTATTCCCTAGAATCTGTTTTCTGGTGCTGTCTCTTAAAGGAGTAAAATAACAGACAATGATTAATCCAGAAAGCAGCACAGTGAAGTTAGCAGGCAAATTTAGAGTAAATTGTTTACACCAAAATATAATTTAGCAGCAATTAGACAATCATCTACAGCAAGTTCGCCAGTTTATTTGACTGAATTTGTCATTATTCCTAACAAAAAAAATTTGAATAAATAGCTATATATTAGTGTAGGCTGTATTCCAAATTGTGTCAAAAGGTATTTTTGAATAGCAGCTTACTTGTAAGGCTGAAGGCACATAGGACATACAGTTTTTGGTCAAAATCCATGTTGAAAGGCACACATAATGAACGATTTGCTTGGCACGCTCAATATACACATACAGTATATGGGATATGCATAACGATCGAAAGCTGTGGCTTTATTCTCAGTGCCACAGCAAGGCTGCACACACTGGGAGCTTCATATCATTGTGATTGGCTTGCTAGGGTTGCCACCTTTTCCTGAAAAAAATACCGGCCTTCCTATATTTTTATCTTTTTTTCCTATTAATAACATTGGGATCAAACACCGGTAAAATACCGGCCAGGTGGAAACCCTAGGCCTAGCACAGGCAAGCAGCGCCAGATTTAGTAGGCGGGCTCCCCGAGGCCAAGCAGACCTTCGGGGCCAGCTGCACGCATACCCCCTTCCAGTGCGAGCACACATGCACACCTACACTGGAGTGCTTCGCTCCCCAGTGCTTCCCGGGAAGCAGCTGGGCAACATGCCGCCCCCAATATTCTGCTGCCCTAGGCCCAAATCTGGACCTGCAGGAAAGGGGCTTTTCATTAAAAAAAAACACTATTATGCACACCTCTAGTTGGGTGAAACATTGTTCAGATGACAGGTGTCCTTTAAAAGCTGCCCTTACAACTGTAAGAGGTGTATTTCTATTTTTGTCCCCAGACATTAACTATAGAGAGTAATTGCTCTGTGTATGCATGCAATTCAAACAATGAAGGCACATGTGAGGGCACCTTGATCACTTTGTGAAGTTCAGCCAATAAGCAATGTGCAACCTTCTTGCAGTATTAACAAATTCACCTTGTTAAAGGAACAGTAACACCAAAAAAAATATATAGTAGTCTTTCTGAAGCAAACACACACCAGTGCATTACTTTAAAATGCTTTCATTTTTTAGTGTTAATGTTCTGTATGCCTGTTGCAAACTTTGGGGAGGACCTCTCTTAAAGTCATATATACTAACCTAATTAGCTATTAACTAGGACAGGGATCCCCAACCTTTTGAACCCGTGAGCAGCATTCAGAAGTAAAATGGGGAGCAGCAAACATATGAAAAATGTTCTTGGGGTGCCAAATAACTGCTGTGATTGGCCATTTGGTAGCCCTTATGTGCAGTCTACAGGAGGCTCTGTTTGGCAGTGCACCTGGTTTTTATACAATCAAAACTTGCCTCCAAGCCTGGAATTCAAAAAAAAGCACCTGCTTTGCGGCTACTGAGAGCAACATCAGAGGAGTCGGAGAGCAACATGTTACTCACGAGCTACTGTTTGGGGATCACTGAACTAGGATGTACTAAATGATGGATTTAGTTCTCTTGTTGAAAGAACTGATTCTTCATATACGAACCTTGCAGACCTTCTCATCTCCTGCGGAGCTATCAGTTACATGTGATGTCACTGCCCAGTGAAACCATTTATAGGTCCAGTGGTGTAACTACTCCCTGTTGGGCCCCGGTACAGGATGGGCACCTGGGCCCCCCTGTCAGGCCCATACCTCTATAAATCGCATGCTGAAGTGTTGATGGCACTAGATAATAGCCTGCCATAACCATTTTTGTGGCTCCAAGGGGGTGGGGGCTCTGGTGCAATTGCACCCCCTGCACCCCTGGTAGTTATGCCACTGTATAGGTCTTTGTAGCTACAGGTGCAAGTGATGCACTGCTGCCCACCCACACCCCTTGTTGTATGAGGAAGACCACTGATTCATGAAATTATACCTTTTCCAGTTTAACCCAGTGCTAGTAGTTAAGGACTTCCTGCATTCTTTCTGACTGGGCCTTGTGTACTCTTCACTCAATGTATTATCTTCCTCTCTGAGCTCATCAATTATTTTTGCTGGGTTTTTATATCATGTGAAATCCAATACATCAACACTTGCATGTATTTGGAACAAACTAGTCACAGTCACTTCAGTGCATGTAAATATTATTGTTCTCTACGCCTTTATTTTTTTTATTATTTAAAAAACAGCGAAAAAAGTGAAATACCAATGTAAACCATTGGTTCTAGTGTTAAGATATCTGTACATGAAAATGGTCAAGATACTAATACTAATCAAAGTACAGCCTTGAGTAGACTTGATACAAATGACAGTTTTAACACAGGCAGATACCTGCAGACCAGAGAGAGGGGGCAAAACACTGGAGGGGCTTGCACCCAGATTAATCTTGGTTACTACTTTACTCCATTTTGTGAATACTGTGTTTTTGTACACTTTGGCTATAAACTGACCTTGAGGATACTACATTTAGGAATTTGCAATATCATGTAAGCATCAGACAAAGTGTTAAAATCCGTGCCACAGCAATAAATTAAATCATCGGTGGGAAACCATACACAACTTTTTATTTCTCAAAGTTGTCCAAAGCTGCCTCACTAGGAAAACGAAACATTGCTTATGTTTTCCCATTGGTGACGGTAGGAAAGCATTTTGGGGAGATTGGTCACCCACATTACATATTTTATTATGTGCAACTGCCTTGTATTATGCCTTTTATATGTATGTATTGTACATACAGTATAGTATAGTATAGTCAGTCCCTAAGTTCAGTAAGTGACAGCAGCACAGAGCATTTGCAGAGAATCAGTACAAAAGAAGATGGGGAGCTACTGAGGCATCTTTAGAGGCACAGATCTTTACTGCTAAACAGTGGAGTAACTAGATATTACTAAGCCCCACAGCAGATTATTTTTCAGGTCCCCAGGTTGACCAGTTTTAGCAATATTTATTTATATTGTATGGACCTCATGGGGCCCCTATACCTCCTGGGCCCTCCTGCAGTTCCAGGGTCTGCTTCCTCTACAGCAGTGATCCCCAACCAGTAGCTCGCGAGCAACATGTTGCTATCCAATCCCTTGGATGTTGCTCCCAGTGGCCTCAAAGCAGGTGCTTATTTTTGAATTACTGGCTTAGAGGCAAGTTTTGGTTGCATAAAAAAACAGATGTCCTGCCAAACATTCTCTCCTGTAGGCTGCCAGTCCATATAGGGGCTACCAAAAAGCCAATCAGAGATCTTATTTGACATCCACATGGACTTTTTCATGCTTGTGTTGCTCTCCAACTCTTTTTTAAATTTAAACGTGGCTATCGAGCAAAAAAGGTTGGGGACCCCTGCTCTACAGTTACGCATCTGCTGCTAAAGGGCTGATATTGTCATAGGCTGGTAAAGGATCCCTTAACGATATGTGCAACATTTTTACCCTACTACATTTTAAAGCTTTAGTTCTCCTTTAATACCTCTATTACAACAGTGATATAGGGATTCATTAAAAAAAAAGTCATTTTTACTGCTCTGTTATTTTTTTAGAGATAGAAACCGTTACAGATAGGAGCTAACCAGTTTAATCTATCACTAATTTCATGATAACTATTAACAGTCTCCGGGAAGCCCACAGCAAGAGAAAGCACTGATTAATATTTAGCAGAGATGTACTGAGTGCATGAGAGTATCATGTTCATCCCTTGATGCACAGCTGCTGGGAAAGCTGCAGACACTAGGAACGAGCCTTCAGTGAATGAGGTCACATCCATATCCATATCCTCCGCTTCAGTGAATTTAAATGATTGCTCAACCACCCAATGACTGGGTAAATGTTTGGCCTGAAAATGGGAAAGCCAAATCCTGGGAGGTGATGCACAATTCAAGTGCTATAAACCAGCCCAGACAGAGTTTCTCACACCCCCCACAGGAATAAGCAAAAGCCTCAGCCATCTTCTTTAGAAGTTATTGTGGGCTGGGAGACTTCTAGCTGGATGAGACAAAAGCACGAGGAATTGTCACTTCTGCTGAATTAAGCGCTTGGACCTGATTATCTCTTGCAAGTGGCCTAGGCATGGATTGTAATCCTGGAGTTTCACTGTCATTTCTGTACAAAAATGATCCGTTTTATTCACTTTGCCTGTCTGATTTAATGAGAGCCCCCCAAGGGGTAAGCAACCAGTTTCTGAAAGAGCAAAGGAATCTAACTGAGGTAAGTTCTCTCCCCAATATAAAATATACTATAATATCTATTGATAAGTAAGGACTGAGCAAAAAAACCATCAGTCCATAGTATGGGGGAAATGTAGTTAATATACAGTAAACTGTAAGTTAATACAGTATTTAAGGTTAACTACATTGATAGTGTTACATAGACTCATACTGATTAACATTAACATGTGTGCTCTCTCTTCTTGAATGAAACCAGGATACTCATATCTAAGAGAAGCATTAGGGGACATTGGTTTCCAAATTTATGATATTAACAAACATTCTAATGCAATTTGCAGTTGAAAAAAAAAATCTTTTTTTTTATTAATCATGTTTCAGGCTTTTAGGTTAGATAGAGGTGGACTTGAAAGGCAATTTATTTAAAAATAAATCTGAAACTCAAAGATCATTGTACCAAAAATATAAATGTCTACATAGATACATACAAAAACTTAATTTGAAAATAAGTGTATTCTTTAATCCCTTCTCATCAGAGAAACCAGTAGGGATGGTGTAACTTAATAAACACAAACATACAGATAAATATGATTCTTTGTGCAGAATCGTTCAATATATTTTTCTACACTATTAACTGCAGCAAATTCAAAGGGGTGGTTATGAACCCCTTAACGTTTGATTTGTTACTGAATGGGCAATTCTAACTTTTCAATCAGCGTTCGTTATTTATTTTTTTATCTTTTTTTTTAATTTTATTTGCCTCCTTCTTCTGACTTTTACAGCTTTCAAATGGAAAAATTATTTTTTGGACCCCATCTAAAAAACTAATGCTCTGTAAGGCTACTACTTTCTATTACTCATTTTTCTATTCCGTCCCTCTCCATATATTCATATTCCAGTCTCTTATTCAAAAGCAATGCATGGATGCTAGGGTAATCTGGACCCTAGCAACCAGTTTGCTGAAATATCAAACTGGAGAACTGCTGAATAAACTCTAAATAACTGAAAAAACACAAATAATAAAAAATGAAAACCAATTGCAAATTGTCCTAATATCACTCTCAATCACATAATACTAAAAATTAATTTAAAGTTGAACAACCTACTTGTAACTAGAGCATATTTTCCCTTATGCATTTTGTTTTCAACATTCCCCACATGCACATGGTTATCCACTGAATCAAACTGAAACAACATTTCCATACCTACAGTGTCGGACTGGGATGCCCGGGGCCCACCAGAAAACTTTAGACCAGGGGCCCAACTTTCCAAACTAATATTCCTTCTCTCCTCACTTAACCTCTTTATTCTCCTATTCTTTTAGATCTACTTACTATACTCTATTCTTCCAGTATTAAGACTCTTTTTCCACATAAATAAATAGGCCAAATTGTTAGAAGCAAAAGGGACCACTGAAACCTGGGCCCACCGGGAGTTTTCCTGGTATCCCTGTGGGCCAGTCCAACACTGCATACCTAAAAGTTCACAGTGTTCATTCTTTTCTATTATTTTTATAAACTGTAAATAACAAAATAGTGCTGTTGGTAGAATATTTGATTTTATGGGGCAATTAACAGTACACTGCAAATCATATTTGTGCAAAGAAAATATTTTATTGATAGCTAATTCAATCTTTGGGATTACATAAAATGAAAAATTCCAGAGCTTCAAGTTTTTAAACAGTATTTCATTTCTAGAGTGATAGACCCACCCCCACCCCCCCAAATCAAGGCTGTTTCTGCCATATCTTTGGATCTGCAAATGTATGTAACTGTTTGCTTCTCCTCTTCCTGTGTGGTCCAGCACAAAACATTTCCTGCAATTTAACACTTGAATGGAACCAATCACATATTGTATTTACTGTTCTTAATTCAGCTCTCTATTATCTTTGTTTCTTTTTGCAATTTACACAATTTACAGTCTGCCCCAATTCTAAAGAATGAAGGACGTTTGCAGCACTATACATATTCTCTATAAATATTCTTTTAAAAATGTTTGGCAATTTAGTTTATGGATTAATAAATCCATAGTAGGCATAAGTATAGTGTTTTAAAGAGCCCAGAGTAAACAGTTACTAGAAGCCCACTTTCAGTGAAGCAGCCACAAGAACAATTCATTTTTCTGATTCAGGAACATGCAGTTTCTTGTTTGTTTTGTTTTACAGTTTACTGTAATAAAGTCACCTCTGTTTAACTGAGTCTACAAATAACATTTGCTGTTTACACTGGTTTTACAGCCATACTGGTCATCCAGTTTCCACCTCAAGTGACCAGCTGCAACCTAACATAGTACAATAACAATATTCATTCATACAGCAACCATTTACCATAATAAAGAATTATCATAGCCTAAAAACATCCCCATAAAAACTTTTGGTTCACAAAACGTGCATACAAGCTTACAATGAAGTGCACCATAAACCACGGTGTCCCCAGAATAGAACCCACAGTGATCCAACACGAGCCCCACATTTCCATTTCCCCACATGCCATAAAACAAATATCTTTCACTGTAAAATGCTTCTGTACATTGTATCATAGCCCAAATTACCTCATATTTCTCTGTTCATCTATTATAACCTATAGCCCTCAGGAGTGCCTTAATTGCCTTATTGGTGAAGTGCCCCAATAAAATTCAATCATATCACAATTCTCCTAAGTAAACTGCCCCAATAAAGCAATTACCACCTTAATTATCAAGCAGTGAGCCTTCTCCATTCAAAGACCCTGATAGTATGCTACTTCTCAGTCCCATTCTCCTTTAAAACTAGGGTTGCCACCTGGCCGGTATTTTACCGGCCTGACCGGTATTTTTGATGGTTGATCCCAATGTTATTAATAGGAGAAAAAGATAAATATATAGGAAGGCCGGTATTTTTTTCAAGAAAAGGTGGCAACCCTATTTAAAACAGTAATCGAACTGTAAGCTCTGTTGAGTAGCACAGCCCTGTTTACCTCTTATAAGTTCATGTATACACCCAATTATTGTACAGTCCTGTGGAATATGTTGCCATAAATATGTGTCATTAACAGAGGCAATTATGCATCCTACACTGCCAAGTCACATCAGTTGTTGACCCAGTGCTTATGATTCCTATCAGACACCCTAATATGTTTGTATGTTGTATTTGTGAGATTAAACCCACACAGATACAGGAAAACACACAGTCTACATGCTGGTGGTTTCTAAGTACACACTAAACAAATCAAAAACCTGCTTGGCACTTAACTGCTAGCATATCTTTGGCAGCAACTAACGGTCAAAGAATGTCCTCATATGAGTGATAATGCAACTGGTCTCTGAAAAAATAATTCATATGCAGCCAGATGCTGAGAGACCTTTAGCAAAATTCAATTTTGTGTAATTTCAGAGGTTTTTTTCCTAATTAGAATAAATTCACATAAAAATGTTACCTTGTTTATTAAACTATTTGAATATAAAAAAATATAAAACAGCTCTACTGACTACAGCATGACCTTGCAAGCTTTTACATGCCAATGTTTTACAATTGAGTTTTTACATTTTTTTTAGCTTAATAAATACTTGATTTGAAGTTATAATTTGAGTTTGTGAGTTTTAGTTAAAAAAAACCCAAATATAAATATTGATAAATAAGCCCCTAATCCAAGTTAACCATATTTTGAGCAATTTCGTTTGTACTGGAACTTAAATGTCTACTTATTTATACTATAACTGGAATGTCTATTACCCTTGAATAACTATTGATATTTGCTAACTGTATATCCGTCCTAAAAATCTGTTATTTTTGTTAAGTCACTAAAGAGGATAGATCGTTGTCAGATGAGCAGAATAGGACAACTAAACGAAGAGAAGAGACAGTTTGCTCTGCTGATGAAGAGAAGACTGACCCCTAGAAGCAGCAGGCTTTTTTCTCTGGCAGGAGAAAGGGATTCCATTAAAACCTGCTCTGCAAAGAATTTTAGAGATTTGACATCTGGAAAAAGCAGCACTGAAAGCTGTGAAACTGTGTCAATGGTCTCCAGTTACAGGACTGCTTCTACAGCTTCTAAAAGCTCTAATAGTTTTGAGGGGAACAAATGGAGAAACCACACAAGTCACCTCCCTGTGAGTTTGTCTATTTGTAAAATCATAAATAACCTGTCTGTCTGTGTGTGTGTGTGTGTGTGGAGCAATGCCATTAGCAAATGCAGTTGTGTATTCAAAAGATCCCTTCCTTTAAGAATGTATGTGAACCAATGACTAATTTAAGGACATTTATCCCCAAGACAACAGTATACAGATACATGAATACTAATAGCATTAGGTTAGAGTGTTGTACTGATCAGTCAGGATGCCAGGTAATAGCAAAGTGGGCTCAGATGTCTGGGTTCCTCGAGTTGCAGGCTCGAATAGCAGGTTATCTCATTTACACAAAGCAGATATTATTACTAAAGGTTATCAACATTTTTCTGTTTAGGCATAAAGTGCTTTTGTGTTAGCTTTGCAGCTATTGACAATGCTCACTCAATGAACTCAGGATGAATTGGAAAACTAAACATTCTTTTAGGGACTGCACTGGTTTGGGCTGAATGAATTTGGAAAAAACAGTGGCTTATACTGTCTGGAAATCTGGCACGCATAATAGTGATTCCCTATACT
>CM044431.1:176002845-176015393 GCA_024363595.1 Xenopus borealis
TTCTTTAATAAGCCACTTAATTTTATATACACTATCTGTTGCTCAAGTAATCATTTTGGGGGAATAGTTTTCCTTTAAAGGTAAACCACCCCTTTAATGTGTCACTGAGGAGTAGAAGGTGACTTGTCCACTTGCCACCAGGAGGCATTTTTACAGCTACTCAGGAGAGTTCTGTACAAACCGGAAGTGGTAAGTATAAACCAGTATCTGTATCGGGGAGGGTAGTTTATTAACTCACTGCACTCCTCACACACACTATAGTGCGCACAAGGATTGTCAGTCAGTGTTCTGAAGTTCCTCAACTCCAAGCCTGACAGATTTTCGTGTGGCTCCCGCACAGCCCCAATCATAATAAGCCTAAAACGCCGGTAACTCACCAGAAGCCATAGCAACTCTCCCTCTCACAATGAAACAGCCATTGCACTGTCGCACTCCGATGACGTCTGCCATGTAAGGGCGTCTTTCTGCTCGCCATGCTCAAATTAACTCTGTCCTTGCCAGAGGGTAGCGAGCCGGCGTGTAGAAGCTTTGGAGTTGCAGGGTAGTAGCGTCTTTCTTTTCCAACTTAAGGAGGGTCCAGACAGAGCCATGAATGAAGAAGGTGAGGACTGGTGTCGGGGACCTGCTACATATACACAGGCCCAGCTCTCACGTATGTTATGCTCAGGCCAAGCTACATGGAATCCAAAGTGATGAAGTCATCTCCAGCTGCCATTGACCAGCCTGCTGGTACTGTAGCATAAGGTGCAGAGCAACAGGCTTGACAAGCTGACACACTGGAGATATCACAACTATATCATCTATAATAATATATGGCCTAGCTAGTGGAGCTAACTGGCTCACTGTATAACTGGATGAGCCCTTGTACTATAGCTCTCATACGCCTCTTGTCATTTGCATAACATACAGTGGATAAACTATAACGTTATATGGCCATTCTTCAGAGCAGTATTAACTGTTGGTACCCTAGCTGTCTGTGGAAGGTATTTTGGGTGAACATAGAAAAGATCAGTAGAAATAAAAGGGAAGGTGATGAAAGATCACTCAGAGGAAGGATATTTTGACTATAGTTTTGCCTGCATGGAGCCTAGGGTTGACCCCTGGCTGGTAAAAATGATTGTTGATCCCAATGTTATTAATATGGAGAAAAGCTAAATATATAGGATGGCCGGTATTTCTTTCCAGAAAAGGTGTCAACCATAATGGAGCCCCTTGAACAAACATGCAGGGACAGCAATGTACTTTGATTATTTTTATTTTCCTTTTTTTTTTTACCCAATAAGGCAACGTATAGGCACAATCACGATTATTTACCATTGATATACAGTAATGCATAGTAACCCTACTCTTGATTAGACGGGTGCTGCTGGAGCAATGGAACCTTTGGGTCTCTAACTGGTTGCTATAGTGGCTGCAGTGTTGCACAACTGAAGTTGTCTGTGAATTTCTGCCATGCTGATGAACCTCTTTTCAAGGCTAATGACACATGGGTTGGTTTCTAAACACAATTGATTTAATTTCTGAAACACTGAGTACTACTTTTTCTTTTGTGTTTCTGCATGGATGTTGCTACATTCTCAGGGCACGCAGTGCACACACACAGTACAATACAGCCACTACGAATTTTGCAAAATGTGTAAATAGAAATTTCAATTATTTAAGGAATAACTAAAATGGCAGTACTTTCTGCAGAAGCTACCCCGGCCAATTGTATTGTTTTAAAGAAGCCCAGGGTTCTATGAATTAGTATCACTGGGTCCCTA
Organism: Xenopus borealis; assembly: GCA_024363595.1. NCBI lineage: Eukaryota > Metazoa > Chordata > Amphibia > Anura > Pipidae > Xenopus > Xenopus borealis. The sequence continues at coordinate 176,004,609 of CM044431.1, forward strand.
ACATATTGGCTACCCCTAGTGGTTTTTAGTTTCATTGTCCTGTAAGAAAAAGAAAAGTGTAAGTATCACTAACTAAAGAGTGCCCATTCTTTTCCATTGCAAGGTCTACTTTTAGGGATGTTCACCCATTAGGGTCTACATCCATAAATGCAATGTTAGCATTCTGTTCCATGGAAAATATTACTTAAATACAGATTTATGAGAAATGTATGTTACTGTATTTAACAAACAACTATTTCTTATGTAACATTAACGTAATAAATGTCTGAATGAAAAGAATAAATATCTGAATGAAAAGAATGAAACAGGAGGGTGATTTAGATAAACTAGAAAGTCTTCTTGCACTTGGGGGTGCACCTCAAGTTATTGTATTCACTTAACTGAAACCCTGGGCCAGTGCTCCTATCAGCAAAAAAACTGCACCCGCCCGGGTTATATCAGTGAGCACCATGGATCAATCCTCTTCCGGCTTCCTCTTTATTTTTGTGGCTGCAGCTATTTCTTTAACTGCACATGCTCTGCCCTGGGAACAGAAGAAGCCAGAAGAGGATCACTCTGTGGTGCTCACTGGTACAACCCCATGCTGGTCCAGTTTTCTGTTGATAGGAGCACCAGCCCGGGGGTTTCAGGTAAGTCAGTCCCCAAGTGCATGAAGGCTTTCCTCCTCCTTTAACTAATTTGTAGCATTGTATTAATTTATCTATTTCTGTCTTTCCCTCTTGTGTTTACATTTTATCCTGTGTAGAAATTGTACAATATTTCAAATGTCAACTGCAAGAAGACACCAATGTTGCTACTGCTGTTGCTGCAATCAGAACCTTGCTAGAGTTTCTGAAAAGGGATACAGGTAAGGTAACAATCTTTTGGAAACAGTTGTATGTCCAGAAACATAAAATAATAAATAAGAGATACAACATCTGTGCATGCTGTGTGACAACTAGCACAATTATGCTTGCCTTGCACACATGAGGCCTGGAGCCATGTATGTAAATGTAGGGAATACAAGAAAAGGAGGGCTGCTCCACTGGAACATAGAAAGTAAGTGGTGGAGATTGAGGTGCTTTATCTTACAGGCTGCTTAAGAGATTCTGTCATGGGAAAACATGTTTTTTACAAAATGCATCAGTTAATAGATTTTATTTTTATATTTAATGTTGAAATATTATGCAGGGCTAGACATGTTCTTAGTTTCTCTGGTCCACCATGTGATTTTTTATTTGAGAAACTTAATTTACTGCTGCACTGGAGGTTGGAGTGGTATTACCCCCTCCCTTGCCTCCCCCAGCAACCTATCAACAAAACGATGGAAAGGTAACAAGCTAACAGCTCCCTGACATGCCCCAACTAGTAGTAGTTATGAGAATAGTACTCATCTAAAAGCAGTTGCATTGTGAAGTGCTGACTGTTTGTGAAAGGTATAATGCGATGGCTGCCTACACACCAATATTCCTACAGAAATTAATTTCTTGGTTCAAGAATACAATTTTAAATGGTCGAATGTAATATTTGCTATGTACACAGTGTAATTTAGTGATAAAGGCTACACTATAAAAATCACAACAGCACCCCTCCATAGACTTCTTTCTATGTTGTCATGTAATTATTTTAGTATTTAATGGCCTTCAGGCTTGCTGTTTGACAAACAATCAACACTGTGCAGCCACAAAGTATTGGTCAAGTTTTTGCAGAATGAGTAACAGTTGCACAAGAATAATGTACTTCTACTTTGCAGGTGAAACCATACAAGGTCTGATTGGGAGTTTAAAACATGCCATTGGTACCCTGTCTAAAGTGGATTCATCAGTTTCTGTCTCTTCTGGTGGCGAATTGTTTTTGCAATTCATAACCCTTACTTCTGAATTGGAGCATTCTGTAAGTTACATGCGTACGAACGTGAATGCACAATAGGCAATCTTCATCCCATCTCACTTCCTAGGCTTTTTAACAATTAAGTGCTAATTTATATAGTACGATCACTATTATACTGGATGCCAAGTATAGTCTACTCCTATCCTTAATGGCATTAGCTAGCATATACAAATTATCCTTTTAGAACAAAGTGAATCACCTAAAAGGTCATTATTATAAACAAAAAATGTTTGTCATCGGTTAGAAGTTAATATAATTTTTTTTCCTCTTGTGTATTTGGGGATGCACAAGGAACCTTGGGTGAATTACAGTTCTTCAATATAATGTAAATGATTAGTGTAGCAGTACCTCTACCAGCCATCTTTTCTTTCTAAAGGATGTTATATGCAGGCAGATATTGGCTCAGCTATTGTTGACATCCCAGCAAAAATAAAAAATATTTTACAACTTTAGTTTTTTTTAAATTTAACCTTTTTAGCATCTGTGGTTTGTGGGGGAGGAGGGCTAGCTGTGGGGCTTGTTGACTTGGTCTAGCTATTAGCAGACATTCATTTTTTTTCCTTTTCCCTCAGGATTATGACAAGTGCAAAAAAATGATGGGTGAAAGAGGAGAACTTTTCCTTAAGAGGATCTCCATGTCCAGGAGCAAGATCACAACGCTTTGCTGTCCGTTTATAAAAGATGGAGCTGTAAGTAAGAGAAGATTATTGATATTGATCCGGCAAGTTACCAAAAGTGAGGCAATTGATTGTGAGCTTCATAAAAGTATTTTTTGTCTGCAATTTTTCCTGATGCAAGTATTGACCTCAAGCCAACTGAAAAAAATGTATCTAAAGAGTCTATAGGAAATTAGTGGTTAAGATGAAAAATGTCTGTAAATAATGTTGGAGAGTTATGAGAGCTTTGCTGATTTATGAGCTTTGCAGATAAACATAGCTGTGGTTTTATGATGCTGTTTTTATTTTTTAAGTTACCCTGTAATGTAACTGAATGTGTTGCAGTGGAACCTGGATTTTACTATTTAGTGCTGTTCTTAGATCTACCCTCCTGTTGTTAGGCTGCTGGGAGGGATTGCTATCACTCAAACTTGCAGTACAGCAGTAAAGAGCTGGGAAACACAATATGTTTAGCCCCATGTCAGATTTCAAAATTAATATATAAAAATCTGCGCTTTTGTGAAACAGATTTCAGTGCAGAATTATGCTGAAGTATCACTGTTCACTGATGCATTTTGATAAAAAGATTTTTCCAATGACAGTATCCCTTTAATAGCCTTGATGAAACTTGGGCAGAGGGAGAGACTATTAAAATTGCTGATGGCCTGTTCATCAAATATAGTAATGTAAATGAGCAGCGTGTAGCAAGGCCAGGTATGTTTAGGGGCTATCAAGCAATAACACCACATGCATGGGAAACTGCACAGTGTTACTGTACTATAATACAAACCTATTAACCTAAATTTTAGTTGCCCTTGACTGGGCTTTAGAAAATATATATAAGTAATTTGTTTTATTTCTGTTTTTTACCTAAAAACCCTATGCAACATTGAATAGTTGTATTCTAATAATCTAAATATCTGTCTGTCTTTAATGCTTTTCAGAAAATATTAACACATGCTTACTCTAAAGTGGTCCTGAAAGTCCTGGAAGAGGCTGCTGCAAGTAAGAATTTTAGTGTCTACATCACAGAATCTCAGCCAGATCTCTCAGGGTAAGTATAAGGCTACTATACACATCTTTAGAACATTGCCTAGATCTGTTGACAAGCAAATAATAACAAAAAATATAATGGTCAAACTGTGTGCCAGTGGTTTCTCTGCGACTGTACCCTTAATGATGTCCCCATGTTCATATATATATATATATATAGAAGTAAATTAAATGCTGACTTTTATATGCAGGAATTTCATCTTATTACCGAGGTAATGTATCATTTAATTTTAAGTGCAAGTATCCAGAACACTGCAATCTAAAAGTAGTATTATACAGATATAATTGGTGTGATTAGTGAAATTGGATAACATTTTGACTTTTTATTTGCCTTCCTGCTATCTTTTGTTTCTGAGTGTATCATTTTGCCTACTGAAAAAGGCTTGTCACTCCCCTCTATTGACAGTGCATGTGTGGGTTATAAAAATTGTGGCATCATCCTAAACCAGGGATACCCAACCTTTTAAACCCGTGAAGCAACATTCAGAAGTAAAAGGAGTTGGGGAGCAAAATAAGCATGAAAAATGTTCTTGGGGGGACAAATAAGTGCTGTGATTGACCCTATGGTAATCCCTGTGGTGATTGTCAACCTACGTTGAGGCTGTTTGTCCATGCACCTGGTTTTTATACAACCATAACTTGCCCCCAAGTCTGGAATTCAAACATAAGCACCTGCTTTGAGGCCACTGGAAGCAACATCCAAGGGGTTCAAGAACAACGTTGCTCTTGAACTACTGGTTGGGAATCACTGGATCACATTGTCAGAAGGCAGAAAAACATTTTTCTATTGGATAACCCATCTGATTGATCTTAGCTCACACGGCAGTGTATGTACTGTAGATGGCATAATTCAAAAGTTCAGTCAAGTGTGTACTGTTCCAGTGGCAGTGCTATAGAATCCTATAGTGCTAGGTTTCTGTACGCTCATAAACTACAGTATGAACATTACCAGGTGATTTGAAAAATTTGACTTTTTTAGTAATGTCAGTTGCTGGATTGTACTGATTTTGAGGACTACATCAGCATGGTCTGTATCTGTTATACCTCAAGATGAGCATTTTGGGGGATCCACTCATTTGGCAACCCTGTACCCTCATCTAGTCTAGAATTCTTACACTATATTCTACTTCCACTTGTTAAGTACAGTATGCACCAAATCCAGGATTCGGTATTCGGACAGGATTCTGCCTTTTTTTAGCAGGATTCGGATTCGACCGAATCCTTCTGCCTGGCCGAACCGAATCCTAATTTGCATATGCCTTTGACTTTTTGCCACAACACGAGCAAGTAAAAAATGTTTTTCCTTTCCCACCCCTAATTTGCATATGTAAATTAGGGTTCGGTATTCAGACAAATCTTACTGGAAGGATTCGGGGGGTTCGGCCGAATCCAAAATAGTGGATTCGGTGCAACTATCCCCCCCATTTTGTGTCCCATACCCACTTTTTTATTTTAGATGGTACGTGCTAATGACCAGGGCTCTTTGGCCTATGTCTATTCATTTTACCTGTCATTTGGATGTTTGATGTATAAACCCTTCTATTGTATACATAATATGTTTGTGCTTTATAAATGTGTTTTATTATTAATCTCATAACCTTATCAGGAATCAGAGTAAGCCCTGCAGTAATCATTAGATTGTCTGACCTTTGTGTACCAATTTTTTTTTTTTTTCTTTCAGAAAAATCATGGCAAAAGCTTTAAGGAAACTGAATGTTCCAGTAACACTGATCCTGGATGCTGCTGTTGGGTACGTTTAAAATTGGAAGTAACTGAATGAATAGATGCATGTGGAAATGACATATTGGCCTAAGTCTAAGTTTTTTTCTGTTCAGCTACATCATGGAGAAAGTGGACCTGGTTATTGTAGGGGCTGAAGGAGTAGTAGAGAGTGGTGGAATCATTAACAAGGTAATATTCTACAACTGAGCTCAGTTACTATATCAGGAGATTTGTTTCCTTCTTTTTAACATCCCAAAATAATGAACTGTCGTAACATGACCAATAAACTGATGACCAAAGGCTTTATTAATTATAGCATGTCTGTAGAGAATAAAGGACAACTAAAGCTGCTCATAAATATTGTTTAAACTGCTGCAGCTTCACATACTGATATTACAAGCAATAAAAGAGCTGACTAGTTGAAATTTAGTTGGCCTATAAGTAGGCATATAATTAATGGTAATCTAATGTAATTGTTTCTATGGTTTTCATTTTAGATTGGCACAAATCAAATGGCTTTATGTGCAAAAGCTCAGAATAAGCCTTTTTATGTTGTGGCAGAAAGTTTTAAGTTTGTTCGACTCTTCCCTCTCAACCAGCAAGATGTTCCAGACAAGTTTAAGGTGATTTTTTTTTTTTTTAAGTATTCATAATACCAAGGACGCTACAACTTAGATTAGAATTTAGCATCACATTGAAATTAAGCTTAAAATATTCAGGCAGAGTTCATGCCAAAGCATTTCTTTCTGTATCACATTGCTATTGTGCCAGTTCTAGGGATAATAACACTGTTTTTTCTATTAGTACAAAGCAGACACGCAGCAGCAGAACAAGAACCTTCTGGAGGAGCATCCATGGATTGACTACACCTCCCCCTCCCTGATTACCCTGCTTTTTACAGATTTAGGGGTTCTAACCCCATCTGCAATTAGTGATGAACTCATCAAACTGTATTTGTAATTTTATAAGCACTATTAAACTGCTAAAACACAAGCCTGTGTTGTTGTGAATCATTGGTTCTAACATAATAATGTTCTGTATAAATGTCCCTATTAACTTAGCCTTTTAACTAAGAGGCTCATTATACAGAGGGCTTATCTGTGAACTGAGAATATGTTCTCTATCAGCTTCTCTTCTGAAAACTGTGACTAGACAGAACAGGTAGTTTAATTTTCTTGTCTAGTGCAATAAACAACTATAGATATTTATTAATCTAAAAATAGGCAAAAAGTATGTTTAGAGCAAGCCTTATTCAATGAGCATATGTTGGAAAAGGGGATACACTCATGGTCATATTTATTAATAGGCAGATTTTGGGGGCAGGCCCCAGGCTATATAATTGAAAACAGATTTCAAAGAAAAAGGGGCCAATTCAATAAAATCTGGAAGTAACGTTTGCAGAAGTGACGTCACGCACATTCATGCGTTAGGGGGCGCTGTAAGGTCGGGGGCCAAAGGTGTACACTAGCTTGAATTGCCTAGGCAGGACCAGAGCATCTGTTCCTAGCGCCAGTGGATGCTTGCTTTGTGTGACTAACAGTGGGAGCTTGTGATTGTAGCAGGATTGCATGAGGTCCAGGTGTGGAATGCCCCACTTGTGTACTAAGGTGAGAAAAGTATCACATCTTCAAATTTTGCACTCAGATATGGAGTACCCAGATGGCAACTGTGACATCACGCACCAGCTGAATGAATGAATGAAACTATAAGCAGATGGTGAAGAAACAGAAGATTTCTAATAAAGGGAATGAAGGGGCAAAAGGGAAGGTGCAACAGCCTCAATAAACCAGAAGTACCTCTGAGAATAGGCTCAGGAGTCTGAAACCTCTGTGAAACGGGAATGCAAAAGATCAGTAGGCCCCCTGAGTCCTAGGGCTGGGACGTTGCTGGAAGGGATTGATGGCTCCCTGGTGACATGGTCTTGACCTGTAGTCCTAGCCATATGCTCCTAAGGTCACCAGTCATCCTCCTTCTGAGGGCAGAAATTTAGGGAAGCAGGCAGTGGATGTAGCCCTGTGGATGTTAAATAATTATAGAACTTTCCCCTCTCCACATGGGTGAGCCAACAGTGTGTGGAAATGAAGGGGTTGTGGGTCTTATGGTTTTGACAGTCAACTTGGTTAATCTGTGCCACATCCACTAAAAACTTATTTAGACATGGATTAAGTGTAGTAAAGCTTTGCTTAATCATATAAAGAAACAACATCATTATCTGGGTATAGCTGTAACTTTACAACAACCCAATAAACTGGCTATTTTGGGAAACCAGACCTTTGTACAATGTTCTCAGGTTATGGGGATTTAAAAATGTGTAAAGATGATAATAATATAAAATAGCTGAGATGGATAAAATTTATATTTCTTTTAAACAAAATTAAATTTGTCCAGGACACACATGGTATGTATATCTTATGTACAATTAGATGTATGTTGTGCTTTAGTCAGTGTATCACTTCTAGAAGCCTTCACAACATACATTCCTTTCAAGTGGGAATGTAAACAGATTAGTTTAGTCCTCAGATCCTTCATCTTCACTCTTTCCTCCAACTGCCGTCATGTGCTTCTCAAATGCGAGGCAACCGCGCGATTTCGGGAAAGTGCAGCGCCGCGTGTGAATAGGCGCAGGCAATTATTCATTAAACAGGGGGAAGCGGTTCAGGGAGATTTATCGCCCCAAAGAAGAGGCGATTAGTTGCCAGGCGACAAATCTTCCCGTCTGGCCTTACCCCTGTAAAAGGAAAACAAAGACCAGGCACACTAGTGGACTGTCTGCATCTTTGTTTACTAAAGAAATACATTTGATAGATAGATTACACAAACAAGATGCCTTTTACCCTGAAGATTAAGTTGCACTCATGCTTGCACATAGGACACAAATTCTTTTGTTCCCTTCTCAATCACAGCGCAGTCACACTCTGTCATGGCTTTCAATTTGTGGAGAAGATCGCTGAATTTATTAGCTCTGTTTTTCTTGCAATGGGCACTTACCAAAAAAAAAAAACTTAAGTGTTATTTTACAAGGACAAGTATCAGGCAATACCTTCTGTTGGGGGTTATCTGTAGGACAGCTGTAAGTGTTAGCCATTGAAAAAATGCAGAAAATGTAAAGTTTGGTGATAACTTTTATTGGCTAACTGAATAAGTAAAAATTGCAAGCTTTCGGATCACACCAGCCCCTTCGTCAGGCAAAATACAAATAAAAGCTGGAAAAGCACATCATATATACTGGTAGATCACTGAAAAGTAGGGTTGCCACCTTTTCTTGAAAAAAAAAATTACCGGCCTTCCTATATATTTTTTTTTTTCCAATTAATATCTGGATGAGCCATCAAAAATACCGGCCAGGTGTCAACCCTACTGAAAAGGGGTTTATGGGCAATAAATTAGAAAGTTACAGATAGACAGAGAAAACTTAAGATGATAAAAGTAGTTAGGGTGAGTTGTAAATAGTCTAGGGGTCTGGATTCAGTCGGGTCACATACTGTGACCTAGACAGAATAGGGTAAGACAGTAGTGCACAATTAGGAACTGGACAAAAAAAAAGTGAAGAGGTGGGATAACATATCGATCCAGTACATATCCATTTCACATGTCCATACCAAACTGTAACAAATAAACTACAAACAGGAATTGTGACCTGTAAAGATAAGACAATATTTTAGCCCAGATTTTGATACACCCCCCCAGGGTGAGCACTTTAGCTTTAGCCAAGGAAGCAAACACTAGTACAGTCAGCTAGTTGTTTCAACCTAAGGAAAGTGTATTTTAAGATGTAAATTGTCTGTTTTTTTCTAGGTGTCATATCTCTTTGTTGAAGTTATATCTGGACTCCTGTCTCTGTTCAGGCCACATTCTAGGGTGTTAAAGGTTCTCAGTTTGAATTCCCACTCCTTCCGCTCCTGTTGTGCCTTAAAGTTACCTATTAAAACTGTGACCCCAAGATCTTTGATACTGTGCCCCTGTAGTGGGGCATTTCAAATGCATTATTAGGTATCACACATTGTCTGATTTGCAGGTAAATAAAACTTTTTTTGGAGACTCTTTTCCTTAAAGGGGAAGTCAACCCCTCCGGCACTAAAACCCTCCCCCCTATAGGCCCCTCCTTCCCGGGCTATTGCCCCTAACTTGTTTATCACTCCAAAGTCCAGGTCCCCTCCAGGCAGGATCACGGGTACCATCTTGTACCACACAGTCTTCTTCCTTGATCCAGCGGCGCATGCACAGTAGGACGCATTTGCTGATTGGTTCTACTGCGCCTGAACTTCACAAAGATTTCCTTTTTCGGAAACTTTGTGGAATTCGGGCACATGCGCAGTAGTACCAACCGGCAAATGCATTCTACTGCGCATACGCCGCCGGATCAAGGAAGAAGACGGCGCTGGACAAGATGGCGCCCGTGAACTTGACTGCAGGGGACCTGGACTTTGGGGTAATTACCAGGTTAGGGGCAATAGCCCCGGGGAGGGGAGGTATTACTTGAGGGTTGAGTTCCCCTAGAGGAGTATTGGCTGCATTTCAGCAGGATTAGGAACCAAATCTGAATCTTTAAAATCACATGACTTTTCGTCACAAAACAGGGAAGTAATATTTTTAACTATGCGCTGCACTCACTTTTCTGATTTTCCCTTCCCTGATTTGCATATGCAAAATAGGATTTAGTTCGGTATTTGGCCAAAACGGTCATGAAGGATTTGGTATCCATAGTGCCAATACATTATCATTCAGAATGTATAAAAGGCACCTCCTTTAAATCAACCAAAGAGTTATATTAAAGTATAGATTAAACTTATTCCCATAACCTTGTGTTAAACCAAACTAGATACACCATAGTCTCTGGATTTTTGGCCAATTCAAACACACATCCGTCTGTCCAATGGTGACTTCAAATGCCTAATCCATAGCAATTGCATGGAAGAACTAGCTTAGTTGAAGGACATTTATCATATTCTAGTAAAACTACAAATTCCATATGTGAAAAAAAAGCTGCAGCATTCAAATGGCTGTAATTGTTCATGGTTTGCCCCTACCTTCACTGGAAGACAACAGTTGATAGTGGCACAATACCACTCCAAGCAGGTGCATCGGACTTAATTTAAAAAATCTTTGCAAAGAATTGCAAAACAACTTCATAAGCAGTGATAATATTAATGTTCTTATATCCTGCAATACTATAAAATTATGTTTATAGAAAGAAAACAATAAAAACAAATACTGTAATGCACTTTTTATAGAATGTGTGTTTATTTTTCATTGAACTTGGGTAATATTTCGACAAGCATCTTCCTTTAAAATGGACACCTTAAAAGTCAATTTACGTTTGATGTTCAAACAATGATTGGCCGTCTACAGTCTTAAAAAAAATGAATTCCATCCTTCTAAAAACTGCTGCATTTAGAGGCTTTGCCCAAGGTTGAAAATGTTCTTTTAAACATGAAAACAGGTAAGAAAACTTCTTAACTTAATTGTACAAAACAGTTGTTACTGG
>CM044431.1:176049323-176066216 GCA_024363595.1 Xenopus borealis
AATTTCTATGCACACTGCACATATCTTATTTGTAGTGCTTAAAAATTGATGTTCGGCATGTCTTGGTGCAACTCAGTTCCTTCTTTGGTGCAACTCGGCTCCTACTTTGGCAGTTCAAAGAGAGCCTGGCTAGTCCAGGAAATGCAGCATGGCTGGGCCCCCCTTAACATATAGAAGCCATCAGGTCTGGGATATTTGTCCTCCCAGTTAGATTCCTGCAGCGGGTCAGGTACATGCGAGTTACCTGCAAAAAAATTGGGGGAATTTTAGGATTTTAGGATTGTCAGGTGTGGATATAGAAGCGGGTTGTGGGTCTCATCTTAGTGTTTTATCTTATGTTATATTGTTATTATTTTACTCCTTTTAAAGTTTTACAAAACTTGTTTCGCCCGCTTTTCATGATGTCGATTCCGGTTTACAGCAACATCACTTCCTGTTTGATGGTGGTCAGTGGGTTGTGGATAACACCATTGTGGGTCTGGGTTGGGTAGTGGATCAAGGTGGGTAAATACTGTATACTGATTGTGGTTCAGATTGCAGGCTGTGCACTGTGGGCCCCCTCTGGCCATCCAGGTCCCCCCTACAGCCATCCAGGGCCCCTGCTCCCTTCCTCCCGGCCTGGCCTCAAGTGTTGCATGGGTGCACACGCGCTCACGTCAACACCGTGCTCCGCGCACTACTGCGCAGCACTTCTCGGCCATTCTTTTTCCAAATTGTGAGGGTGTCTAGCCCAGCAGGGGCCCACAAGGGTCAGGGGCACGCCGTGTTTTTTTCCGGTGTCCCACCAGGCCAGTCCGACCCTGCCGTGCAGGACTCTAGCCCCAGTGTCCCCTGATGGCAGCCCTGCGCACCTAACTACATCCCTAGCTAAGACCGCAACACTTTGGGCCTATTATGCTGTGTAAAACACTGGAGAAAACATCACGAGTGATGTTGCCCATAGCAACCAATCAGCAATTAGATTACAACCTGACGTCTACAAGTTAAGCTGGCCATAGACATAACAATTACGATCTTTCTCGGAAAAGATCTTTCCAAGAAAGATCGTTCGTTTCAACACACACGTGTAGAGCAGAATCGTCAGATATACAGGTAGATACAATAGAATTCTACCTGTATCTGAAGATTCAGCACTAACAATGGCCGATGTTCAGGGTGCTTTCAAAGGCATCCGATCAAAATGTTCCGTCCAGCCCGATCAACCAGCCGACCGATATCTTAATCCTCTGACGATATCGGTCGGCTCATTTCCCACCATACACGCACCGAATATTGTACGAAAATTGTTTTGTGCGATATTATCTGTGCGTCTATGGCCACCTTTAAAACAAAAAACAAAAGCAAAGATCTGATTGGTTGCTATTGGCAACATCACCAGTGAAGTTTTTCTGCAGTGTTTTACACAGATAAATAGGCCCCTAAAGGTCAGCTAAAGTGAGCTGTGCATATAAAACTTGTTTGATACACTGAATATCCTTAGCAAAATATGTACACACATGTGTAACATTTTATGAAGTAAAGGTTGTCCATGACCAAATCGACCACTGGATAGGTTATTAGGCTTTGTGCTATTGTGATTTTTATTGGCTCATGAAAAATTTGACAAAAAAGCAATGTTTTGGGCCACACATAGGGTTGCCACCTCTTCTTAAAAAAAATAATGGCATCCTATATATTTAGCTTTTTTTTCCTATTAATAACATTGGGATCAGCCATCAAAAACACCGTCCAGGCCGGTAAAATACCGGCCAGGTGGCAACCCTAGCCAGATTTGGGGAGATTTAGTCGCCTGGCAACTAATCACCTCTTCTGGGCAACAATCTCCCTGAATTGCCATCCCCCTGCTTTAATAAGAAAACGCCAGTGCAATGGCACTCGCGGCACTTCGATTTCCGAAGACGCCTGAAGTTTCCTTGTGAGGCAACTTTTGGCAGCTTCAGAAATCGAAGCACCACGAGTGCATTGCCGCAGGCGATTCTTCATTTTAACAGGCGGAAGTCGGGGGAAGGCAGCCAGGCTTGTGCCTTGCCCTAAGGGAGGTTTAGTCGCCTGGAAACTAATTGCCTCTTCTTCCAGGGGTTACAATTTTTCGGGTACTGTCTTCCTGTGCCATATCTCCGACTTAAATGAAAAGTCGCCAGTAGTATGGCACTCACAGTGCTTCGTTTTCCAAAGTCGACCAAAGTTGCCTCACAAGGAAATTTTGGGCCACTTCGGAAAACAAAGGAACAGGAAGGAAGTTCCCGAAGATAGTCGCCCAGAACAAGAAGCGATTTGTCGCCAGAGCTCCCCTAAGGCTGGGGACAGACAGGGAGATTCGGGGAGATTCTGTCACCTGGCATTTAATAGCAGGCGACAATCTCCCCGAACTTCCTTCTCCCTGTCCGTCGCTAGTTTAAATGACAAAGCGCCAGCGCTGTGCACATGCGGCGTAGCGATTTCCGGAATCGCCCGAAGTTACTTCGTGAGGAAACTTCGGGCGATTCCGGAAATCGCCCAGCCGCGTGTGGACAGCGCTGGCGCTTTGTCATTTAAACTAGCGACGGACAGGGAGAAGGAAGTTCGGGGAGATTGTCGCCTGCTATTAAACGCCAGGCAACAGAATCTCCCCGAATCTCCCTGTCTGTCCCCAGCCTAAGAGGGGGCTCAAGTGACTCAGAAAATTCCTGTACTAAAGTAGCCAAGATCAGTGAATGAGTTAATCAGGATAGCAGGCAGGACATGCGCAGTAGCGCCCTCTGGTGTCATGTATCCACAAGGATTGTTGGTGGCTGCGAGAGTTGCTCGCTAATCTCCCAGCACTGATTAGTCGGCCTGGGGAAGCTCCATTCTCTGGGATAATGGAACCTCTACGTGTTATATGATTCCCCCGCATTAGGATTGCGGCAGCAGAAGAAGATCGCCCTTCCCCCGGCTGTCCTGCGCGAGAAGCCTGTGCCAAGGCCAGGAAGGAGGGGGTTGTTGTTGCGGAACAGACATGGAGGGGATCTCAGCCCTGGAAAAGAATGTGGCCGAGCTGACAGTTATGGATGTCTATGACATCGCCTCTGCAGTGGGGCAGGAGTTCGAGAGGGTCATTGACCAATATGGCTGCGAAGTTATCGGCAGGCTCATGCCTAAAGTGGTCCGGGTGCTGGAAATTCTGGAGGTTCTGGTCAGTAGGAACCACATCAACCCAGAGATGGAAGAGCTGAGACTGGAACTGGACAGACTGAGGCTGGAACGAATGGACAGGATAGAAAAGGAAAAGAAGCACCAGAAGGTGAAGTGGATGTGTCTGACAATGTAACTTTCTTTTGTTTTGCCAAACTCATTCAGGCTCACAAGAAGCCCTTAGGGCTAAGACTAACACATAGCAATGTGCAGCATCTGGCACTCAGGGAGAAGTAAAATAAAATAATTTGTGTATATTTACATACACCTCGGTTACAGTTGCCACATTATACCTTTAAAAATAAAATCAATGCTTTGCTGATTAACATTTATAACTATTACAGTGTATTAAATGGATTTGCATAGGAATCACTGCTTGTTGCATTAAACTTCACCCAAAAACAGTTTTTCAAATAACAAAAGAAAATGTAATCCTAAGCAACTTTCCAGTATACATGCATTGTATATGTATAGTAATGTCTAGTAACTTTGAGTAGTAGTGCCAGGGACCCATTTGGAGGATCCCTGATGTCTGCACTAATATTTTATGCACACTAATTGCAAGTAGACTGTACTAGGCAGCTTGCAATTTTCTAGTATTATGATTATTGTTATCAACACATATTCTAAAATGCCAACATATTAAGCAGTACTGTAATATAAATTGGCATATACACTGAAAATACAGATTATAGAGAAATAGAAAACAACCAATATCCTAAACCAGAGGTAGCAAGGGCTCTGGCCAAAAGAGCTTAAGGTGAATTATATATTGATGCCCAATGTAAATAACGCCCCAAAACCACTTCTTACAAATGCATGGGGGTGGGGGGTAATATTTCCCAGGAGAACACCTTCCTGAGCTGCAATTTAATTATAGTACTGTACTAGGAATGTGACTGCAGATGTCATTTGGAATATATATATATATCTAGAGACTTGACTGATTGGCTATAAATATGTTAACCAAATACTTCAGTGTTTACAAAATACATTACTTTCTGTGCTCTGGTTTAAATAGCCAGTGATTTTTAGTTCATGATACTTGTTCCGCTCATCAGTGTCTCCAAATTAAACATCATCAGCACATAACTTGTTCTCTCTTTCACATTAAAGGGAAAATATAACCCCCTTTTTAAGATGAGTAGAGTTAAGGTGGCCATACATGGGCTGATAAAAGCTGCTGACAGACAGAGTCGGCAGTTTATCGGACCGTGAGTGGGGCCCTCCGACGGGTTTCCCCGATCGATATGTAGCCGAAAGTCGGCCAGATGTCGATCGGGCATGATTAATAATCTGTCAGATCACGGCCGCATCTGTTCTTTGATGCGGTCCCACGATTCGACCGCCCATAACACCATCATTCTGATCCGATCGTTGGGCCCTAGGGCCCACGATCGTATCAGCCCAATATCGCCCACTTCGAGGTGGGCATATCGGAGAGAGATCCGCTCGTTTGGCGACATCGCCAAACGAATTGATCTCTCCATGTATGGCCACCTTTAGTTTGTGCTTATGTAGAAAAGGTACAAAAACACTATCCAAACTTGCAAACATAAATATTATGGTATGGGACCTGTTATCCAGAATGCTCGGGACCTGGGGTTTTCCAGATAATTGAGCTTACCATAATTTGGATCTTCATACCTTAAGTCTACTAGAAAATCATGTAAATATTAAATAAACCCAAATAGGCTGGTTTTGCTTCCAATAAGGATTAATTATACCTTAGTTTGGATCAAATACAAGTTACTGTTTTATTATTACAGAGAAAGTGGAAATAACTTCAAATTATTTGTACAGGTATATGATCCATTATCCAGAAACCCGTTATTCAGAAAGCTCCGAATTAAAGAAAGGCCATCTCCCATAAACTCCATTATAATCAAATATTGATCCAAATTTTTTTTACAAGATTTCCTTTTTCTCTGTAATAATAAAACAGTAGCTTGTACTTGATCCCAACTAATATATAATTAATCTTTATTGGAAGCAAAAACAGCTTATTGGGTTTATTTAATGTCTACATGATTTTATAGTAGACTTATCCGGAAAGCCCCTGGTCCCGAGCATTCTGGATAACAGCTCCCATACCTGTATAAAATGTAGATAAGGGCTATAGCGATCTGGATAATGTGTTTCCACATAACAGATCCTATACCTATAATATATATATATCTTTTTTTTTTTTTAATTTTAATTTATTTATTTTTTACCCAAAAATACCTGATTCTACTGATTGAAAGGAATTGTGCAACTCTATTCTTATTTGCACCCAGTGATAAATAGTGTGTAAATCTGCAGTACGCACAAACTTTAATCTAACCATTCACAAACCATAGACTGTTACTAGGTCATCATTTATGGAGTGCCAGCGAGTTATGCAGTAGTTTACAGTAATTTAAATAAAACAGGAATGATACAAAAGTATAGCAAACCTAGGTTACAGGATGAAAAAAGAATGGTAGGGCTCTACTCACAAAGCTGCCTGGTCCAGAATCACTCCATCTAAATCTCCCTTTATTCATACTGTGTCTGGAGTGAGATTAGAAATAGGCCCTTGCATTTCAAGGACACTGTGGACAAAAACAGCTCCACACAGGCCCAATATGAAGCACTAGTGCAAGGCATCTTACCCCAGCTCCTCTAGTATTAACCAGACTTATCAGATGAAAATTTAGTTTTTTATGTGGTTGGATTGGCTGATCGCATTCTCCAAGTTAGAGTCTGTATAGGCTAGGGCCACATGGGGGCAGAAAACTGCTGGCCCTCCTATGGGCAGTAGCCTCCTCTCTCTTCCTCATTGAATCAAACAAACTTCAGCAGATTTTGGTTCAGAATGCAGAGACTCACAGTTCTTCACCGAAACGCTCCTAGGGGCAAATTCACTAAAGAGCGAAGCTTCTAAAGCTTGTATTAGTCACCAGCGTGGCATAATTTAGCAGATTTGCTGATTTACTAACAGTGTCCCTGCGAAAATACAGGGCCACTCTGGCCATGAGGCTTTCCGCTTTTTAAAAAAGCGCTATTGCGCTCGCTGCACTATTGATGCGGCATCGGGGCTGCTGCCTCAGGCGGCACCTTGCCTGACGAACTAATGATAGCGCAACTTCACTACTTTTCAACTCCATTCGCATTTTGGTGAATTAGCTGCGGACTGGTGAAAATCCACCTGGGGAAGTGTAGCGAAGTATAAAAGGGCTTGGATTATCTAGTTTGATGATCACTATCTTTAAATGCACACTTCCTTTTGCTTTCTCTAACCATCTTTCTGATATTTATTTTTGCCTCTCCTATTCCCACTTAATTCTTCATTTAGGTCAGTGACTTTGTTGAATGTATCCAGTTATTTATAAGAGGCACTGGTTATCCTGCAATTTACATGTTCATGTTCTTGACTGGTTGGCAATTTTTTATGTAGATTTAGGGTAGGGACAGACAGGGAGATTCGGGGAGATTCTGTCGCCTGGCGTTTTTAGCAGGCGACAATCTCCCCGAATTTCCTTCTCCCTGTCTGCCGATCGTAAAAGGGACAAAGCGCCAGCGCCTGTGCAGGCGCGGCGCGGCGCTTTCCGGAATCACCCGGTTTCCTCACGAGGTATCTTCGGGCGATTCCGGAAATCTGCACAGGCGCTGGCGCTTTGTCCCTTTTACGATCGGCAGACAGGGAGAAGGAAATTCGGGGAGATTGTCGCCTGCTAAAAACGCCAGGCGACAAAATCTCCCCGAATCTCCCTGTCTGTCCCTACCCTTATAGTTTCTTAAACTTATATTTTTAAATATTTGGATTATTTGGATATAATATAAGTCTATGGGATACAGCCATTACGTAATTTGGAGCTTTGTGGATAATTCGTTTCTGGATAATGGATCCTATACCTGTATATTTTGTTTTCCTTTTTAAACCTAATGTTAAATCAGTTGTGGCTGCCATCACTGCAAATTTGAGAACAAATAGGCAACTTGCATTATTTTATTATGAAGCGGACTCCTCTTTACTTGTGGTATCTGTATTTATAATTACTGTATCTGGACTTTTTGCCACACAATATCTTGTAGTTTGGGTCATAGTGATTGCTACAAATTAACTTCCTTGAGGCACGAATGAGCTATGCAGTATCTGTGATTTATTTACTGTGATCTTTTTTATGCTTTCCAGTTTATTTCTTGTAATTGTTGCACTATACATTTGATATATATTGCTGTGTGAATGATAAGGGGATCCCCTAAGTAATAAATGCATTATTCATTTTGCAGGAGCTTGAGCTGGTGGAAGATGTGTGGCGAGGGGAAGCACAAGATCTCCTGAATCAGATAGCCCAGCTTCAGGAAGAAAACAAACAGCTTTTAACTAACTTGTCTCACAAGGATGTCAATCTCACCGAGGAGGAGTTTCAGAAACATGAAGGTAAATGCAATTACAGCTCATATTACAGTGTTGATTTACTGGCTGATTATCCATAATAACAAAACATGATCACCAGCAGCAATTCAACATCACAGCAAAGCAATTTACCCATTCTGATTGAAATCTAACTTAAGCTGGCCATAGACGTAACAATTACGATCTTTCTCGGAAAAGATCTTTCCAAGAAAGATTGTTCGTTTCAACACACACGTATAGAGCTGAATCGTCAGATATACAGGTAGAAACAATAGAATTCTACTTGTATCTGACGATTCAGCACTAACAATGGCCGATGTTAAGGGTACTTTCAAAGGCATCCGATCAAAATTTTCCGTCCAGTCCGATCAACCAGCCGACCGATATCTTAATCCTCTGACGATGTCGGTCGGCTCATTTCCCACCATACACGCACCGAATATCGTACGAAAATTCGTTTTGTACGATATTATCTGTGCGTCTATGGCCACCTTAAGACCCTTCTTACATTGTACTTCCTTAGATTTTTTCTTTTTTTAAACTATTTTGGTGCCTACACTCACAAATATAACACAACACCAAATTTTAAATGGCTGCAAATAAATCGGATTTATTACTTGATTGTTGATTGCTTTCTTTCAGGGTCATGTGATATTATAATCTGTGTTTGTATTTCATTAAATCCATGCAGTACCTGTCAGTTTAACTCCCCAGAATAGAACAAGCTGCTCTGGATAGAGAAGTATATTCAGCTGATGGTGAATCAGGCCTTCCTGATTCTGTCATTATCTTAATCTTTTTTCCATTCAGTCTTTTGTAATGATGGGATTAGTGGCTTTGTATAGTGATAAATCTAAGGGTAGGGGCACACAGGCAGATTCAAGGAAATTAGTCGCCCCTGCGACAAATCTCTTCCTCGGGGGGGACAATCTCCTTGAACTGCCTTCCCGCCAGCTACAATGAAAAATTGCAAGTGAGGTGGCAGTTGCGGAGCTTCGTTTTCTCGAAGTAGCCCGAAGTTTCCTTGTGAGGCAACTTTGGCTGACTTCAGAAAAGGAAGCGTTGCGATTGCTATCCCGCTGGCGATTTTTTCATTTTGGATGGCAGGAAAAGGCAGTTTGGGGAGATTTGTCACCGGGGTGACTAATCTCTCCGTATCTGACCATGTGCTAAAATGTAAAAATATATATTTTATTAAATTTACCTAGTTCAAGTAGAGTTTAATAGAAGATACACTCTATTTCCAGGGGTTGGTATTCCCAAGAAGTACTGTTCAAAAGTGTTGCAGTTATTGTTGTCTATAGGCAGTGATATTTATTTTAGATTATTTTCCAGCAGTTAGATCAACTTTTATTCAGAAATCAATATCGATTGAATCTACTTTCCTGGAAGTGCAGACACTCTTTACAGAAAGTTCAGTAAAATGTCATTGATTATAGGGATGCACCTAGGGTTGCCACCTGGCCGGTATTTTTGATGGTTGATCCCAATGTTATTAATAGGGAAAAAAAGTTAAATATATAGGAAGGCTGGTATTTTTTTCAAGAAAAGGTGGCAACCCTAGATGCACCAGATTGAGTATTTGGTTCGGGATTCAGCCTTTTCCAGCAGGATTCGGCCGAATCCTTGTGCCTGGTTGAACCAAATCCTAATTTGCATATGCAGGGGTGGGAAGGCAAATCACATAACTTTTTGTCACAAAACAAGGAAGTAAAAAAATGTTTTTCCACTTTTTACCTTCCTGTCACTAATTTGCATATGCAAATTAGGATTCGGTTCGGTATTTGTCCAAATCTTTCAAGAAGGTTTTAGGGATTTGGCCGAATTCCAAATATGGGATTCGGTGCATCCCTAATTAATTATAACAAATTGATCTGATTTGCAATGGGTTGATCATTGTGTTAGAAATCCTAATGATCCTTATGGATCAATCAGAAATGATAATTCAATAACAATCATTAATAAAACAGTTTTATTTGTTTTGTTAAATATAAATGGAGGATATATTCTACTTATTAATAGAGTTTTCTTTAATAATATTCCTCCAGATATATTTGATGATAACCCTGTACTGTAATTATTTCAGGAATGTCTGAGAGAGAAAGACAAGTTATGAAGAAGTTAAAGGAGGTGGTAGACAAGCAAAGGGATGAAATAAGGGCTAGAGATCGTGAACTAGTTCTTAAAAATGAGGATGTAGAAGCCGTAAGTATTGAGCTTTCATGAGAATTTCTCTGTTGAGATTATAAATTAATTTTAATAAAGGAGTGTCTCACCTTTAAGTTATCTTTTATTATGTTATAGAATTGCTAAATCTAAACAAATTTTTTATTGGTCTTCATTATTTTTTTCTTATTTACTTGCCGCCTTCTGACTCTTTCCAGCTTTCATCTAAAAAAACAAGCCCTATAAGGGTATAAATCATTGTTATTTCTATTTTTTGTTACTCTACTTTCTACTTAGACCCTCTCCTATTCATATTCCAGTCTCAAAATGGTTCATGGTTGCTAGGATAATTTGTACCCTATTTTTGAAGGGTCTGATTGTAATAAATCTCACATTCAAATTCGAGTTTGAATTCAAACTGGGGAATTTATAACTCAAAATTGTGAGTTACAAAAAATCCCAACTTAAAAATTCAAATTCAAACCTTACTCAATCTGCCCATATGTATTGTCATCTGAAATGTTAGAGAATTCAGGAGATCTTTATGTTACATTATATACCATATATTAGGCAGTATGTTACTGCCTCATCTTCGGTTAAACAATGTCCCAAGTGAGCTATATTCTTCAATGAAAAACTTTAAACGAGTGTTATTTATTTAATAAATACTTGTCTTAACATATTTCAGTTACAGCAGCAGCAAAGCCGCCTAATGAAAATTAATCATGATCTGCGGCATCGCGTCACTGTAGTAGAAGCTCAGGGTAAGGCTTTGATTGAACAAAAGGTGGAACTGGAAGCGTATTTGCAAACAAAGGAACAGGAAGCAGCCAGCATGAGAATAGAGATTGGTAAACTAAGGGAAAAGCTGAAAGGAGAGCAGCATACGAATGGAGAGGAGATAAAGGTAAGGGGTTACTATGGTATGTTCCATAAATGACACGAATAGGGACAAACTAAATAACTGCTGGCTCTGAAATAAACAAAACAGATAATTAAAGGTTCTAGTAACAAAGTGACATGAACAAAGGTTTGTTGCTATGTTGATAGATCTAGATGTTCAGTCATTCATATATTTATCTCCCAAAGTGGAACTCATCCCTCAATCTTTAGGAAAGGGAAAATCTCACTGTTTACAATGCTATTGCACTTTAAAATTCCCAGTACCCAAGTATGTATTGTGTTGCTTCTGTAATAAATACTACATGGGATTGTAATACTGGTTTCTTTCAATGTGGAGGTATGAGGTTGTGCCTGTTTATTACTGGCTGCATAATCTGTATGACAGCTGCTTCTAAACCTGTACATCTTGGGCCTGATGGGTGGCTTGCATACTAAAAATAAGTGTTGCTGCACAGTTTCACTAATGGAGATACCACCACATTGAGCAGAAAACTATACAACAGGGAGCAACACTAATTAGTAATAGTAATGTTTAAATTTAAATCCCAATACTTTTTTCCTGGATTTTGCCCAGATACAAAGTTGCTAATTAGTTTTGTTTCTGCTTCATGTTTCTGATTTGGTCTTTGTCCAAATCCAAAAATTATATATTTGATACATTCCTGCTGAATATCTACATGTATTCAACAGGAGGGATTGGTGTATTAATGCTGTAGTCTGTGAATATAGGTCAGGACAGAACATTGGACTCTCTGCAAGATATCGATCAGGAAAACCGTCGGAGGGCCCCATACACGGGCCAGTAAGCTGTCAACAATGTCTGTTTCCAGCTTTTATCGGCCTGGGTATGGCCATCTTTTCAGTGGCCAATGTTAATATGCCTTCAAAGGCTCCCAATCATAATTTTCTGGGCAGCTCAATCGACAAGCCGACTGTTAACTTAGTCTTCTGACAACACTTGTCTCCCACCATAAATGCAACGATTTTTTTGTATGATCTTATCGGTACGTCTATAGCCACCTTTAGTGCCCACAGATTTACCACAAAATGTTGCCTGCAGAGTTTCTCTTAAATGTTTATTAAATACTCTTCAATTCCTGATAATTTACTTAACTTTAAACAGTCAAAAGTCTTTGGCAGTAAATGAGATATATGTACAGAGTGCCCTTTTCCTCTCCCTAGACAGAAACTCTAAATGAAGAGTGTATCTTTGAAACAGAAAAATTGTCTCTGGATCTTAAAGATTCCAACCGACCCAGATTTACTTTACAAGAGCTGAGAGATGTCTTACATGAGAGAAATGAGCTTAAAGCCAAAGTCTTTATGCTGCAAGAAGAACTTGCTTATTATAAAAGGTAAGCTGAGAAATATATCAGTTAATACATATCTTATGAGTATATGTGTACATATATATTTTTAACACTGTTTTTTTAAAAATTGAGCACTACAAACAAAGGGATAAAAGATGAGCTGGTGGAGCTTGGGCGGGGGACTGGCTGGTGGTGTGGGCTAACAGTTACGTTTTCCACCCACTGAAGAAGTAATATGTCAGCCTGAACCTATCCAACCCACAGATCAACCCAGGGCCGGACAGGGAGGAGAAAGCAGCCCTGGCAAAAGTATTGAACAAGCCCATGTAGTCAAGCACATGAAAAGCATGATATAAATTTCCAACCCCAAGGTTAACTAGAACTAGTGTTTATGAATAGATATTTTAAGAGTCCATTACCATATAATCCCCAGCAATATTATACACCCTATGTGACATACCTCATTTCCATTTTGCATTTGCCCGAACCCACAGATTGCCAGTCCGGGCCTGAATAAACCCATAGGTATTTGGGCTACCTTGCTTTCTGAAAACAAAAATTGCTTATAGGGATAGTTTGCCAATCAGTTATAAACAAAAACAAGTTATAACATGATCTAAATTCAAATTTAAGTAACAAATGTGTGTGTAGCATTGGGATACTTTGTTTAATGTGGCTGGATAATGTCTTTCCTTATTTAGCGAAGAAGCAGAGGAAGAAAACAAACTGCCTCAATCTTCACCCGTGATTAATTCTAAAGCACCCATCCCTCAGGAGTCTGGCATCAAACGACTGTAAGTATCATAACAATTGCATAACAATTTTATATAACCAAAATAAATGTTGCCAGTGTTTTACCTCTTACCACATTCCCAAATGGATTGACACTTCTTTAGATAATCTTTGTCAGGTGGCCTATCGGCTCCCAGCGGGAGTATTCAGGACCAAGGAGGAAGCTTTTAGGGGTTAAAGTCCAAGTTTGTGGTAAAAATTGGAACAGGCAAAATCGTAATCAAAGTCCAGGCAAAAGTCCAAAAGGCAGGCAGAAAATATCAAAGTTGAGGTTCAGGCAGGATCAAAGTCTAGGAATCAATACAGGAAGAATTATCAAACACCATGGAATGTTCCAAACAAATCATACAATCAAGCATCGAACCTGTGACCTCAAAGTCCTTCAAATTTCACACCTGGGCGTGATGTCATTGTACCGGTGTCGTGACGCTGGTGTCGGCCCACATGGGTCATGGGTGCTGCCATCTTGGACGCGGCGCCAAAGAGGAGTAGAGCACCATTGGGCGCTCCTGACAATCTTACAGATAATTTTAAGTAACATCTTTTAGATTTCTCATAAACCAATAAATAAAAATAAGGTGCCAGTTCCAGTTGCAAATAACATTCAGATCCAAGCTAGACCAATTCAAGTGAATAGCATCATTAACCTTAGACCCCGAGCCGGCCATTCTATTTGCTGAGAAGTGCACCAGACTGGAGTCCTATTTCTTGAGCACCATGCTGCCATCTTTCCAAAGATTTCCCATCAACCCCCTGGGCTGGGTGCATTTTCAGTAGATTAAGAGTCAGCACTTAAAATGCCAATTTTTACTCTAATGTGCATGTGTGTAATACACATTTGCTTTTCAAAAGGGCAGATTCAAATTTACTCTGGAACAAAACAGGTTATTTTGGTGCAGCCACTTGCTGATTTTCCATTTCATTATTGTGTGTTAAAGGACTGCACAAAATTACATTTAGCATGAGCTTTGGATTCTGGGGCAAGGTTAGGGTTAAGAGGCCCTATCATCTGCATATTTCAGACACTGGTGTTTATTTAGCACTTTTCTTGTAATTTCCTTTATATAGTGCTGACACATATATGCAGTGCTTTACAGAAATGATATATCATTCATATCATTCCCTGGTCCAGTGGAAATTACAGCCTAAGGTCCCTATCACGTTCACACTACACACACAAGGGCCAATTTCATCAGGTGCCAGTTACCTGCTAGTGTGTGGCAGGTGAGAGAAAACCAAAGTACCAGGGGTGTGACAATACAACAGACCCTGTGACTGTGGAGGGGGGGGGTGACAGGTGGTCCAACACATAGCATATATATAACATTATCATATATATATATATATATAACAGTAGCACAGGGGTGACCAAAAGGTAGATCAGGATCTACCAGTAGACATTTAACTGGTGATAAGTAGAACTCAGGACACCAAACAGCTTGTCTTAATCACCCTCCTATGTCATGCTTTTCATTCAGATATTTATTATGTTAAGGTTACATAAGAAATAGTTGTTTGTTAAATGTAGCAATATACATTTTCTCATAAATCAATATTTAAGTACTATTTTCCATGGAACAGAATATCAACAATGCTATTATGGATGTAGATCATAATGGGACAACTTCACTAAAAGTAGAACTCGCATTAGTAAAGTATGTGCACTCCTACACTAGCTAATCTGCATTACATCTGCAGTACTCTGTGTGTGCACATTTATGGTCAAATTCATCAAACTCCATTTAGACACTTTTGCCTTTGAAAAAGGCCTCCCAGCCAAAAAGTGCAAAAACATTCAACCAATTTTCAAGTGTTGATAGAATTAAATTAATCTGGTAGACTACATATTTTCATGTGAAATCTGGTCAAGGAACACTTTTTCATTAGAATGCTAGTAAGCCAGGGCAGGAACTATGGGGCAAATTCACTAAGCGGCGAAAAAGCGCTAGCGTTGCCTTCACTAACGTTCACCGCACTTCAGGCGAATTTTCACCAGCGTTACGCAAATTCAAGTGCAAAGTTACGCTCAGGTTGGTGAACGGTAGTGTAGTTGCACTAGTGTTACTTGGCCAGACAAAGCGCCAAAGCGCATTTAGCTAGTGATGCCTAATTTGCATACGGCATGAATTTCAAGGTATAATAGAAGTATATGTTACAGCCACTACATTACACTACACAAGCCCAGGAAACCTTTAATAAATAAAATAAGTTGTCCTATTGAACTAATCATGTGCCCCCTGTATAGTTGAGTTGCCATATGTTAGGAAATGTAGGGGGGAAGGAGGGTAACCCCCCAAAAACATTTAGCTCTTTTTCAGACCTACAAAAGTTAAAACACGCTAGAGTTTTTTTTGGGACTTAGAAAAAAAATGTACATTTTTTTTTTCAAACCCCTATCTACTGTATTGAACTTCGCCAGGTCTGACCTGGCGAAGTAACGTCTAGCATTAAGTAAAATGGTCATCTTAGTGAATTTGTGTAATTACGATCATTTGTCAGTGCGCAACTTTGCCTGGCGTTAGGGTGCGAAGATGCAATAGTCTATCTACTTCGCTAGCGAAAATTCGTCAGTCGGTGTTAGTGAATTTGCAAAGTTACCAACTGACACGCTGGCGTATTAGCGCTAGTGTTGGACGCTTTGCGCTTTAGTGAATTTGCTTCTAGACGCATGCACCTGGGGCACAGTGGTCAGGGCATTGGGCTTACACCACTTCTGCCTTCACCCCCCAAGTTCCAGCCCTTCTGTAGCATGGATGGGTGAGGGGGCAATTTAGTAAGTGCATCTCTAAGGAGTGCGGGAGGGGACATGTACGGGGGGCGTGCCTTGGGCTAAGTTCATTTTTGGCTGAGAACTGTAGTAAACTGATTAAATCCCATTGCTTTCAGTATGTAGCCCTAAACACTGGCTAATATAACTGCCATAAATTGAGATTTTTCCTATTTTTTTAGTGTTGAGTACCACCCAGCATACAGTTATATGCTCATTTTCTTATCATGGCTTGTCTGTCTCCTGTCCATGATGGTGTTTTCCAGGTAACAGGGTCATTTTCAGTTTCAAGATTGTAATTTTCAGTGAGCATGGACTTGCCAGTGCATGCATGGTACAGCATTTCCCTTGTATTGTTTTGTATATGCCCCTAACAGTAACATTGCTCATGCCTGTGGTGTACACGTGTGCCACAGATCTGTATGTCAGTCACTTCTCATGCAGATAGATGGGCCATCAGATTTTTTATTTTCAAACTGATTACACCTTGCCTGCAAGCTATCAAATAAGTTAGAATATGATTCTAGCATTGATACTTCATATTAATGCTACAGAAAATTATAGCAGTCCAAAATAAAACAGTTACAGGTAAGGGACCTGTTATCCAGAATGGCCAGGACCTTTGGTTTGGATTTTAAGACTACTAGAAAATAATGTAAACCCAATAGGCTGGTTTTGCTTCCAACAAGGATTAATTCTATCTTAGTTTGGTCAAGTACAAGCTACTGTTTTATTATTACAAGGAAAAAGGAAATATTTTTTTTAAATTTGGGTTATTTGGATAAAATTGAGTCGATGGGACATGGCCTTTCTGTAATTCTGAGCTTTCTGGATAACATATCCCATACGTGTATTTGCAAGATCGTATTTCTTTAAATTGTGCTATTTGTTTCTATGTATGTATAAAAAGAGTAGCTTTTGATTTTGTCTTGAAAGAAGAAAGCAACCACAATTTTGTTTTATTATGTATTTAATACAATAACAATGAATTGGCATAGGTTTATACAGTTAATACAAAGTTGATACTTGTTTTGACATCAAAGTAGACACATTTGAAAGGTTCACTATAACATAATTTTTTGTCAGAGTGCAACTAATTTTTACTGAAAGGCTTGCTTACAATAAAAGTAAAAATTTTCTTCTGGTTAGCAGCAGAGTTTTATTGTAGAAATTACTAGGGGGAGTAATAGTAAAAGAACGAGACAAAAGATAGAAGGGAGTTTGCTTACAAAAACAGTTTCACTGTGTCCTAGTCACCAATACAAACCTTACCTCAGGGAGAGTATTGTTATAGCAATTAGTAAGGGGAATAATGGTAAAAGATAGAAAGAGAATAACAGCTGTGGCTGTGATAGCAAAAAGGAGCCCACAGAGAATATGCCACAGAATTATTTTCCAAGTCAGATTCAAGAGGATCT
>CM044431.1:176091651-176104229 GCA_024363595.1 Xenopus borealis
TCACGTGAATTTTATAAATCTGCCCCTCAGTGTCACAACTTTTTTTGGAAATGGGGTTGCAGAATAGAACTTTTTGAGTGACGGACATTTTTCTTTTCTTCCAAACAGGTTTTCTTTTAAACAAGGGAAGAATACATGAACTGGATTTGTTTTTTGTTGTGATGTTTTACAGAATGTTATTATTGTAGATATCCTTACAATCAATTTTTATATTAAAACATTAATGATTCTTGTAAGAATATTGCCTGCACATTCCATTTCAAAGAGTAGCTTGAATTGTTCTTAACAGGGACTGATCACCGTAGCCTTAAGAGCTTCATATTATACATTTTGGCATACATTTTCTTTCTATTCCTGCACATTTTTTTTATTAGGACCTAAACTCTCTGAACTTAAAAACATGATTTTGTTTTCAATCACAAGCCTAAACTCCATCCAGGAACCTCCAATTTATATATGCATTTGGATTTAACCAATAACTTACATGTCTGGTAGAAGACTATACTAGCTAATTTATTTTGGGGACTCTGTTGCACCCACTGTTGATTATACATATTTACAAGACCAGTTTGTTTTGGCTATGTGTAATGTTAATTATTTGCAATTCACTGTAAAGATAAGAAGATGAAAGAATACACAATTAAATCCAGTGTTACCACTGTCCTAAATCTGAGCACTCCCAAGTGCTTTTAGTTTTCTGAGGAGCACATCTCTGCAATTTAAAACCATGACCTGCTAAAGTATTTGTGGAAAATCACTAAAGGGTGAATTTTCACCAGCGACTGATTCGCCACACTTCACGCCACTTTGTCATGCACAAATTTTTTGCACTACGCTAATTCACTAAAATGCGAAGTTGTGTTTCACCGAACGCTGGCAGCTTTTCTCAAGCATAAATTTTGCAGTGCATTTCCTAGCATTAATTTCTGCCTAGCTAAACTTCTTTAGTACTCTTACACTTAGGTCAACTTGAATAGGGCTGGTACACAATGTCTTTATTAAAGATATTAGTGCAAATGCTTGAAGTGGCCACTTATTATAACAAATGTACAAGGACATGAGCCTACCCTAAAACAAATGTGACATGCCCCTTCAAAATGTTAACACAAAAAATACAGATTGTATTTCTGGCAAATTGTCGCTAGCGTCGCCCCTTTAGTGAACCTGCCCTTTTGTGATCTGGGATGGAAAGCCATTAACTAAACCTTTCAGCTAGAAATGGAGGAGTTTGACGTCCTTACATTGCCAATGGTACAGCAAGCCAAGAAGCCTATTGGACGACCCTGAAAACTGCGCTTCACATGTCCAATGGCTTTTCCTTTAGTATCTGATCTCTCACTGCCTGTGGCTTTGTTAGCTTGGTTATGTATGTGGATATATTCCCAAATAAATTGCAATGCCATCTGTAATAGGCAAATAACACAGCAAGGGGCATAGTTATTAACATTGGAAACAAACATTTTCTTAATGCTCTTTGTATGAAATGAGATGTAAGCAGGCATGTTATTGGCCATATAGTGCATATGGATGGATGTGAAGTAAGTGTCCCCTGCCATTCTTATTGGTATTTGCATTAGTGTTTTTTTTTTTTTCATACACCAGTTATTATATAAAAGTATACGTTCTGCTCTGTAAGGCAGTTATTGCTTTGTAAAGATGATAATACAGGTTTTGGATCCATTATCCAGAAAGCTCCGAATTATGGAATGGTTATCTCCTATAGACTCCATTATAATGATTTCCTATTTCTCTAATAATAAAACAGTACCTTGTACTTGATCCCAACTAAGATATAATTAATCCTTATTGGAAGAAAAACCAGCCTATTGGGTTTAATTAATGTTTTCATGATTTTCTAGTAGACTTAAGGTATGACGATCCAAATTACAGAAAGATCCGTTATCCAGCAAACCCCAGGTCCCGAGCATTCTGGATAACGGGTCCAATACCTGTACCTAGGTTTGTATGGAAACTTTATTATAGGAATATGCCTCTATGGTTTGGATTATGTTTGATTACATATTTTGTATCCAGCAGAATCTGAGGCAAGCCCTCTTATTGAAACCAGTCAAAGAGTTCATATACATACCATGTAGTATATTTTTTGTTCTACTTTAATCTGGATATTTTATAATGGTAATAAAATTGTATTAATTCATTTGTACATGTATAAATTAATTACATTCTAAAATGTAAGTCCTGTTAATTCTAAAATGTAAGTCCTGTCTATATTGTATTATTGCAGCAAGGCTATTAAGCAAATGAAGCGTGACATCTCACATCCACATTAAAAGTTATACCCAGTGCAATTGAAATGTTTGGAAATTTAGATTCTCAAAGTGCACCTATCATTCCCAAATAGTTCCCCCACTGGAGCAGCGGGCTGGTTAAAATTGAACTAGCCTGTCCGCTTTGGTTGCTTACTGCAAGTAGAGTAAGCCACCAGCTTACTGGTGTCCTGGCTCTCCTGTCATTCTAGTATAGGGGCACGTGTGTGGTGTAAATATTATGGCTGTACAAATTGGGAAACAAACCTTGCAGCAAATGGCTGTCTCTTTCCATCTAAAAACAAGTGGCATCACAACACTTGCATAAAATCAGTTGTACACATTTCTGCACTAACCTCTCTTCCTCTAATAAATGTTCTTAGTCTTCCAAGTTCCTCTTTCTCTGCTTGGCATTTGCTGTGCAATTTACCATGTCAGTGCCAGCAGAGTTTACTTCTTTACTAAAGGTCTGATGTGTTAACACTTTTATATGGGGACTTTTCGTTTATGTAGGGGGGGGAAATGTATATGTATTTAATTTATAAATCTGCCTCCACTGCAGTGTTTAAAGGAAATGGAAGCCCCTACAAAAAAAAAAAAAATTATGTAAAAACCTCATTCAAAGGTTAACAGTAAGGCTGCAGCAACTGCTAGGGTTGTTTTCCTCCTCTAAACGAAGGATGCACCGAATCCAGGATTCAGCTTTTGTCAGCAGGATTTGTCTGAATCCTCATACCTGGCAGAACTGAATCACGTGACTTTTTAAAACCATATTTAACAGAGCATACAGTGCAGGGTCTGTTTCCCGCCTTTCTCCCTGTGATTTGATTATGCAAATTTGGAATCAGCAGTATTTGGCCAACTATTTCTGGGGTTCAGCCGAAGCAAAAAAACAATGGCCCTATCTATCCCTTAGGAATTTAGTTTGACTGTTGGGTACAGTGCATGCTACATTCTCTTCTACTGAGGTTACTAAACACACCCTCCAGTCTAACAGACCATAAATAGGTGGCATTACAGATTCCCACAGAAACTCAGCTGTAGCGGTGTGCTGCTATTTTCTAACCTCTTCTCCTGAGCTCAGCTTAACCACTAGAGAACTCAACGCAGGACTGGTTGTTATCAAAGCAAGCTTTGTCTGTGTAAACCTAAATCCACAATTGCATAAACAGTATACATGTTCTGTTTATGGATGTGTCAGAGGGAAAATGGCTGCCTGGTGACAGGTGCTTTGTGTTACTAAAATGGGATGGCAGAATGGATATAAACAAGATCAATAGCATATAGGAATTTTTGCATTGCTTACCAAGCCTGTTGTTGAAAGCTATATACTAATTTCTGCTGCAGAACCAGGAATATATATTTAAAGGATGTTGCAGTTTACATTTTACTTGCATCTGTAGCCTTCCGTTGTTGGACACGCACACAAAATGGCAAATTGTACCATTTGTGGGTAATTGAAATTTGCTTGACTATGGGAAAACATTTGTATCTGCCACCTAAAAATGCAGACAGCCGTGCTTTTGGGCACCATTACCAAACACTTCCTGCTCAATACAATGGGAGGCTGGAATATTTCAGTAGTAATATAAACAGTAGTATTGTGCATTATGGCAAAAAGAAATGTCAGCATTCATGAGACTTTGGGGCATGTTTACTAAGATTGGAGATAAATATCTGGAGAGATTTCTTGATGTTGCCCAGAGCAACCAATCAGCAATTAGATTTAAACAGCCACCTATAAGTTAGCAAAGATCTGATTGGTTGCCATGGGCAACATCTCCAGAAATTTCTCCAAATATTTATCTCCAATCTTAGTAAACATGCCCCTTTATCCTTAGGATCAAGAAAGGGTGTGTCAAATGATTATCCAATTAAAATGCTTAGAGAACCTCAGCCTTTACAAAAGGTATTATAAATACTGCAAGCCACAGAATCATTCTTAAAAACCATAGTGTACGTTTCTAGTCGCACAGTCCCAAAGACAAGTACACAGAAATAGCACTGAACCACATTTTAAGTGCTACTTCCCTGGGTGCACCGCCCTTTAGTTTTATAGCTATGACTATGTAGCCTATTTAAAAAACAATACAGCAGACAATGGCCAAAAAACAGAAGCTGCTCTGCTTGAATGTGCCCTAAGTTTTTCAAATATTGCAAATACACACCTAGCCTCTCAAAATACAGTGCTTAGGATGTGAATGCAGCCTAAAGACCTGTGTGAACCTCCTTTCTAGCAACATGATATGCAAGGATATAAAATGCTGAATCACTAATGTAGGCCTTTTCTATTTATGGAGTACCATACCTCAGGTAGGCCTTTTCTACATACGAGGTAGTGAAAACTAAAATTCTTCACTTTACACCTATGTTAAAGGGTTTTCATTGTTCAACCTGCAGATTTAAAAAGATACATGGTATGGCATGACCACACAGACAGGTTTAAAAATTAGATATTTACAGAAATAGACACAGGATGTAGTAATAAATATTTTTTTATTCCAGTTTTTTTTTTTTTTTTCATCAGTATAAAAAAAGATATATCATGATGTATTTCACACCTACTGCATTAAAATTCTTCTAGAGCAATGATCTATTACAGTAACAGCCTGCATAATATTGTGCAGCAAACTCATTGAGAATTCGGGCAGATCCGAAATACATTAATTCTCATGTCAAGCCCTATCATAAGAAAAGTAAAATTTATACTAAAAGGGCTCTGCTAAGGTTACTGTTTAAGCACTCGCCCGCAGAAGTTTATTTATTTTTTTTATATAAAACGTGGCTTCAATAACAAAACTTGGGGTACACTTGGAAGATTAGTATGGCATTTTTCCTCTATTTAAACAATCATTTTTAGGACCTTTTCACATCTATCCCCTTCAAAACAGAGTGGAGAGGTTACCCGTTAACTTTTCAATAAAAAGAATTACTAAAGAAGAAACTCATTATCTCCATCACATGTTGCCGCCTAACAAGGATAGATATTTTAAACTCTCGCTCTATATTGAAGACATACACCCTTATAAAACTGTAGCTTCTATTTTGTGGCTCCCAAATGCTGCTAGACTATAAACCCCAGAATCCATTGGGAGCTGTAATTCAGCAACATTTAGAGATCTACAAGTGAAGCATTTCTGTTCCATGTCTTATCATCCAACGTTGGGGAGCATGGTTGCAAATAAGAACCTTACGTGCATGCTGCAGGTAGTTACCTCCCCGATGTAATACGATTTTAACACCCATGGAGGAATCCTATAGAAAATTTTATTTTTACACTGGCTCAATTTCTAGTGTGAAATTCATGTTTCTTTTACTAAACAGCAAGGATGATAAAATTCCAAGACTGCATTTACTCTGGTTATATTACAAAGAGACTGTTTCAAATGTACAGCTACTTGAGAATTATCCATTTGCTCTTCTGCAATTAGACATTTTTTTCCTGTCCATATGCATACACATTTAAAAGAGGGGAAAAAACCTGCATGCTTTGGAAGCACTAAATTATCTCTATGCAAAACATACAAAAACCAAATCTAAAACTTTTGGTTAAGACAATGCATTTAAATCCATATCACGCGCTTATATATTAAATGTAAAAAGGAAGTTAAAAACCAGAACAGAAGCAGATCAAAGTCAAATTGTAAAATCAGCTGTGTCCATCTGCAGGTCAGTTTTTAAGCCAAGGATGTGCCTCAATGGAAGATTTTCTTCTATCACCATAGTCATACAGTAATTCCTCTCCAACTTTGATATCCCGTGATGCAATGAGTATAAGGTGAGGTACATTGTTGATGTTGTGCAGTTTGGTGTGACAATTCCCAGACTTGCTGTGGTTGATCAGCCTTCCTAAACGGCCAGTCTCTCTTGTGGCATCGATGCTTACAATAGAAAAAATTAATTATTAGTACTGGAGAAATTAACCGCTTAAAAATTTTCTTTGCTTATGAAACAGGGGGGAAAATGGAAATAAGACACATAGGGGGTAATGTAATAAAAAGCACTAAGTTTGCCCAGGGGCAATAACCCATAACAACCAATCAGCAGGTAGCTTTTACTGGTCACCTGTTTAAAAGCAAGCATCTTATTGGTTGCTATGGGTTACTGTCCCTGGGCAAACTTAGTGCCTTTAATTGCATATGGGGGTAAGGTGGAAAAGATTACTTGTCTCCCAAAAAAGGAAGGCTTTCTGCCAAAGGGCCAAAACCCCAACCGTCTTGGGCTGACAAGTATTACAAATGAATCCAAAGATATTTCCATCAATAAACGGAGGATTTCCCCCCCCCCCCCATGTACAAACATGCACAATTAAGACTTATATTTACCAGTAGGTTTTGTTCAAATACTGAAAATAATACATATAGCAGCCAGTAGCTGAATCCTGTGCATAGGATGCCTCTCTCCTTTTAGCGTCTGTGATCTCTATTAGATCTCCATGGTATTCTACAACAAACTCTCCTCGCTGGAAGTCCCGAGTGGCAATTACGCCTCGACCTTTCCCAGTAATCATGTCCATCTGTGCAGAAAGGAAAGGCTGTTTCATTACAGAGGTAGGGTAAAGATTAGAATTGGGTATTGCTAGCTGTATCTGAATCCTTGTGGTCAAACTAAAGCACTGGACAATTAGACATTTTAAAATTCTGATGATGCAACTTTGTATTTTGCTCAAATGTTTAGTATCCAGTTTCAGGTAAGTATTCAACAAAGTGATAAAAAAGCCCATGCAGGGCATTCCAATATCCAATGGGTTTCCCCCAATTAAAATAAAATGAATTGGAGACTAGAAACAATTCAGTTCCTTTCATTTGCTAGGTGTACTGTCTTGTTAACCCAAGATTTAAACACTAAAGCCTATTGGCATTAAAGGGACAGTATAGTCCCCTTTTCAGCATGAGCAAAATGAATATAGACAAGCTCTTCATGCTTTTTACCTATTGTCTTGAATAAAAAAAAAAATCTCTCTCTCTCTCTCTCTCTCTCTCTCTCTCTCTCTCTCTCTCAAACCACTTTGAGACAGCTTTTGTTTCTCCCTTTTCCATTGTTACATAGTTGAAAAAAGACAAAGTCCATCAAGTGCAACCCCTCCAAATGAAAACTCAGCATCTATACACACCCATAAATACTTTCACAAATTATATATACCCATATCTATACCAACTTTAGAGTTTAGTATCACGACAGAAATAACTACTCTTAAAGGGGAATTCAACCCCTCCAGCACTAAACGCCTCCCCTCCACCCCCCCAGTAGGCCCTCCTCCCCCACCAGGCATATGCCCCCAAGTCACTTCTTAACCCTCCGTGCAGGTCCCCTCCAGCGAGGTTCACAGGCTCCATCTTCTCCAGCAACGTCTTTTCCTGGATCAGTCAGCGCTTGGTGACGCATGCATAGTAGGATGCACTTGACGGTTGGTACTACTGTGCATGCGCCCAAAGTTCACGAAGTTCAATCGGCGAATTTCGTGAAGTTTGGGCACATGCGCAGTAGCACCAACCATCAAATGCGTCACCAAGCGCCGACGGATCCAGGAAGAAGACGGCACCCGTGAATCTGGCTGGAGGGGTAAGTAGCAACTTAGGGGCATTTGCCTGGGGGGGAGGAGAGGTAGGCCGGGGGGAGGGGGTTTAGTGCCGGAGGGGTTGAATTCCCGTTGCTCAAGGGAAGAGAAGTATTTGTTTGTTAAGAAAGTCAGGGAGCTCTGAATAAAATTGTCCAGGAGGAAGAGGGGTACAAAGTAAATGACTAATCAATGAAGGGTGTCATTACAGCTCATCACCCGCAGTGAATCCACTTTTTGTTCTCATTTAAATCCTTGTACTGTACCTTCATCCCATCCTCTTTGCCGGTATGAATAAATTCATCTATTCTCATCTTCTCCTCTGACTAAAAGGAAAGCAGGCGTAAATATATTGCAACAACAAATATATATATCCTCACCTTACAGGTGTATGATGCAGTGCATTCTTGTACTTTATATGGCCAGCATGTAAAGTTGCATAAATAAAGCAGTAATCTACAAGTCACCATAGATATAAGCCTTCACTTGTGTGTGGACACACCACTCCTAAAGAGAACTACAATTCCCACCATGATTGGCCAGAATGACTGCAGCTCTACAATATCTGGCGATGGGGAAACAACAGGAAGGGAAGCAATATGTTTTCTCTCAACAGTCAAGGGCTCTTAACACAGTCACCAAATGCAGATGAAATGCGCAAGAGCACCAATACTTGCTAAAACAAAGCAAGCTATATATCATTTTCATAATAACCTACCCAAAGTGGACATTTTTTTTTCTTTAGTGTCTGGATAAGCTTATTTTTTTTCTAATGCAGCTTGGTTTCAGTACCAAGTCATGATCTGCCTTTGCTCCCCTTCATTATTCCCAGGAGTACTTTGTACCTCAAGCTCAGTTTTGCTCTTTCTGCCACTTCTTCTCACAGGGTAATAATCAGTAAGTTTTCGATTTGGAGATTTCTTTCTTTGAGCCCTGGGGAGGAAAAATACATTTGCTGTGGAGGCTTCACTTGTCAAAGGAACACCAAAAAAAAAATATATATATATATGTTTTAAAGTAATTAAAATATAATGTACAGTTTCTCTGTACTGGTACAACTGGTGTGTTTGCTTCAGAAAGACTACTCTAGTTTGTATAAACAAGCTGCTGTTTGCAACCATAGGTAACATAGAATAGAATTGGTATATGCCATTACAGAGCTTCTATTATCTGCCAAGTAGCCATGCCTTTTCTCCTTTTTAGCTACAATTAGCTCGAAGTAATCTATAGTTGTCTTTCTAAAGCAAACATATAACTTATACCAAGGCATAGCCATAGTTCATTTTAATTACTTTTAATTTTACAAGGTTACTGTTCCTTTAAAGCAGTTACTTCTGCCCAAAGTATGCATTTCTTTTCAATGCACCTCGTCCATTCCACGCCATTCTCCCAGGAACAGACTATCGATGCATCTGCTGAACACAGTAATCTAAGGTCTCTACCCTGCATAACAACAACATCTTAGCATACGTTTGGTAAAAGCTTTAGAAGTGTTTTTATAAGTGTCTTTCAAGGCCTCTAATATGCTCAAGTACATTATATGCAATATACCATTTAAGTATCAGCACCTTTACCTGTACACTGAGGTAATAAAGGAATTATGAACACCACCATTCTAGAAAAGTTTGTATGAGCCCATTTTACATTAGGGTGGGTGTTTTACCTCGTCAAAAGCAAAAAGAAGCCTAAGAAATTTCTTATATACACCAAAAATGGATAGAAGAATTGTTCATAACTATTTGAAGCAGATGCTCACCTGCCTTATAGCCCAAATGTCACACTATCAGAAAGGTGCAATTAAAATGAGAAGCAGAGATGGTTGGAACTAATTTTGTAGTACCTTAAAGTGGACCGGTCACCCAGACATAAAAATCTGTATAATAAAAGTCCATTTCAGACTGAACATGAAATCCAAACTTTTTTTTAATTTACGCATTCATAACTGTTGTAAATGCATTTAAAAACCTGAGCTGTCAATCAAATATTGTCTGCCCCTCCTCTATGCCTTAGGCATTGCACTCCCCCCCCCATTCTTTTCACAATTTAATTGTGTAACCAGTGCATAAGGATGAACATCAGGTTCCCCATTCTGGTGCACAAATAAGATTTTGAATTGATGCAAGGCTTGTCTTAATAACAGTGTCCACAAAATGTTTCCTGCCTGCTTGCTAGAATCAGGAATTCCCAGATAGAAGGAAACAAGGTTCAAATATTCTTTACAGTGTAATTAAAGTTCTTTTTGCTTGACTAACATGATAAAATAGGACTTGGAATAATTTTTTTGGGTGACGGGTCCACTTTAATATAGGACCAGCTTGTGACCTGGGGTTTTTCAGATGAGGGATCTTAATTTGTATTGCAATACACAAGTCTGCTTAAAAAAACCATGAACTAAACCATATAGGATTGTTGTGTTTACAATAAGAATTATATCTTAGTTGGGTTCAAGTACAATTTTAATTTTACATAGAAAAAGGAAATCACTTCAGTCTATGGGATATGGCCTTCCTTTAAAGGGCAAGGAAAGTGTAAAATAGAATAAGGCTAGAAATGCTGTATTTTGTATACTAAACATAAACTTACTGCACCACAAGCCTAATCAAGCAAATTATTATGCTTTCAAAGTTGGCCACAGGGGGCTGTCATCTTGTAACTTTGTTATACATCTTTGCAAGACTAGACTACATATACATGCTCAGTGTGGTCTGGGCTTCTTAGGGATCGTCATAAATGATCAGAAAACAAAGCTGCTTGAGTTCTGCATGGCTGGTAAGTAAGGCAGGAGCTCCCCCTGCTGTTTATAAGTATGATTGTTTCCCTGCCAGAAGTTAGAGACCGTCTGACAATTCCTATCCACAGCACTAAATGAAGGGAGAATTTCACTGTATACAGTCAGGTTTCTTATAAAAACGGTACACATTTTTTAATTAAAATATATTGGAGATATATTTCTTTTTCATTAAAGAAAGTAAAAATGGGATTTTATTTCTTTGCCTTTCCTTTCCCTTTAATTTGGAGCTTTCTGGATAAGAAGTTTCCAGATAACAGATCCCTTACCTGTACAAAGATGGTTTGCAGTTTACTCAGTTTGTGTGTTTTTTATTAAGATACAATGTTGCTATGGCCGTTGAATCTGGCAACCAAATAGTAACTTGTACACTTGAAATTCTCCTATTACCTTGTACAGCAATTACCACTGCTGGCTCACAATCTCCCTAGTTCCTTAACCAGGCTCTTGCCAGAAGTGCAAACTTCTACATACAGCATTCCTGGCACACCTTCAGCAAACATTTTCACCACTTACTTCCTTCTTAGAGATTTGTTTTTAACCATCTTCTGAGACTGTAGCTTGTCTACAGGTGGCAATGCTGTGTTTCTCTGTACGTCCGTCAGTTCTTGTTTTGGATGAAGAAACTCTATGGAATTGCATACAGTCTCACTTTGCTCACTGGGTTTTACAGGCAGTTCTGTTGCTGAAGGTATTCTCTTTTTCTCAACTGCAGAAAAAAAAAAAAAAGGGGGGGGGATGACAAATGACAAACCATGACATTTTGGACAGCAACCAGAACCTAAACTAAGCTCCAGAAAAAAGATTTAGTTATGGCGAAATCTTGGGGTGCCTGTGTCCCATCCAATGATGGCCTAGAGGTTTAACCAGTTTTCATCTGGGTTTTGCATGTTGCCATTACACACAGGGCAGTGTGGATCCAAACAAACAATCTACAGCATCAGCACAACATTGCTTATAAAAGGTTACTATAGATTTCATGGTGTGTGGCATGTAAAATATTAACATGTAGACGCAATGATATTAATTGAACAACCAAGAAATCAAACAAAATCCTGCCAGTTACAGACTTCATAAAGAAGAACAACTTGATAAACAAAACAAAAAAAAGCACAAAATGAAGCTTTCTGTAGCGAGAACGGAGTATTAAACTTGAATCTGATCAGCCTATATGGGCTCATATGTGACTGCACACAGGCTGATCAGATTCAAATCAATGGAGCAGGGGCACAGAGCAGATTTTCTTTTCTCAGCCTGCAAAATACACATGCCTTCAACAAAAGATCAATATGCTGCAGTTAGAATATTCTGAATTCTGAATAAAACCGCATACTACAGTAACCATTATGCCTAGCAATTACAAAAACAAAAAAACAAAAAAAAAACAACCAGCTAAAGAGAAGATAAAGTGTTGGAAACGTACCCTCCACTTTTTTGCGAGACTCTGTTGCAGGTTTCCCCAGACACTTGCTCTCATGGTGTGTAACAGAGTTCTCTTCCTGTAGGGGAGGGCGGCCACTGGGAGATTTAGTTGGGCTCATATAGGAGTAGATTTTGGACTGCCCTAAATGAACCACTTCCTGCAAAACAGCATTTAAAGAAAAGTTAAGAAAATTAAAGTTTATCCCATTTCTAAAAGACAATAAATGATGGCTAATAAAACTGGTCCATCTAGTTTGGTCACAGAAACACCCACAATTAAAAAAAAAAGCCAAAGTAATGCATCAGCTTCCCATAATCCCGTTTAACTTTCACACATGCATTAAGAGTTCTGTGTATTGCTTTGTAAAATAAGGGACCTTTCATGCACTTAAGTATTATATAGTGTAGCTATTGTTTTATTTATGCTGCAACGGCATCAACCAGCACTAACAATCGGATGGCCATCCAAGTGGATTCACTGACTTGTTAGAATACAAGCCCCAAACAGATAACTGCTCACTACATGAAAAATAGGGACAATCCC
>CM044431.1:176191858-176208108 GCA_024363595.1 Xenopus borealis
CCCATGTCAGATTTCAAAATTGAATAGAAAAAAAGTGTTCTTTTGAAAAAGGGATTTCCGAGTATAATTCTGCTGGAGTAGCACTATTGGCTCACTTGGCATCTAGCATCTTTTTCAGATCACAGAAAATCTTTAAAAAAAAGTGTAGTCCATATTCACTAATCTATTCATATTGTCAGAGTCTGAAAAAGCAGCAACATTGACCAAGGCAGACAAGTTGTAACAATTGTACACAAATTTTTAAATTGGCACTAATTTAACAAAAATAAATGTAGTATTAATGTAATACATGCATTATTTCTTTCTGCTTCTGTTCACAAGTCACATTATGCATTTATGGTTATACAATTGTGTACATGTTGAACTTTTTTCCTCCCCACAGTATGGTAGAAATGCATTGGAGATTGTTATGAAATCCATTGTAAGCTTGGATTCCCCACTGGTGTCTCCCCCACCTGATTATCCAGGTGACTTCTTTAAAGGTAAATTGTTGTAACTTTACCGGGAAGAGTTGTGAGGCATATAAAACACAATTCTGTTTATTCATTGGCTTGTGTAACCTAGCATGTATGTGAGCACAATGAATCATAAGTAAAATTAGTACTTGGTGGCAATTTTCTATTTAGGATCTTGCAATATCAGATTCTAGAGAAATATATTTTTATGAAATACTTTAGATGGACACACATATTGGGCTTTTTTATACAATATTTTTGAGTCCTGAGATATTCAGGGGTTATTGCCAGCCTTCTTTCTTTAGCCTCTAATAAAGTGGTAAATTAGTAATGGGGCACATCAGACCATTCAGTTCACATTGCATTAAAATCTTTGTAGGATTGAACCAAAAAAAATAAAAAAAAAGATATATACTGACCCTTTAAAAAAGTTTGTGTACCGAATATAAGTATAGGTTATGTCACACTGTGAATGAGTTTGTTGACTTTTGGCTTTACTAGTCATTCAAAATGGTGGTACAGGTATGGCACCTGTTATCCAGAATCCTCGGGACTTGGGGTTTTCTGGATAATGGATCTTTCCGTAATTTGAATCTTCCAACCTTGTCTACTAGAGAATCATGTAAACCTTAAATAAACCCAAATAAGATGGTTTTGCTTCCAATTTCCAAGGATTAATTTTCTTAGTTTGGATCAAACTTTTTTATTACAGAGAAAATTTTTATTATTTTAAAGATTTGTATTATTTGATTATTATGGAGTCTATGAGAGAGAGCCTTTCTGTAATTCAGAGCTTTCTGGATAACCGGTTTCCAGATAATGGATTCCATACCTGGTATGGCATCCCCATCAGGTAATCCATTATTCAGAAAGCTCCAAATTACAGAAGGCCATCTGCCACAAAGTCCATTTTAAAGGATAAGGAAAGTTAAACTAAAGATGTGGCTAGAAATGTTGTACATTGTTTTGTGCTTCTGTACCAGCCCAAGGCAACCACAGCCCTTTAGCAGTAAAGATCTGTGTCTCCAAAGATGCCCCAGTAGCTCCCCATCTTCTTTTCTGCTGATTCACTGATTCACATGCTCTGTGCTGCTGTCACTTACTGAGCTTAGGGACCGACAATATACAGTACACATAAAATAAAAATGTCACAATATAAGGCTGATTGGTCATTAATACAGATAATTACTACACTAGCATCAGAATTTAATAATCAGTCTTGTAGCATTGGCTTATATTACAGGCCAGCCTCATTTTCTGCTGGATAATGTGTGACGACCCCTAAGCTTAGCTTCTCAACAGCTACTCAGAGCCCACTGAGCATGTGAGTGTTGCAGACACTTCCCAAGATGGTGACCCCCTGTGACAAGTTTGAAGTCCTGGATCATTGCTGCTATTGACAAGCTGAAACTTTAGGCTGGTGCAATAAGTTCAGTATATAAAATATGGCATTTTTAGCCATATTCATTTTTAGGGGTTAGTTCTTCTTTAAGCAAAATAATTCTAATTGTTCAAATAAGATGGATGGTATCTAAGCTACATCAATATTGGTGACTAAACAATGCTATTGTGTTTAATGTTTAGTTTTAGCAGACGTAAGGTATGGAGATTAAATTACTAAAAAAGCCTCAGGTCCTAAAATACATCCTATACATTTACTACCCCCCCTTCCCATGGAACCCATTGAATATTTGGGGACCATATAATTACTGCTATTCCACGTGAAAGCATTAATTTATTAGGGAGGAACTCCACGATGCAGCACGCTGCCTTTTCATCCGATATTCGGGTAATGTAGCTCTTACTTGTGATTTCTCCTTCA
This sequence comes from Xenopus borealis, assembly GCA_024363595.1. Lineage (NCBI taxonomy): Eukaryota > Metazoa > Chordata > Amphibia > Anura > Pipidae > Xenopus > Xenopus borealis. Next base: position 176,194,136 of record CM044431.1, read on the forward strand.
CTTTGTTGCGTTGACATGTTGGCTCGACTGCATCATGGAGTTCCTCCCTTAAGGACATTATCAGTGCTGCTGTGTTCATCCTGCAGTGCTAAATGATCCCCTTTCTTTATAAATATGCATTGCCCCAGATACCACTATCCGTCATGAACTGACTTGCCACCAAACATATGACTCAAGCCACTTATATTTTATCTCCTACCATTTTAGATGTGCGGCAAGGATTGATTGGTGTTGGCCTTATTAATGTTGAAGACAGATCAGGAATTCTGACTCTTGATAAAGGTAAGTTCTTTTCTTTCCCTTCTAATCAGCAACTTCTGTTGCTGCCACTTTTACTATTCCAGGATACAGTGAACAAGGATAGGGAATTTGGGTCAAGCAAGGGCATTTCCGCTAGTTGGTATGTCTTTAAAAAAAAAAACCATGCTATTATTTCATTACTGCATTTTCCATAGTAGAACTTTGTCACATCTAATCATTCTTGTTGGTGGCATACATCCAAGGCATAACTTGTTCTGTAATTAGCTTTTTGCACTCCTCATTTCATTGCTGTAAAATAAGCTGAACTTGTTATATCGCGGAAGCTATATGAATGGCAATATGACTGGAATATTTTTGCCTCTTTACAGATTACAACAATATAGGAAAGTTCCTTAACCGTATCTTGGGCATGGAAGTGCATCAACAAAACTCACTCTTCCAGTATTTCTCCGATACACTTAATGCTGTTATACAGAATGCCAAAAAGAATGGAAGATACGACATGGGTATTTTAGGTAAAATAAAAAAAAAGCTGTATTCAGAATTTCTTGACTTTTTAATACAGATTATTTTAATAGAAATTACAGCAATTGTATGAAATGACTGGGGAATGGAAGGAACCTGATGGTTTGCTTGTTATGAGATTACTTTTTTATAATTACATTTCGATTCCAACATTACATTCCCTTGAATAGCAACATTCCAACATTTAAAAGTAAAATGATTTAAGAATTTTATCATCTTGTAGCATTTGTCCACTGTATTTTAGAGCTTTTAAACATATGCCTTCATGAATGACTGCTCCCATGGGTACAGCAGCTTATTGATAGCTAATAGTGTTTCTGAAATAAACACATTTTTTTAACCATTGCAGGACAACAGCACATTTTTTGAAAGTGAATACAAAACAGTTTCATTTTTTATTTATGGTGTGCAACATATACGACTTGGCTCGATATGTATCCATTTTTTTTCCGTCTAGATCTTGGATCTGGAGATGAGAAAGTGAGGAAGTCTGACACTAAAAAGTTTTTGACCCCTGGTTATTCTACTTCTGGCCATGTGGAGTTGTATACAGTATGTATATATTAACAGTACTTCATTTATAGGGTAGTCTTCCATATGTTTTCTGTTACCTCTTTTTCAACTCCTATTCCTTTTTCTGCTTTAATCAAATATGGTTTCACCTGGCCTACTTTACTGTAAATAAGAGGAGGGATGTTTGTTTATCTTCTTGCAAAATGTTTCAAATACTACAGCTGGAAAATTAGTGATCACCTGAGCACTTCATAGTAATTGTCTATTTTTAGTGATTTTTGTGACTCTGCATTGGACAAGGGGGGGATCTGGACAAAATCCGGGCCTGGCCCTGGGGCTACTGAGCCAAAGTATATTCGCTAGCAATGCAAATATTTCAGTGCTAATAGAATATTTATGTAAAATACAAAAGTGCTCAGAGAAGCACCCTCAGTAAGTTATAACAATTATTTTTTAATGTCTGTATCAACTAAATCCTATGGTAGCTGACTGAGCTGATTACATTAATTTGCTGTTTGTGTTTGATTAATGTTGAATAATGTATTAATAACGATTTACTATTTTGTGTTTAATGCCAACCTGCACTGTAGTATAATTCTAAGCAAAATCTAGACACTTCAGCTAACTTTTCTTTTATATATAATTTTAGATAAGTGTTGAAAGAGGAATGTCTTGGGAAGACGCAACTAAAATCTGGGCTGAACAGACTGGACCAGATGATGGATTTTATTTATCTCTTCAGGTTGGAAACCTAAGAATTCAGCTGTCAATTATCTGTTTAAAGCAACATATGCTTGCATTAGTGATGCGTGGGTCAGGATTTTCCCGACCTGCCCTCCCACCACCAGAGCCCGACTTGCAGGTTCCTTTTCTAGACCCATACTGACCCGCCCGCTGATGATGCCACAAAAGGGACGGGGCGGGGCGAGCAGGTGCACATCTATAAAAAGTGAACCCGGAAGTCTGCACCCTATCTTCCGGGTCGCAACCTTACGAATGCAAAGTCGGCCTGAACCCATCCCACCCGCGGGTAAACGCTCGGGCCAGCCCACACATCACTAGCTTGCACAAGAGTACTAGAACTAAAGCTGGATGTTATACTTTATTCTTGTGACCCAAAAATGTTTAAATGTTTGATAGATTATTATATATCCATTTTCCTCTTGCAGATAAGGAACAACAAAAAAACTGCCATATTGGTGAAGGAAATTAATCCAAAAAAGAAGCTCTTTCTGGTGTACAGACCAAATACAGGGAAACAGCTGAAATTAGAGACTTTATCAGATTTAAAAAAGAAGTACAAAAAGGTAATAATGCCTGATGTGTAAATGTTGGTGGCCTACTGTTTACTGTAACCTCAAGTCTCTATAACGTACCTTTCATTATAAAAAAGCATTTTTCCAATCTGTTTCTTTAGGTGAGCTCTGAAGATGCCCAGTCTCACTGGAAAGAGCAGTATGTCTCATCTGCAGATATCTGCACTCATGCTTATTGGTAAGAGTAAATAGAAACTTTATTTGAACTGCACTGTTGATGAAATATAAAAGCTCTGTCAATATAAATGCTATATCAATTGAGCTAAACTCATGAGATTTTAGAATAATATTTTTCACTACATTTGATTATATTTTTGTATCAGTTTGCCACAGTTCTGTTTCCTGTAAACTAGGTTGGCTCCTACACTCTAATTGCAGTTTTATTGTGTAGTAGCCCAAGGAAGGGAAGATCTGTGCTTCCGGAGATACCCCTGTAGCTCGCTTCTTTTCTACCGATTCCCAGCACGTGATCTGTGCCGCTGTTGGTTATATTTTGTATATAGAATATAAATGTCACAATACAAAGCTTATAAGTAATGAATTCAGATTCTCATTACATGGCAGCTCAGAAACCAGAACAATTCACATCACATTTTGATAATCAACAACCCCTAAGCTTAGCTTCTCCATAGCTGTCGTGTACACTGAGCATATGTCTCGGACATGCCTAACGAAATCCAAGATGACAAGTTAAATGCATGGTATAGTTACTGTTTTATGTGATACTTCAAATATTAATGTACATTAAAAGTTATCCATAGTTCATGTTGATCATTTTTCACTGATAGGGCTGATAGGGTTTTATAAGCAATTTTTTCTCAAAGTTCGTAAACATGATTGTTTTGCCAACCTGACTGTCTCAGCCTGTCCATTCCTAATTCTAAGAATATTGCTGCACAATATGGCGGCCTCCTCAAAGAGGAACATAGGAGATCAGATAGGTAATGTAAAAGCACAGGATAAATACTTTTATGACAAAATTAAAAATTTCTGGTGTCCGTATCACTTTAAGCTCAGTCTATAAAATAAAGGCATTTGTACCCATATTTGTTTTTTGACTTTAGGTCTCCTTTAAGCTAGCTATGCACTGCTTTGGTGACTGATGTAAAAATCCCATCAGTAAGGCACTTCTTACTTTCTATCTTTTTTTTGTTAAATTATACTTTATTGTTTTTTTGGGGACATGGGGAGAGGGAGGGGAGTTGGGATTATAACAAAAGAAATAAATAAAAGTTTCATACTAAATCCTGCATCGATTCTTCTGTTTACAATGTGTAATTGTGGTATTTTTATTTTGTGTATAGTTAATCTGTGTCCATTTTTCTCCAGGCGGGGTAACTGCAAAAAAGCTAGCTTGGGCCTGGTCTGTGAAATTGGACTGCGCTGTCGGACGTACTACGTATTGTGTGGCTCTGTTCTAAGCGTGTGGACTAAGGTGGAAGGAGTTCTGGCTTCTGTCAGTGGTACAAATGTAAAAATGCAAATTGTCCGCTTAAGAACTGAAGATGGGCAGAGAATTGTTGGTGAGACTTTCTTTCTTTTTAGCATTTTACAGACAACTTGTTTTTTTATAGTGGTGCATGATCTTTGGGGCTGGGGGGCTGACAGAGCAATGGTGTGGTGCCCAGCTTGTAGGCCAGATTGGGTGAGATTTGGGGAAGTGCCTTTGTCTTTTCTTAGATACCCCTGGAGGGCAAGTTTTATGCCTAGAAAGGGGTTATTTTTGGCAAGCCCTTTTAATGTGGTAATGTGATAGAGTGATGTTTCTTGTATCTGGAACCCTGTCATGGGGGCAACTGGACAAATCTTAGAGGAACTATCGTGAAAATTTAAATCGTCATGACAGCCCATGCGCAGATTGAAAAACTGCCTGAACTTGTGGCAGCTTTTCATTTGGCTTATGCGCATGACTTCACATGGGCTGTCATGGCGGCTCACACTGGGAGCTCCCTCCCGGTGCGAGTAAGCCAGCACAGGCAGGGGGAATTTTTTTTTTTTAACTGCTAGAACCCCAAACCGGAATGCAGGCTCTATCAGCCCGCACCTTCGGTTTGGGGAATTTTTTTAGCCCCATAGGTGCCCTTTAAAAAAGGAAACCCCCTGCTATAAGATATATTGGATCATTCATCTGACACCCAACTGCTCCATGAAGACAGAATGAGAACAGATTTCTTAGCCTATAAAATAGAAGAACCTTCTTGCAACATTCGTATAGACATAGCAGTTTCTTACACCATATTTTTCTTTGTGTAACAGGTTTGATCATTCCTGCAAATTGTGTCTCCTCACTGGTGACTCTGCTGTCCACTTCTGACCAGTCTCAGCAAATTGCAGTTCAACAGCAACAGATGTGGCAACAACTTCACCCTCAGAGTATCAGCAACTTCAGCGCCCTGTAACAAAAGCGCAGGGCAGTGGTGACCTGGGTGTAGCTGATAACTGTAAAAGCAAAGCTATACAAATCAGGGACAGATTCCAAAGAGTTAGTCTACTTGAGCATATATATATATAAATATATATGGAACGCTCTGTTCTGTTAGAAGTCGGGGCATAAGAGTGTTCCTTGGGGTTCTGGTGTCAATCCACAAGTCCCTTTTTATAGTGGCACATATTTTTCGTTTTTTCTTGTTTTACTTTAGGTGCTTCATATCATCTCCACTCAATATCCCTCATCCCAGACCGTTAATTTTATTATTTAATTGTAATTGTAGGAGCCAACTGCACATTTCTTCTACGGAGCAGAACTATAACCTGTACCGTGCAGCTTTCTTTTGTTCATGATTTAATACAGTGCTCAGGGTTTAACTTGGTAATCATTGAGAATTCGCAGGAAGCGTTCCCTAAATGCATGTACATGGAAGGTATGATGCATACAATATATGTATATATAGGTTGTCTTTCCCTCTCTTGTAATGTTAAATATGCATGCTTTCATTAATGCACTGTATTTAAAAAGGGTTTATTTCTGTTTCTTCCTCCGTTTGATCAATGCAGCGCATGTCTCGGACAGCATGAATAGAGAGCCTACTGAAAGTCCTGTTGTAAGGAAAGAAACTTTATTTTCCCCATTTTTTTTTATTGAATTCCATTTTTCCTAACATTTGGTCTTATCTATTATTTCTTGTGAACTTCTTCCCAAATTCTGTAACCATGGAATATTTCTATTGTGCTACAGAAAGGGCTTGTGCCTTTTATCCAAACTGACAAAACCTTATTCCCTGTTTATTCTGCAATGGGAACAATCGAATTCCACCTCTGCATTTCTTTTTTCCTACGTAACTTAATGTAATTTAATAAAAGGTCTTGAGATGTACCTGTTTGTATAACTCGGGGCTCCCTGCTGATGTGTTTTTGGCCTTCTCTGTAACTTGAATACCATTTAATATGTTGTAAGACATTGTAGAGTTTATCTTGAGCTGTTAAAAATTGTAATGTACAAATGTGAATAGTTATCTATATATGGTAAGGTTTTTTTGCCTCCAATAGTACATGTTTATAAGGACTTGAAAAGGACAGTCTTTTTTTTTTTTTTTTTTTTTTTTTTTTTTTTTTCCTCTCTTTTTGCTTGCACGGGTTGCACTATTGAACGTTTTGAGACTGTAAAAACCTGTTTAAAACTCCTGCAAGGTACTGGCATCTTGTATGGAACAAATAAACATAATTGTACTAACCAATAAATAATTGTTTGTATGTTTCTTTAACGCTCTGTGCGCAATGCTCAGAATTCATTCGTTGAGGATGGCGCTCCTTAAAGCAGAAACTGACATCACACTGCACCCATTTTACAAATGCACCTGGGTTTTTGGATACTGGATCTTTCATGCATGTAGTAGAGCATAAAGTTTGGGAGCACCAATCCCCTTCTCTGTCGTCTCAGGGAGACACAGGGAATGATGGGTTAAGCTCCATCCTCCAGAGGCAGGACACTTTGAATATTAATTAAGTGGGTGTGGCCATCTGGCTTTCCCCCATACACTCCCATTAAGTTTGTGTCCTGCTCACGGGAGGATGGACCTGCATGAGACAGAGTCTCAACAGACTCTACATTCAGCTGATACCCTGGGTGAGACCCAAGTAAGGGCTACCTGACTTGAAGAGGTTAACCCCCTACATGGTGCTACACACCGGGGTTAATACCTAGCCGCTGGATATAGCAACCATCCAGAGGGTCCCCTGCATGGCAGTCTTCAGGCAGATGCTCTGGCCCTCTGTCTAACAGGGAGACGAATATGTGCAGCTAGATTCAGGCAGTCAGCAGATGAGGAGACAATGGGTGTTGAGTGGCTGTGCAGGGCTCGGTCGGAAACTGGACCGCTCGGTGCATTCTCTGCATTCTCAGGTGGCCATTTTACAAGAGTGGAACTGAGCGTGCGCTGGGATGTGCATCATTGGAATGCACGCTGCGTTTCAGTGGCCATTTTTCCTCCGGATACCTACTAGCAGAGGGGATATGGAGTACCAACTGCTTAAAGGAATAGTTCAGTGTAAAAATGAAAACTGGATACATAGGCTGTGCAAAATAAAAAAACGTTTCCAATATAGTTAGTCAGGGAAAAAATGCAAACTATAAAGGCTGGAGTGACTGGATGTCTAATAGCCAGAATCCAACTTCCTGCTTTTCAGCTCTTTACCTTTGAGTTAGTCAGCGACTTGAAGGGGACATGGGACATATCTGTTCAGTGAATCTGCAATTGATCCCCAGCATTCAGCTCAGATTCAAAAGCAACAGTTATGGTCCGTGTGGCCCTCCCTCAAGTCACTGATTGGTTAGTGCCTGGTCACCAGGGTAACAAGTCCAAGAGAGCTGAAAAAGCAGGAAGTTGCATTCTGGCTATTATATTGGACATCCAGCAACTCCAGCCTTAAGACATTACATTTTTGGCTAACTAACTATATTAAAAACATTTTTTATTTTGCACTGCCTGTCTATTTACTCAGTTTTTATTTTTGTACTGAACAATTCCTTTAACTCCTCACACCTACCTCGCATTCCTATAATGGCAGAAGGTAGGCTAGTGGCTTTATTCAACAGGGCGGGGGGAAAGGTCCCTGCTACGGCACAGGTGCGTTATTTGGCCTGTACCAAGTGTCAGCACAAGTTCCCAGGGGGCCAAGGTAAGCCGATGTGCAGGTCATGCACCATGGGGCAGCCAGTGCTTCAGGGGGCCCTCCAGAAGCCCAAGCAGTAATTATTTTGCGGACCAGTTCCCAGGTCAGCTCTCAGAGCCAAGGTTCTGGGACTTAAGCAGAACCCCCTCCCCCCACTCTTGGCAGTGCAGCTTTCCCAGTCTCTCACCTCTTTATAAGGGTTACCTGCCATTGCAGATAATTTGGGGAAAGCTAAGCTTAGCCACAAATCTTCTGGTAAGTGCAAATGGGGAGAAGACGCAAAAGGCAATACTGCCAACCTGTCTAACTATGAGAAGTCTTCTACTGAACAATCCTATTCCCATTCTGAGGGTGAAGTTTATTCCTCTGGTGCTTCATTTGCAAACGAGGAAGAACGCCAAGAGGAGGTTAGAGACCAAGATAACCCACACGATGTCGACAGCATCATTAAAGGGGTCTTAGTGGTATTAAACATTTCACAAAAGCCAAATAAGACCGGAGAATCACCCGGTTTATTCAAGAGACTGAACAAGTCTACTGTTTGTTTCCCAGAGCAGGAACAACTACTCAGTTTAATTCAGGATGAATGTAATTCACCTGAGCGCACGTTTCAGATGACTAAGAAGTTCCCAAGGAATTATTTGATAAATGGTCTAATCCCCAGTATCCAAATCTACTACTTTAACAGCGTTTTAAGGATCCTTCTGATAGACTGTTTCCTATGAGCAATCTATGCCTCTGCGGGGCCATGTTGCGTCCCTGTCTAGCTTCAGCTTCGGTGTCCAGAGCCATACACACATGGTCACTTATCAAAGACATACAAGAGGGGATTACTCATCAGGATCTGTTAGCATCGGCACAATCAATGGCTGAGACATCCAGTTCTCTCTTTCTCCCGTTAGACACATCACAAATCACAGCTCGCACTTCAGTGTTATCCATAGCGCACGCAAAACACTGTGGCTCAAAAACTGTTAGGCGGACTTGAGTTCTAAGAAAGCACTGACATCAATACCATTTAAGAGAGAGTAAATATTTGGAGAAAAACTGAAGAAAATCATCTCCCAAGCAACGGGAGGAAAGAGTACCTTCCTCCCACAGGCTAAAGGCTAAGAGTTGGGCCACTTCTAGTAACCGAAGGGGAAGATTTTTTTTTTTTTGTGGCCAAAGTGGTCGGTTCTCGAGAAAGAACAGTTCAGCACTGGGGTCTCACTTTTGTTCCATGGCTGGAAGAAGAATCGCACCCCATGGAAGACCAACAGGCCACAAGAGAGAAGACTACTTCAGCATGATGGGACTCCCCCTCTGAAATCGTTGCAACAAAATGGGGGAAAATTGTTGCAGGTTTGGATTCAGCACTCTTCGGATGCCTGGGTCGACGAAATTGTTACGGAAGGATATCATCTGGACCTTATAACCACCCCTTCCAGGAAGTTCATAATGTCCAGGGTTCCCACTAAGCCCAGAAAGAATCAAGCATTTTTAGATTGCATGGAAAAGAGGATGACAATCATCCCCTTACCCCCTGCGGAGAGATTCTCTGGTTTTTACTCCAATCTGTTCACGGTTCCCAAAAAGGACGGTTCACTTAAACCAGTGCTCAACCTCAAGAGCCTCAACAAATTCATCTGGTCAGTACAATTCAAGAAGGAAACATGGCGATCAGTGATCTGAGGGATGGAGCAGGGACAGCTAAAGATGTAATTGGACATCAAGGACGCCTATCTACATGTCCCCTCATCACCGGTTCCTTCGGTTTGCCTTCTCAAACCAACACTATCAATTTGTGGCACTGCCTTTCAGACATTGAGGATACAATGAATTTCCTTAACATTGTACTTGGACAGGCTCCTTCTCAAGCCTGAATCGGAAGTGAGAGCACAAGAGGATTTTAAGAAGACGACTTGCCTACTTCAGGACTTTGGTTGTACCATCAATTGGGCGAAATCCAACCCTTGCCACAAGATGGCATTCTAAGGTGTTGAATTCAACACGACTCAGATGGTTGCCCTACCCCAGGAAGAGCAGTGCAAAATCAGAGAGCAAGTCAGCTCTCTAATCAGCAACCACAAAACGACTGTAGACACAGCAATGCAGGTACTGGGAACAATGGTGTCTGCGATAGAAGCATTCCCATTTGCCCAAATTCACCTCAGTCCACTTCAAGCCAGCATCTTAAAGACATGGAAAGGGGGACCGATGTCCCAACCTCTAGTCCTACCTCAACCGACAAGAACGTCACTGCAGTGGTGGCTGAAGCCAAACTATTTAGCCAAGGGCCAATCATGGGCAGTCCCAGAATGGAATGTTATGTCCACAGACACCGGTCTCCAGGGCTGGGGTGCAGTATGGAAACATCACTCTGTACAAGGTCAGTGGTCTCCCAGGGAGACCACCACAGTGGCTTATATAAATCTCCAAGGGGGAACGTGAAGTCAATCGGCACTGGTGGAGGCCAGACAGATTCTTCATTTGGCAGAGCTCAACCTTGTAAAGTTGTCTGCAATACATATCCCATGAGTGTCCAACATAAAGGCGGATTTCCTCAGTTGAAACCAACTAGACCCAGGGGAGTGGGAACTCCACCCAGAGGCATTCAAACTGCTAGTACATCTCTGGGGACAGCCAAGCATAGACCTAATGGCATCCAGATCCAATCGCAAAGAAACATGATTTTTCGCTCGCTACCAAGACCCCCATAGCAGCAGGGGTGGCTGCCATGACACAACATTGGCAGTTCAACCACGCATACATTTTCCCTCCTCTTCCTATGTTACCAAGAGTCCTCAAAAAGATCAAGCAGTCTTGATCCATAGTAATAGTAGTGGCCCCATATTGGCTGCAGAGGACCTGGTTCAATGACCTTCACGAGATGTCAATGGCACAACCAATCCAGCTTGAGGCCAGAATGAAACTTCTGCAAAACCGATACTACATCACCATCCAGGACTGTTCGCTTTGACGAGATGGCTGTTGAGACATCCATCTGCGGAAGCCTAGCTGAAGATGTTATATTATTATTTTATTATTGTTATTAACATGTATTTCTATAGCACCAACTTATTACGTATGTAATAGGCTTGCAAGCGTCATCCAAATCATTGCACTCTTATTTCAGATAGTGTAACAAGTCCGGATTTCCCTTTTTTGAGCTTAACATTCCACATATTCTGGCATTTCTATAGCAAGGGCTACAGCTTGGCCTTAAACTTAGTTCCCTCAATGTTCAAGTATTGGCTCTGTCTGTTTTATTTCAATCTCGACTGGCAAACGAAGATGTAAAACGTACATTCTTACAAGGAGTGGTCGACACTGCTTCTCCTTTTCACCCTCCGGTGGCTGGATGGGACCTCAACTTGGTGCTGAAAGCTTTACTTGACCCACAGTTTGAACAGTTGAGTTCAGTTTCTGATACATGGATTACCTGGAAGGTTGTGTTTCTCATGGCAATATTTTCCACCAGAAGAGTGTCTAAAGTTAGTGCTCGGTCATGTGAGCCTCCGTACCTAATTTTCCATAAAGACAAGGAGTTCTACACACAGTTCCTACCCAAGGTGGTATCCGCATTCCATGTGAACCAAGAAATTACTGTCCCATCTTTGTGTTAGGAACCAAAGAATGACAAGGAACACCGACTACACAAACTGGATGTAGTCAGAGCCCTACGGTGGTACATAGAATGGTCAAAGTCATTCCAATCCTCTCAGTCTCTGTTCGTCCTTCCATCCGGCCCTCGCAGGGGTTAGGCGGCCTTGAAAACATCTATATCTAGATGAATCAAAGAATCAATCAAAGAAGCCTATGCTGCCAAGGGAAAGGCACCACCTGAAGGAATTAAGGCCCCCTCCATCAGGGCAGTGGAAACTTCCTGAGCATAGCGTAACTCGGCATCCTTGGAGCAGATCTGCAGGGCGGCTACCTGGTCATCTGCTCACACTTTTACAAAATCCTTCAAAGTCGACACATATTCCTCCGCCAAGGCTTCCCTCGGACGGAAGGTGTTGCAATCCGCACGTGTATAAATACAACAAACAATTACGCTCACTCCCACCCTGCTGTGTCTGAGACTGCTTTGCTACTTCCCCATTGTTCCCTGTGCCCCCCTGAGATGACAGAGAAAACAGGATTTTTAATACTCACCGTTAAATCTATCTCTCTGTAAACAAAAGGGGGACACAGGGCTTCAGACCCTGGGGCGAGCTTACCATTTTGGTTGCTTATGACTAAATGCTGGTTTACAGTTCTACCTGTTACGGTTAAGTTTATAGTTTCCATTAGCCGCTTTAGAACAAACTAAATGGTAGCGTATGGTGTGTGGGGGTAAGACAGATTGCCACGCCCACTTTAATTAATTTTCAAGTGTCCTGCCTCCAGAGGATGGAGCTTAACCCCATCGCTCCCTGGGTCCCCCTTTTGACTACAGAGAACCATTTAACGGTGAGTTTTAAAAATCCTGTTTTCATTGTTGGGAGATGCAAGGCTGATATGGGGTGTCTGCCCTGCCCAAATGAAAGCAGTGGTTATTTTATAATTTTTTTTAACCATTTTTGTGGGATATATACTGTGGAGTTGTGCAACTTATATAAAAACTTAGGCAGGAATACCATTTTTGTCAAATTAATTTTGCCAACCAGTAAAAGAGGCAAACTTTCCCTGATGCCTGTTTTACTTTGATAGTCCTTTACCACTAGATGTCTGTCAAATATCTGCTTAGGTCTTTCTGAACCTCTATACCCAGGTATTTAAATGAACAGACCAATTGTAGTGCTTGGGGAGAGAGGGGGATCACGTTGTCTACGGGCAGAATATTGGACTTTTCCCTTTAGACCTGAGTAGCAATTTTTGCAGGGAATTTTCTGGGTTTGCAAGATAGACCAACATAGAGTGATATTTTCTCTACGAGCCTCCCTAGATTAAGGTATCTGATGTCTGCATCTTCATGGATTTGGATGGCTAGTGGCTCAATTGCCAGGGCAAAAAGGACAGTAAAAAAGGGCAGTAGGCACCCTTGCCTGATTCCTCTGTGGAGTTCAAAGGAGTCTGAAAGGAAACTGTTTACCTTAACCACTGATGTTAGGGATTGGTACAGTGATTGCACCCACTCTATGTCTCTGCCTCTTAGCCCAAAGCGCCTCAGGACCTCCTATAAGTAGGATCACTTGACTGTATCAAACGCCTTGGCCATGTCCACTGAAACACTGCCCTGCTCCCAGTGTTATCATGCTGGGCTTACAGATTTGTGTAAAGATGTCATATTAATATCTGTGGCCTGGGATAGAAAAAAACAGTTTGATCTGGGTGAATTAATTGCCCTATGACCCCCTGGAGCCTGGCAGCAAAATTTTGAATCACAGAAGTGACTAGGCCTTCCTGCCTTTAATAGAACAGATATTGTAGCCTGGGTGAAAGTGTGTGGAATAGTGGACTGTGGCAATATAGTATTAAACAGGGTTGTTAAGATTGGGGCAATAAAGTCTACATTGGCTTTATACCACTCTACTGGTATACCATCTGGCCCTGGAGCCTTGTTATTGGGGGAAGCTGTCTATGGTGTCTTTGACCTCATCCACTGATATGGGCTCCCCTAGGGAAGCCTTCGGGTCTCCAGTCAGTGTAGGAAAGGTCACCATGGCCAGGTAGTCTGTTGTTGAGAGATTAGGCCTAGACCTTTTACTTGTAGAACTCCCCAAAGGTTGTTGCAATAGATTGCAGGTCTTGCAACTCATCACCTGCTGGTGTGAGTAACCTGGGTATGGTAGTTGTCTGCTGGGGGTCCTTGGCTAGCATGGCTAACAGCCGCCCAATTTTATCACCTCTGTCATACCAGGCTGCCATCATCTGACAATATCAAATTGAGTGTATTTTTCTATGTGACAGAGATCTAAGGACCTTAGTGCTATTGTCTGGCTTGTGGATTATGAGCTTCATTAAGACTGTCTTCTGCTTTACCTAGGGTCACCTTTGCCTCATAAAGGCTCCTCTCTACCTTTGAGTCTCTCTCTTTATATGAGGGAGAAGTATAAGCCTCTTGTCCAGGCTTTACTACCATACTGTTACCAGGGGTGCAGAATCTGTAGTTAAAGACCAGAAATCCTTCAACTGGGGGCTGCAAGCTTCCTGGATATTGCTATTATGGACCCATTTTGGGGCTAAACGCTACAGATTTTTTTGAGCTGAGAAGAGTGAAAATTAGCTTCAAGGGGGCATGATCTGAACAGACTCTGGTTTTGAAATCTAACATGGGGCTAG
>CM044431.1:176213002-176226886 GCA_024363595.1 Xenopus borealis
TGATGTCTTTGTGGTCTTTTAACTTTGATGCGGTGTGGGGATCAGGGACGGGGCTTTGGTGCCTGAGTGGGCAGGGCCCAGGGGGCCCCAACGATTATGTTGTGCGGGGCCCCGTGATTTCTAATGGCGGGGCTGAATAGGGTTGCCACCTTTTCTGGAAAAAATACCAGCCTTCCTGTATTTTTGCCGTTTTTTCCTGTTAATAACATTGTCATGAAGCATAATTTTTACTGGCCCGGCCGGTAAAATACCGGCCAGGTGGTAACCCTAGTCATGAATTATTGTAGGGAATGGTTTACTTTGGAGTATATGGCATCATTCTCCCAAACAACTGCAACAATCAAAACACTTATAATACAGTGTTAGGATTTTAGACAGCTTTTTCAGCGCAATTTTGGTGCTGTCACGCTAGTAATAAACTTACTTGTGAAAAAAAAGCTGTTAACTTGGTGTGTATATTTCAGGAAATGGTGTACAGGCGAGAAATGGTCTTGCTCAAAACTACACGACCAGCATAAGGCCAGTCACTGTGCACATGGTGGATTTTGGCCACATAACATTAATGTAAATATTAAGGCTGATGTCCACCCTTTGTGAGCAGTGACAGGTGGGTCCCTTTCAGGCCAGTTACTACTGTACATGCACATTATTAACCCATAGAATGTGAAACCAAACTGTTCTTGAATATTCACATCCCTATAAATGCTACTAGAGCAAACGGGCCCCTATCTGTTTTCACAGTTCATCTTAAAGCAGTGTCAATCGATGTTAAAACCAAGTTTCTGCACAGGATTTGACAGTTTGGAAAATGAATACAGATCTTTAACTTTGACAAGCTTTCAGTATCCAGCCATACTGAAGCCCACCCCTTAAAGTAGAATTCAACCCATAATGGAAATGCTCCCAATTTTTTTTACTTAACCCTCCTGCAGATTCTGGCCACGGGAGTTCACGGGCGCCATCTTCTTTCTTCAGTCTCTTTCGAAAGTAGACCGGCGTTTTTGGTACATGTGCAGTTCGAGTACATTTGCAGACCCGAACCACTGCGCATACTCCAAAAGTGTACTTCCGAAAAAGACATGAGATGGTGTCTGTGAACTCCCATGGCCAGAATCTGCAAGAGGGTAAAAAAAATTAGTGGCATTTGGCTGGGGCGCAGGTATGCTGAAGGGGGGGGGGTCTACCCAGGGGAGGGGTTTTGGCCACAGATTTTATTCTTTGTGCAACAAATGTTCCTTTGTTTCAGTCTGATGATCTACCATTAACCATTCAGATTAAAATAAGTAGAAAAACTAAATCAGACTGTTCTGGCAATTAACGGACAGAGCAATCATGTGGAAGTTATGTCTGACAAATACAGTAGAACCCCTATTTTACATCCCCTGACTTTAAGTTTCCCCTCATTTTACACCATTTTTTTCTGGTCCCCTGAAAAACGTAAAATTGGGGTTCTACTGTAGTAGTGTCTCCCATAGTGTCAGATAGGCAATACATGCAGAGATATCGGTAGCCAATATAAATCTTTTAATTGTCTGATCTGATTGAAAAAAATTGTACAAAATGAAGCTGGTATCTTTAGGTCTATGGACAGCTTTACGGATTTGAGCTATTAGTCCATCTACATAAACATCTGTGCAGGAAAGTTGTGATTTTGATGCCCTGTGTCTGTTAGCTGTACGGTATCCAAATTAAGTTTTGGATTTGCTTCTGCAATCAGTTTTTGGAAGCATGTGAGAAGATAGGTTTGGTAGCTCCCTTTTAATTTGTTATTGCAGGTATAGGTTTAACGTCTGTTAAAAAATAATTTACACATTAAATAAACCCAACACGATTGCTTAGCCATCAATGTGCAGCTTTGTTATCATCATGAACAAGGTACTGTATTATTACTCCACAGAAATACGGAATCACTTTTAAAAACTGGAATTATTAGTTTAACATGGCATCTATGGGAGATGGCCTTCCTGTAATATGAAAGTTTCCAGAAAAGGGTTTCCTGGTAAAAGATCCTATACAAGTATTAACACACCCTCCCAGTTGTTTAAAGGAAGCTACCTATTTTAAATTCATGTATATTTCATTCTTATTTCTGAAATGCTAATGTATAATTAGTTTTTGGGATGGTAAATAATAATAATACAATATTCTACTTATTTTCTACTTGCAATCAACCTGCATTAATGACAAAATTTTGCTTCAGTGTGTTTTATTATACAGAGTGAGCTTTATCACTGACAAGTTTTTTTCTTGGGATTGGGGTCTTAATTATAGAAAAAAACTAATCAGTTTTAAAATGCACAAGATTAAATGAATCCTTTAAATCTCTGATATAGAGTACCAGCATATATACTTTTTACACCTAATATAGGTGATTTATCTCTATGGGCGCAGTCATTTGGGGCGCTTCATCACCTGGAGGAAAATCCCTCTCCTGGTTGCTACGGGCTGTATGATGATTGATTCCAATGTTACTAATAGGGAAAAAAGATAAATATATATATATAGGAAGGGCGGTATTTTTTTCCAGAAAAGGTGGTAACCCTAATAGTCAGGCACTTCATTGCCCCTGGGAGAGGAAAATAAGAGCAGCAAAAATGCTGCTTCACTATTATTAATTAGAAAGCACTCAGGTTCACTCTCATACAGTGGTGAAATGGGCAAATCTGCCCCGTTTTGCTAAGGTGAAAATTTGTGAAACGACAAAAATCCGCCAAAGTCATTGAAGAGACATGCTCATTTGATGGTTCTTGGGGACGGATGTCTGCATTCCACCGTTCTATGCATCAGTCATGGTGCTTTCCATTAAATGACATTACAAGCTGCGATACGGCAGTGGCGAACACAATGCCCCTGTGCCATTAACAGCTGGAAGTCCGCAGGTAAAGAGTCATCAGTATAGGTCCATACATAATATATATTTAGACATTTATATAACCCTTTCAAAACTAGTAAAGGGGAAAAAACTCCATTCTAGGATTTCTGGATATTAAAAAAAACATATCCCATCTGGCATTTTCATATACTAAAAAAAAATGTACTATTGCTATTTACTTTCTGAAGTAGAAAAAGACACGGATGTACCAACCCTATAATGCAAATAAATGAAAAGTTCAAATTCAATTAAACTTGTTCCTTGAATAAATGAGTGTAAAAAAAGTCAAAAAATAAAAAAAAAGTTGCTTTAATGTGAAAAATATAAAGGCTCCTTTCATTAGGAAACAAAACTGTATTGTCCCAATGACACTGGGATGGAAATGAAGTTCCCCTCACAAAGTGAAGGGGGGGAGAAATACTTCTGAGAGAAAATGTCTATGTCGCGACATCAACTGCTGAAAAAACGTGTAAAATGGCATAAAAGTGCACTAATGTTGTCGCGGGACTGGTTTCCACGAGAGAAACGAGCCCCCCTGGGTGAGAGGTGAGTGGGGGGCTGCCCAGGGACACGGGGCTGCTGTAGGCTTCATTGCATTGTGGGTGTCAGTATATGTGACGCCATATCTGCCGGTGCCGCCGCTGTAAACAACAAAAAGTGTCTGAGGGAGACAGACAAGAGCCGCTCCAGTGGATCTCAGGACATTTTATTTGTTGTTGTTGCCAGATTCCTCCCCTCTCGGCGGCGGTCATGTCTCTGGGAATGTCTTACAAGCCCAACCCGAACGCGCAGCACCCCGCCAGTAACCCCGGCTTGCAGGGTAAGTGAGGGGACCCGGCCTGGGCAGCTTGTTCGGGGGGCAGCGAGGGCCTGGGCCCAGTTGATCGGAGAGGAGGGGAGCAGGATGGAGACACCTGGGGAGAGCCGGAGTTCAGGCGCTGGCCGCTGTATTCACATCACTTCCCGGCGGTGGGTGTTTGACAGAGAGGGGAAGCGATTGCGCTGTTCGAGCGGCCTGGCGATGCTTGCTGGGACGGGGTGGTCCATGTATCATGCGGGGAAGCGATGGATCTGCACGAGCCCTTTGATCAAGTCCGTTTCGGCGCCTCCATGATCGGCTCCCCAGGGCTGCTGATTGATCTTGAACTGCTCTGCGCGGCCCTCTGCTGGCGGCAAGTAGAAGTGCAGGGCGCTGCTCATTTTGGAACGTGTTTCTTGTTGGGAGGGACGTGTCGGCTTGTAATTCTGATCACTTTATTATAATTTTATAAATGGGAATATTACTACTGGCGAATAACGCAAATACTAACACATAATTGATTGTATTCATGTATTATTATTAATTGGTAGATTACTAATGTGTAACAGGCACAGTTATGCACAGTACTACTTGGTCATTGCTAATTGCAGAGCTTTAGTGTTGATCTGTACCACATACTGCCATGTAAATCTATTGTGCTAATAAATGGCTGCTCTCTTAAGTAATAAGCCCTACTGCTGACACTGGGCACAACTTAAGAATAACATGAACAATATTTGCTGCCACGTGTATACTGACTGCCAGATTTTCTAACAGGAGAGAGCGCAAGCACCGATTTAAGGATTTTTGTTGTATTTTTAACCTTGTTTTCCATTCATACTAATTAAAACTGATCAGCGATGCGTAAATTTTACTAGGGATGCACCAAATCCGCTGTTTGAGATTTGGCGGAATCCTTTGTGAAAGATTTGGCCAAATATCGAACCAAATCATAATTTGTATGTGCAAATTAGGGTCGGGAAAGGAAAAAGTGTGAACATTTTTTCACTTCCTTGTTTTGTGATGACAAGTCACATGATTTCCCTCCCCGTCCCTTATTTACATATACGGTTCACAGGCGCCATCTTCTTCCTTGCGGTCTTCTTCCTGGATCCATGACTTTCGGCGCATGCGAAGTAGAGCTGAACTGGCAGATGCTCCTGTGCATGTGCCGCCAAACGCCGATTGATCCCCAAAGAAGACCGGATGGAAGAAGATGGTGCCTGTGAACTCCATGGACAGGACCTGCGTTGAGGCGTAAGTAGCAAGTTAGGGGCATTTGCCTGGGGGGGAAGTAGGCCGGGGGGGGGGGGGTTTGCACAGAAAGGGTTTCCTTCTCCTTTAACATCAGTCAGAACCAGACTGGCAGTCTGTGGGTTCTGGCAAATGACAGTGGGGCTGCTGTAAGATGCCCTAGGCGCAGTTTGGGTCTCTTAGTACAGGTATGGGATCTGTTTTCTGGAAACCTGTTATCCATAAAGTTCCAAATTATGGAAAGGCCATCTCCCATAGACTCCATTACAATTAATGAATCCAAATGTTTAAAAAGTCTTTCCTTTTTCTCTTTAATATTAAAACTATACCTTGTACTTGATCCCAACTAAGATATAATTAATCATTATTGGAAGCAAAATCAACCTATTAGGTTTATTTAATGCTTACATGGTTTTCTAGTAGCTTAGACATAGAAGGTATGAAGATCCAAATTATGGAAAACCCCAGGTCCCAAGCATTCTGGATAACAGGTCCCATACCTGTACTTGAAATGCCAGGCCTATTTTGACTCTCAGTCCAGATCTGATATCAGTGACTTATTCCATCCATGTTATTTTTGGTCTATTACCCTACAATATTGTCTCTGTAAAGCTGGCCATAGACGCAAAGATCCGATCGTATGAATCCTCCATTCGTTCGATTTTTGGCTCGTGTGTGGAGTGTCCCGGCATTTATCTTACCTTGCCATTCGGTTGTTCAGTCGACTGGACAGGTTAAAAGATTTCTGTCGGCTGCCAATCATATCTCTGCATGTATTGCGGATCAGATGATCTACAGTGGGACAAAACGTTTTGTCGGACAAAAACTATTCCTATGATTGCTGTGGGGCAGAACATCAGCTGATCTGTTCTTTACTACTTTGTTTGATCTGAATGGTTAGTGGCAGGTTGGGAGATGAGGACGTACAATCGTTTGTCCGATATTGCGGCAAAATCTTTGCGTCTATAGCCAGCTTAAGAAGTACCAGTGCAGGTTTATATAGGAAACAATGATACTGTAAGAAGGAATGTCATTCATTTATTTTTACCCTTAAACTGAGAGTACGTACTGATGATTTGAAACAGTCCTCCCCTGTGTATTTGAACAGGTAACTTTCTTCATCTGATGTTTTCTACATATACAAAAGGGTACTACATTATTGTCTATGGGGAATGATTGAGCAGAGAGAAGAAATCTGTGAGCTCCAACTCTTATTAATACATTCTAATATACAGGGAAGAAATGTTCCATGCAAGCAATAAGCTGTGGCTTAATACTAACTGCAAAACTTCAAAGCCTCAGAATAACTTTACCTGGATTGTATTTAACAGTGTGTTATGTAACAAACCCAGGTTTTATGGACCTAGACTTCCCCATAATGTTTACCAGCTAGTCTAGATGATCACAGAGTAACTGTATAGGTGACCTTGTGGGTAGGGCCAGAATTTAAGCTTTTATGAGTATGAGTGGGCCATACCATAGCTCTTTAAACTTCACGAAAGAACACTGAGTTTAATCTCTTCTCATTTCTAGAAGCCATTGTTGTGCCTTGTTCTCCAGCCACAGTTATAACGATGATGAGAACTTGTATCTTTATGAATAGAAAAGGATGGTGCTAGTCACAACCACTTACTTCGAATTGTATTTTCAGGGTAACATATCTCAATACTAATTTTATCTCTGATCATTATGGAAGCAATGCTTGTTTATGCTTTATTGTGTAATTTTCTTACTATACAAAAAATCTGTATTTTTTTCTTTACAGCTGGGAGTGCTCATTCCCCTTCGACAAGTATGGCAACGACTGCACAATACAGGCAGCTAGTTAATGACTACGGACCTCCATCTTTAGGATATACACAGGTATGGCAGAACTTACACCGTTTGTATAGTGTACTCTCGTTCGATACTATTCTGTACATCAATGTTCTCTAGAATTTATTGTAAAAAAAAGATCTTTTATGTACGATTCTGTGCATGGAGACAGTGTAAATTGAAACTGTGTGGTATGTGCATGCAAGATCTTCTGTGTCCTGCACAATATGCTGAAGTCATAATTTGGGTGCATGAAATACTTGCACACATAGACCGAACACAGTCAGTGAGTATGTTCACCTAAATAAAACCTAGTCTAGTACTCAAATGTGATTTATGGCAGAACCCCCATTTTACAGTTTTCAGAGGACCAGGAAAAAAATGGTGTAAAATACAGGAAAACATAAAATCAGGGAAATGTATTATGCACAATGTAATAGATGGGACTATAGGGATACTGTCATGGGGAAACCTGTTTTTTTTTTCAAAACGCATCAGTTAATAGTGCTGCTCCAGCAGAATTCTGCACTGAAAACCATTTTTCAAAAGGGCAAAACGATTTTTTTAATATTCAATTTTGAAATTTGACATGTGGCTTTTAATTTTCTCAGTTTCCCCACTGCACCCAGTCTTGTGCTTTTATAAATTTAATTCATTCTTCATACCTCCCAACGGTCTCTTTTTTGGAGGAACAGTCCCTCTTTTGAGAGCTCAACCCACAGTCTCTCATTTGTACTGGAAAGTCCATCTTTTCTCTGCAGTGAACAGCCAGAAAAAGAAACAAAGTTTGTAACTAAATTGGCTTTTGGCAGAGAGCCCAGAACAGCTAACAGGTGAAAATAAGATACTTTGTAACAGTTTTGAGATAAGAAAATAAGTAATTGTAACAGTTTAGATAAGGAGAAATATTTTCAAACTTTCATAACCTGCCAAATTTTGTAAAATGAACATGGCAATTAGGGGGTGTGCTCACAAAAATGGGCGTGGGCAAAAAATGTAGCCAAGCTACTAGGAATAAAAAATGTTGTCCCTCTTTTTACTTCCAAAATGTTGGGGGGTATGATTCTTTACTGCTGCACTGTAAGTTGGAGTGATATCTCCCCCCCCCAGCAGCCTTGTTTCCGAGCTGCCCCAGTCATGTGATTTGTGCTCTGATAAACCTCAGTCACTCTTTACTGCTGTAATGCAAGTTGTTTGATATCATACAACTATATGGGCTGTTGATCAGTTTGCAAATCTAGGCCATCTTTTGTTTTAAAGGCCCCATACACAAGCAGATACAAGCTGCCAACAGATTAAGGCAGCAGTTTATTGGACAGTGTTTGGGGGCCTTAGATAGGCTTCCACAATAGATATCTGAACAACTTCGATTGGGCTGGTTTAAAAATCCCATTGGATCAAGGACTGAATCAATTCATTGATGTGGTCCTCGATCCAACCGCCTATATTCTCCTCGTTGTGATCTGTTTCATTGGGCCCTATTAGATCAGCCCAAAATCACCAACCTCAATATGGGCATATCGGGGAGAGATCTGCAACCACGCCAAACAAGTGGATCTCTGTATGTATGGCCAGTTTTAAATTTTCATGCCTGATTCATTGCACCCATATACATGTGACAAATGCTTACATTTTGAGAAGGAAGTTTTGATATAGTTTTCAAAACACAGATTATATACAAATGGATTATACAATGTATTAACCATTTAAATATGAATGTAAACCTTAAAGCAGCCTTTTGAAATGACAGTGAAAACACCTAGAATATTGTTCATTTTATTTGAATATGTGTATAATTTTAACATATTCTGAGTCAATTGGACACAATAACACTCCTGGTCAGTCAAAAAATTAGAATTAGATTATGTGTCATCATCAACAATCTTTTATTTACTGCCAAAAAATTACACAGTACTTTTTTGTTTATTTAGAAAAAACAGGGGTCTTACAAAAATTTAACAAACAAGGGTAACAAAATAAAAAGACTACATGTTATTCTCTCTCTGATTTATTTCAACTGCTTCACCGTAAGGTGTTGCCTGTATGTAGATACATGCAGCAGATATGAGTGTGAAAATGCATATATTTCTGATTCTGCACCAATATTTGCCCCTGTGTCTGCCCACAAGCCGACACTGTGTCTGTTAGTCCAGAGACAGGAAGATGGGAGTGTTTCCTAGTTTTCCTGTACGTTTCTGATGGTGCTTTTTGTTTGAAGCCTGTCAAAAATCCATCTTCTAAAGGTTAAACAAAAGCAAGCCAGAGGAGAAACAGAAATGTGAGTTAGCGATGCAGATGCTAATATGAAATTCAGGCTGCATAGAGACTGATTTGTAAATATAATTTTGGTGGATCTTTAGGCAGTCATACACTCTCAGTTCTGAATAAATATTATTTTCTCCCCGCTCCTCTGTGTGTCCTAAAACTCTTCACCGATAAACAGGGCAATGGCTAACGTGATATTTTGTTAGGGATGCACTGAATCCAGGATTCGGTTCGGTATTTGGCCAGGATTCGTCCATTTTCAGCAGGATTCGGCTGAATTCTTGTGCCTGGCCGAATCCGATTCCTTAAAATCATGTGACTTTTCGTCACAAAACTTTCCCCCTCACTAATTTGCAAATGAAAATTAGGGTTTGGATTCAGTTCGGTGTTCTGACGAATGTTTTGCAACGGATTTGGGGGTTCGGGCAAATCCAAAATAGTGGATTCGGTGTCACCCGTCACTACAGGCAAATAAACATCCGAAAAACTATGTGCTTTGCCGCTGAAGTGGATCACCCCATACAAAAACAGTCCCAACTGTGCAAAAAGCTCCTTTCCACATTTTACATGTTCACAAACTACTATTTTACATGTGACTACTCAAACAGGTAACAATACAAAGGGACTTTAGGGCACAGGTGGAACACAGTGTCTCACAGGCAGCAAAGCATCTATGCATGTATGTAGTATTTATATATTTTTATTTACATAGCGCTACTTGTGCACACAGTGCTATACAGCAGAACAATACATTGATGTTACCAATGGAGCTCAATACAATAATAAATACAACGTACAGTCAGATGCAATTCTTACATTAATGTATAGTATTTTAGAAATAATACTCTTACTAGCAACTTTGCAATTGTCTTCATAATTTATCTTTTTATGTTTCCAAATTATTTGCCTTCCTTCCTAGACTTTCTGCTTGGCTGCTAAGGTAAACAAGACCCTAGCAATATACTACAATTTCAAACTGGGAACAAAAAGCTAAATAACTGAAAAACCATAAAAAATTAAAACCAGTTGCAAATTGTAGCAGAATATTAATGTCTACATCATATTGAAAGTTAATCTAAAGGTGGACAACCCCTTTAAATGCTATGAGGCACATTTATTAAAGGTCGAATTTCGAATTCATGTGAACTCTATTAAATTAGAATATACTAGATTGGGGGGGTTATTTATATAAAAAAAAATCGGATATCTAAAACTCTAATTGAATTTGAATCAAATTAGACTAAACTAGATTCAAGGCTACTAACATGTCCAAATTGGTCCTGGACCTCTCCCATTGACTTATACATGCATTTGGCAGATTTTAGGTGTCAAATAGTTGAATTAGAAATCTTAAAGGGCCAGAGTATAATGAATCTCGAAATTCAAACTCGAATCAAGTTTGGATGATTCACAATTCGAATTTGAGAGTTTTGACCATAAAATGTTTTTTCTCCTTTGTGTTTTAGACAAGCAGAAGGAGATTCCTGCCCCTTAGAGCTTACAGTCTTAAGTAAGAGGGTAAGCTGTACTTTGAGCAGGAGCAGTCTGCAGTGGCCAGAGGGGTGAGGAGGGTGGGGTCTAAACAAGAGGTATTTGCCTTGGGCGCATGTACCTTGTGGCCCTGCACTGCAGTAGAGTGTTCAGGTCAAAAGTCAGATTTAACCGGGTCTAATCGTTTTAGGGGTATCAAAAGTTAGTAATACAGAAGTAGACAATTAGGGTTGTCACCTGGCCAGTATTTTACCAGCCTGGCCAGTAAAAAGTTGATCCCAATGTAATTAATAGTGGGAAAACATAAATATATAGGAAGGCCAGTATTTTATTTTCCAAAAAAGGTGGCGACCCTATACACAATATGTTCCAGGAGGCAAGTGATAGAAAGTATGTAATAAAGAAAATCGTCTTGTATGGCCTGTTTTAAGAAAAGTCTTGAAACAGAAATGAGAGAATTTCCAGAAGCCAGAGAAGCATTAAAGTTGTAAGAGCTGGAGTAAGCTCAACAACACATGATCATAAATAAGTCATTTCCAAGGAATTCTGTGTTCTGATCAAAGTTTATTTTAAAATATTGCATAAGAAAAGTCTTGCTCACTGTTTAAATTAATAAAGGAAGTATTTTAAGAGCAGGAACACACTTGGGTGGGGATTTTTTTAATATAAGAAAAAACGGACAGAGACCTTTCTCAAAGGTTTCTCAAAGCTTTATTCACATAACAAGGTAGGAATACACTTTGGAGATGTAAGAAGATCCAATCCTTTCCTCTTACTTATGCTGAACCAATCAGTGCTATTTAGCCAGCAGTTGGAATAATCTGTTGTGTAGCATTGTATTTGCATATGCATAGCAATCGTGAATGACTAGTTTAGTGTTTTTTTACTTGAGCTCATCTTGATTTTTTTTATTGTAGATTTCTAATAGTAATCAGGTGCCTCAGAGCAAGTATGCAGAACTTCTTGCCATCATTGAAGAGCTGGGTAAAGAAATTAGACCAACATATGCTGGCAGTAAAAGTGCTATGGAAAGACTTAAAAGAGGTAAATTATATATATATATATATATTATATTAATGTATAAAATTATATATTTTACATCCCTTTTGGTCTGTTATTAAAGCACAATGAAAGGGTCAGTTAGTAAGATGTGTCCAGTGAATCGTATTAATAATCTTGGAACTCCATTTTGTTTAAAAAAAACGCACCAGCTCAAAAAAGAAGATGCAAAGTCCTGGGAAACTTGGCAAAACGTCTATACTGATCATGCCCTGGGCCTGAACAGAGTAAGGAAACACTGGCAATATAGACAAAGATAGTAACACAACACACAAAATGCAGTGAAGATTACTGAAAAGCATGACCTGGTTATCGTTCATGGTATTTATAAGTGTAAATAATCTAACGGCCCTTTATTTGTTGGGGTTTTATATTATTTTCCTTAATACATTTGCTGTTCTCCAAATGTAAAATGCTGTCTTGTAGCTGTGGTACCTTGTTCCTGGGTAAGGAGAAAATTCACTGGCACACAGGAACTGCACATTTCATTAATGCAATGTGTAATTGAAGGGCTTGCCCTGCTACCGCAGTTTCTGTGTGCCAATGATTTTTCTCCTTACCCTGGAAGTGAGGTGGCCGATTCCTCTATCACTAGGCACCAGGTCGGAGTAATCGGGTTGCGTGAGTTGTGCGGTTTCTCCAAACTTGCTTGGTACCCTCTTCCTGCACTTTTCCCAGCTTAAGCCAGATTTCTGCATGTAAAGTGTTTCACAAGCAGCGATCTCCGTTCTTCCAGTTTGAAGGGTATTTCTGGGTGCTTCATCACCCATGGGAGAGGATATTTCTCGTGGCTGAAAAATTGCCTGACTGTCATTGCCCTAATATAGGGGGGAAATGCAAGAAGAAAATACAATACAACCTTGGTTTTATGTATCTCAGACACAGGAAAACAGCATTCTTTCCTTCCCGAATTTTACTGTTTCCTGGATTTTCTTGAATGTTTTGCAGCCCCTGGTAAATGGGAGAAGCAGGGTTTTACTGTAATTATACATTTGTCTCTGAAAGGCAAATGAAAGCATCCCTTCATGTGACACCAGTTAGGGGAAAAGTTCTTGCTCAGTGTACCTTCTTAAAAAATACTAAGTTGCTGCACACCTTTCATTCTCTTTTAATGGTTTTTCTAAAGGAGCAGGAAAGTTAAAATCACAATGAGGTTCTAAATGTAAGAATTTTCCCCAGGATATTAATAGCTTATCCAACCCCAGGTTGGTGCTCCTGTTAGCAGAAACTCTCTCTCTCTGTGTTTGTATGTACTTCTTTTATCTTGAGTTATCTATATATATTTCTAATCTTAATATTTTAACCCCAGGTATCATCCACGCTAGGGGCTTGGTGCGGGAATGTTTGGCAGAAACAGAGCGTAATGCAAGATCCTAGCTCTGCCATATCCCACCTTTCTGAAGTCAACAGCTATTTCTTTTTGGATTTGTGAAAACCCCAGAGCGGTCTCTCTGCGTACTAAATGGGTTCATCCGATGCATTTTGCATTATTTCTTTGTTAAAAGGCTGCTGAACACAAGATACAATTTTTACATATAAACGGAAAAGAGTAATAAGTAATAATAATATTTACGTTTTATTTCATGTACATTAACACAAGCAAAGCCCTACCAATTTAAAACCATTCAGTTTGTATTTTCAGGACGCTGCATGACTTCTGTTGTTTATAGATTTGTGTTTGATATAGGATTGCCACCTTTTCTTGAAAAAAATACCGGCCTTCCTATATATTTGGATTTTTTTCCTATTAATAACATTGGGATCAACCATCAAAAATACCGGCCAGGCCGGTAAAATACTGGCCAGGTGGCAACCCTAGTTTGATATCATCTTGTAATCTACTCCATTGACTAATCCTTCATAGTTCTCTTCTTATTGTCATTTAAAAAAAAAAACATATTTACAGCACCATGTTTGAGAATATTTTTTACTGATGCCACTTTTCTGGGACAAGATTCTCTGCTATATGGAATCTGCAAAATTTGCCCAAAAGTGTCCAAACAAACAGTAGACTAGTGTTTATTTCTGTTTTGAAATTTAGAAAGATATTGAAAGGGATTGTATTACTGGCCTATGCACTTGCATGTCTGTAAACTTATTTGCTAACCACTCAACACGCATGATTTATTTAAAGGAGAAATGAGCAAATGTACTTTTCTACAGGTGGATCTAGGTATAACTGCAACTAATATACACAAAGGCTGTGTTGGGAAAGTGATAACTAACAATTTGCATCTTTGTATGTATTTATTACTTGATGTAATAAAGCTTATTTTCACAAAAAAATTCATATAACTCTTATTTTAGACAAACTATAGTTTTTTTTTTT
>CM044431.1:176243293-176254277 GCA_024363595.1 Xenopus borealis
TGAATTGCAATTTCAGCAATCTGGTTGCTAGGATCCATATTACCCTAGTCTACAGAGTCTGGAACATGAATATGAGAGGGCCTGAATAGAAAAGTAATAAAAAAGTAGCATTAAATGCCTTATAGAGCATTTGTTTTTAGATGGGATCAGTGACGCCCACATGATAGTTGGAAAGAGTCAGGAAGGCAGATAATTCAAAAACTATAATAAAAAAAAAAAGAAAAAACCAAAATCAGTTGAGAAGTTGTTGAGAATTAGCCATTCTATTACATACTAAAAGTTATTTAAATGTGAACCGCTACTTTAAGCACTGATTATAACTGATTATATCACTAAGCACTGTTTAAAACAATATAATAGGAACATCAAATGCCTATTTAGAAAGCCACAGAGTTTCTTGCATGATTGAAGGGATGTGGGAGTAGAAATTTCACATCCGTTGTAAAATGTCACTGAAATCCCATTATTTAACAGCATTTCATCTATGTG
Source organism: Xenopus borealis (assembly GCA_024363595.1). Lineage (NCBI taxonomy): Eukaryota > Metazoa > Chordata > Amphibia > Anura > Pipidae > Xenopus > Xenopus borealis. The sequence continues at coordinate 176,243,783 of CM044431.1, forward strand.
GCAAAATTATACTACTGTGACCATTTGTTGAGTGGTATGTATTTTCAAAGTGTGCTTAGTTGCCCTATTGTATATATATATATGATTAAAACTAACCTTTCTGTGATGTATTTGATTTTATAAAAAAAAATATATATATTTTTTTTCAAATACCAGTCAGTCAAATATTGTATTGAGTTTATGGTTTGGACCTGTATGGGGGTCTTTTTGGGCCAATTGCAGCCTAAGTTACTCAAATTGATTGTTAATATTGTACATAAGAGTGCCCTCCATTGACAATTTTTCTCTGGGTGCTAGTACATACCAGAAGTTCTTTAGTGTCCAGTAGGAAATAACGGGATACATTTCAGTGATGTTTTGCTTGCAGCTGATGCTGATGTTCTCTATTAATATGGATGATCTAATATAATATGAAAAATAGTTAAAATTGTGTCAAAGTATGAAATGTGTTAGAAATAAGCAAAGTTGAAACGTTGCCTGAAAATAAACTTTGAGAGACCCATTAGTCTCACTTCATCGAGTAAGATCTTAAGATCAGCATGTGGCAGCTGTGTGGGTCAATTCCTTACTCCTAGGGTGGTTGTTTGGGGAGCTTGATGAGTTGAAATTGTAATGCCAAATTATCAGGATGCCGTCCAGACCTTTTTGATGCTTTTTTATCTTATATTCCAGCAGAAAAAAGGCCAATCCATCCTGTATCTGTTACTTATGTGAAGTGACAGGAATTAAAGGACCAGTAACATCAAAAAATGAAATTGTTTTAAAGTAATAAAATATAATGCAGTGTTGCCCTGCACTGGTAAAACTGCAGTGTTTGCTTCAGAAGCACTACTATTGTTTATACAAATAAGCTGTTGAGTAGCCATGGGAACAGCCATTCAGAGGAGAAAAGACTCAAGTTACACAGCAGATAAGCTCTGTAAAACATAATGTTATCTGTTATCCATTACCTATCCTGTGCCATAAAGCCGTTTTTCAATTTCCACCATTGCTACTTAGCAGCTTGTTTATATGAACTATAGTAGTTTTTCTGAAGTAAACAGTTCAGTTTTAACAGCGCAGGGCAACGCTACATGATATTTTTTGGTGTTACTGTTCCTTTAACCTCTGACTGTTGCAAATGGATTTCAGTCAGGAAATGCAAAACCCTAAATCTGCCTCAGTATATTTCTGCCACTTTGCATATGGCATGGATTCAGGACAGATCTGTCTTTTCTCTGTCATGTAGAAGACATCACAAGCAGTTTTCAGGCTGCTGGAAATCAACCATGATCACATTCAGGGGTTTCCATTGGTGAGTGGGAAATGTGCAGAAATGCAGGTGCAAGTGAGGTTCAAACCAAAACGCCTACTAGTAGGCTCGAAATGGCAATCTTGTGTGGGTCTTTTTGTACTTTTATGTGCTGGTATGGATCCGTTATCCAGAAAACCTCCAAATTACTGAAAGGTCGTCTCCCATATCCATTTTATCCAAATAATCTAAATTTTTAAAAATCATTTCCCTTTTCTCTGTAATAATACAACAGTAGCTTGTACTTGATTCCAAGGAAGTGATCTACATACCTTATTGAATCAAGCATGCATATTTTAGTAAATACTGTGTAACACAATAATTTCAACAACAAAAGAAATTATTTCTTTATCTCAACATTGTGTATGGTCCTAGGTTCTAATTGAAGGAAACAAGCAATGTTTGACTATGGATACTCCAAACACCAATCAGTCTGCTCAGGATTCTTTAGATCTTCCAGCGGAGCAAAGTAGTGAAAATCCTTCTAATGATTGGTATGTAAACAGTTTTATTTTGCAGAGTCTAAATTTGCGGTTTGGGCCTAATTAATAATAAGTTACAAGAATGTATTGAGCCGTGTAGGTTTTTGAGTAGGCAAGAAATGTTTGACATTTAAATGGGAATTTAATACTTTGTATGAACTTTGTAAGTTGTATGACCTGTGAATTTATTTTATTTTGACTCTAGGGGTGCCAAACATAGTGAAGCAGTTATCTTTTCATCTGATGAACAACATACATCCTTCAGCAGAGATTTATGCAGCGGTGAACCAGCAGATCAGGAATCTAGGAAAAGCTGTGAGGTATTGTGATTAGCAAGTCAGAGCAACACTACTGAAATAACAGTATTGTTCCAACAGACTGCAGATCAGTGACTGAATTAGTATTGTATTAGTATTGTGTGACAGAAGGACATTCCTTTGTGAACATGAAGTTTTTTATCTTCTTTCAGTTGGTCCCCTTTTGTGGGGAACATGCAGGCATAGCTGATCCATGGAGCATCATTACAGTACAAAAGTTTATTTCATAGACAGTAGCTCCCCACTCAAATGTATACCTTTATAGAAACTCTAAACTGCACCAGTATGCAACCAGGTCACTGATTTAGTTTAACATGGTCAAAGAAGATTGCTGATTGGTTGCCATTGGCAACTACACCTGCCAAGGTAGCATTTATTTCAGTATATGAGCCATTAGATCTTATTTGCGACATATGAATTTAAATTATGGGAAGTTAATATACCAATAATGTTAGTAAAAATGAATGCGTTTTTTATCTCCTTAACAGCCCTTCATAGCCCTCCCGTCCTTTCCTGGCTAGCCAAATCCACCATATCCATAGCAGGTTCCACATAAATGTTTACCCTGGCCTCAAGGCTGGGCTCATTAGAGGCGGTTGAGAATACGCCATATAAAGCTGACAGCCAGATGCCAGGTGCCTGTGATGCCAGGAGCCCAGAGGCTTTCTTTCTATGTCTGACTTGGCAGTGACCCCCCAATACAAACCTTCTGTTGGGACATCATGAGCTACTGTGCTAAAAAAACGTAATAATGAACTGGATGGGTACCAGTGCCCCAACAGTTACCAAATGGGTCAACCTAATTAACACATCCCTCCATTAAACTCACTTATATGGCTTGAGTGCGCCCAGATAAATCTGAAAGAATAAGGAGCCCATGGCATGATGTTAACTATAGAGCCCCAGATTAGTGATGCTTACACCTGCTAGTTAGATTGTTGTTGCAATTGGATAGGACGACACCTGCACTATTGTATGAATGTAATGTGTTTTATAATGTAGTATGGCAAAAAATCCACAGTTCTGAGTGGAATGAGTGGTGGTTATATATATATATAAAACCAATGGGCTGAAACCCTCATCTCAATAAAACACCCTAAGGGTTTCAGCACATTTGTTGTTGTGAGTGCCATCTGATTTTCTTTTAGTATATGAGGTGTTTTAAAAGACTGTTCTACCGTGTATGCCTTTGGTGGTTCCCTTAGAAAGGGTTATTGGAGACACCACATGTTAATTTCCAACTATGAACCATGTTTTATTTGCATGTTTCTCCCCTTAGATATGCCATGACCTGGATGAATAAAAATCTTCACAGTCATATTTTAATGTTATCCTTAAATGATGTGCATTTTTTTGTTCTGCTTTAGGCACGTTGGTGGCAGTTATTTCAGCTAGTAGAAAGGCAGTATCAAGATCAAATTGTTTATCAGCAAGAACAGTTTAATAACCAAATACAGGTAAGGACATTAAGAGGCCCATTTATCAAAATCGAATATACTGTCAGGATCGCGCAGCCCAGAGGCTTAACTTTAGCTCTGGGCGGCGTGTCCTCTTGCATCCAGTGTCGCATCCACAATGGCCGCGCCCATAGCCGCCACGTGGATAGCGGCGCCGGATAGTGACGGCATCACGTCGCGCCTGACGTGATGACGTCACGGCGCCCGGGTTTCGGTGCCAAATTCAAATATTTAAAGGGCTATTGGACGCCATGAAGGCGCTCAATGATAGGAATTGTTGCGATTTGTTCCTGGGTGTTATTTTGTTCTTGATTCTTGTATTTTTGACCTTGCCTGGACTTTGTATTACTTTTTGCCTGCTAATACACCTTTTGCCTGGACTTTGAACTGTTTCTGCCTGATCCTTGTCTGTGCTGCGCTATTGGACCCTTTAACCCCTAAGCTTCCTCCTTGGTCCCTACGACTCCCTAGGGTGCCTACTAGGCCTACCCTGACATATACTCACAATTCAACTGGGAGGTTGTATAAGAAAAAAAAAAATTTATGTCTAATGTTCGATTGAATAGTTCAGACCCGATTATCTTAATAGTTGTTGATTCATATTTGATTTATATGAAAACATTTTTTGATTGTCAGGAAGGCTATTAACATCTCCAGATGTCTCAACGCACCTCTGCCATTGACTTGTACATGAACTTGGCAAGTTTCCATGTTCGTGATATATCTCATTTTTACATCTGAATAGGGGAAATAAATTTGAATGTGAATTTTGACACTCGAAAATTCAAATTTAATATTCAATCCTTGATAAATCTGCCCCTAAATGTATACATTTGATTTGGAACGTCAATATTGCCTGTTTTGGCTAATCATTATTAAAAACGTCTTTAAATTAACTTTTGGCAACCTATTGTAACCAGTTTTTATTTTAGCCTTAATCATTTTGAAATATTAGCCTTCTGATTCTGTTCAGTTAGTAAGGAATATGCAAGTGTGGATATGTCACATTCAACTGCAACATAAAACCACTGAAAAACACTGTTTTATGGCAAGGTGTGGATTCAAAATGGTGGCACCAATTTAGCCGATTAAGAAATTCACATTGTCCTTGGAACCACTCTAGGTTTTGCCACAAGGCCTATGCAAGTTTGAGCAGAGGCCAACAGCTTTAATCTACTTGCTGATGTAATTTTCCTAGTCGTAAGGATTAAGGTAAATGTACTTGGCCGAAATTGATGGTTGATTCAGCCACTTTTAAGTTCACACTTCCTTGGAAGTAGGCATTGTCCACATGTGACAAAGGCCTGTATCCGTTATGGTTGGAATCACATCTGGGTATGTTTGTAAGTTATCACAAAGGTTTTTCCTTTCCTATTTTGACATGCAAATGTTTTTTTATGTAACAATGCTTGTAATTCTATTCAGAAATCACTGTCTTTCTTTTTAGATAATACGTGATGAATTTAAACACTTCATCCAGTCACATAGCAATACATCTACTGCAAATTCTTCCACAGACAAGCCATTTTTGACAGTGGAAGGTAATATAGAAACAAAACATTTCCAGGATCGTCTGGCGCATCTGAAAGAACACAAGATGCAGGATGTTCCTACAAGTCCCTTACCTATGACTGGTGATCTTGATATGCAGTATAAAACTTTTATTACACAAGAGCAATTAATGGAGAATATATCTGTTAGCAGTGGCTATGGAACACGTTCAGTCTCAGAGCCAAATACTTGCTCTGCCAGTTATAGTCACAGTATTTTACGGGATGGCAGAGAGCATGGTAACAACAGCTCAAAAGAATGCAGAGCAGAACGTCAGCCTTGCCAACCTGGTTTTAGTTACAGGCTTGACCTACCAATAACAGAGAGACAATCAAAGGAAGTGTTTTTTACAATGGATCATAACTTATCTGACAATAAAGACAGGAGGAATAATAAAGACAGGTCAAACAAGTAAGTGGGGAAAAAAACAAGATAATACAATCTTCTCACAAACTGTCAAATATTTTTATATGTTTCTGAAAGTATTTGTATTTTTCGTTAACAAGACTAAGAGGTAGTACTTTTAAGGGTCAAGGGACCCCTCCTTACTATTGCTTGTGAAGATTTGAGATATTGTACATTTGTTGAGTCCCTGTGTTTATTTATGCAGGGGTACGGGAGGGTAGGAAGAGAACATAATGTGATAGTATTAGGGATGCAACAACCACACTATTTTCTCCAGGTCAGCTTGGGGGGCACAGGGACATAAGGTAAGTAATCCACAAGGGCTGCTCTCTGTTCTTGCCTCCCCCTTCTTCAACGTTAAGAGGCTGGAAAAGGCATGACATCCTTTTCCTATTCCACTGGACAGACACAGGGAGGAAGGGCTGACCTCTCCACACAATGCCCCCTTTTTGTCTTCACTGTACTTGCAGATACAGGGACAGTTTAAGAGAGAGACGCTTCCAGGTGGCGGGGCACTGTAACAGTTGCGGTTCCTTGTTTCAAATCTGTCGCCGTTTGTTATATCTTGCGGCCCAGCACCTTGCGCTGCCTTTGGCACGCTTAGGAGTGCAGCCGCCATCTTGGAATAGCCCATCCCGTGCGCAGGCGCCATTTTCTTGGTGGGCAGGATGGCAATTCTCGTGAGATTCCTAGCGTGTTTTCACAGTCCTGGCAACCATTTTGTTCAGTGCTTCAAGGAGTCACAGGGCTGGCAGTCACAGGCTGCCTCATAGAATACGCAGCTCTATATCAAGTCCAACTGTCAGCCATCTATTTTCCAGGACTGCTAAACTGGGAAGCAGACTTCTTGAGACGACAATCTCTAAACCCAGGAGAGTGGTTTCTCAATGTGGAGATTTTCCTGCAGATAACGCAGAGATGGGGCATGTCGGAGGTAGACCTGATGGCAACGAGGCACAACAGACAGGTTACAGCATTCCTGTCTCGGTACAGAGATCCTTTGGCCATAAGCGTAGACGCGTTAGCAGCCCCGTGGATGTTTCGCCTGATTTACACCTTCCCACCTTTACCGCTCATTCCCAGAACCATCTGGAAGTTACAAAGTTCTCAGTCAGGGGCCATCTCGACATCTGAATCCGACATATCTAAATTTGACTGCGTGGCTCTTGAGACCCATGTTCTAACTATAACTATTCTAATTATGCAGAGCAGTGGCACACACAATGTGCACAGCCCATAAACTGGTATCGTCCAAGGCCTACCACAGAGTCTGGTCCACCTACCACCAGTGGTGTACCAGAAACAAAGTAAAATTTAGAGTACTGTCCATCCCAAACTTCCTAGAGTTCCTGCAGGAAGGCCTCATGATGGGGCTCTCATTAGGTTCTCTCAAGTCGCAGTTATCAGCGTTATCAGTACTCTTCCAGAAACGATTGTCACTGGTTCCAGATGTCAAGACCTTCATCCAAGGGGTAGCCCACGTGGCTCCTCCTGTGCGGGCCCTTGCCCCCCTCTGGGACCTCTCCCTAGTGCTTTGAGCGCTACAAGAACCACAATTTGAACCACTAGGTTCTGTATCTCTTCAGTGGCTTACCTGGAAAACCATCTTTCTCATGGCCATTGCCTCAGCGAGATGTGTCTCAGAGCTCAGTGCCCTATCTTGCAAACCTCCCTACCTCGTTTTCCATCATGACAGGTCAGTACTTTGCACTATTCCATCCTTCCTTCCAAAGGTTGTATCTGATTTCCATCTGAACCAGGAAATAATTATTCCTTCATTCTGCCCTAAACCAGCTAACCATAAGGAAAAAGCATTACATACCTTGGATCCCGTTATAGCTCTCAAGTTCTACTTACACAGAGTTAAAGATATTCGCAAGTCTGATTCCCTATTCGTACTACCTTCAGGTTCAAGCCAGGGTGCCCTGGCTACCAAGCAGACAGTATCCCGCTGGATCAAACAGGCTATCCAAAGAGCGTACACAGCAAAGGGTCGAACGCCTCCAGACAGAGTCACTGCTCATTCCACCAGGGGTGTGATTACTCCTGGGTGTTCAGAAACCAAGCATCAGCCGTACAGCTGTGCAAGGCAGCTATGTGGCCCTCAGTCCACTCCTTTTCAAAATGTTGCCATTTTGATACCTTTGCGGGCTCTGACATTCGCTTTGGCAGAACGTTGCTTCAGGCTGCGGTGGTTAACTCTACATGGGCCTCTCTCCCACCCAGTTCCTGAGGGGACAGATTTGGTATGTCCCTAATAGATGACCTGGAGAAAAGGAGATTTTGTGTACTCACTGTTAAATCTCTTTCTCTTCAGTCACTTGGGGGACACAGGGATTCCCTCCCTGGATCTAGGCCTTCACTTCAGTGAGACATGATATGTTTTCTTGTTATAAGCTACCAGTTTTTGGATTGTAGTTATTCGTTTTCCTGTTGACTTTGGTACCAACTGGCCATAGGCTCTGCCTGCTGGGGGTATAGCCAGGAGGAGTCCGTTGTTTTCTTAAGTTGTGTCCTGCCTCCTAAAGGTATTAGCTATGCCCCAATGTCCCTGTGTCCCCCAAGTGACTGAAGAGAAAGAGATTTAACGGTGAGAACACAAAATCTCCTTTTTGGATTCAGCGAAATCCTGTGTGAAAATACCGAACTGAATCCGTACCCTAATTTATAAATTGGGGAAAGGAAGTGGAAAGGGAACCGTGTGCTGCAGGCTCAGTTAAAATGTTTGGTGTTTTTTTGTTTGTGTGATGAAAAGTCACATGATTTTATTGGATTTGGTGCATTTTTAAATAGTATAATGGCTTGGCATGCAGTCATGTCACTGTGGTGTTCCCTTGTCCCTTCTCCTCCTTTGTAGAACATGTTTGGAAGAAAAGTTCCTCTCACTTTTAAGTATAATATAGGTCAATACCTCTCTAGTCAGAGTGATCTTTCTTATTGGGATGCATATTTATAGTTTCCCAAAATATATATTTAAAAATGCTGTTGCTGAATAGGTAACTGTCCTTCCACAGAAATATAACAGAATTGTAAAATTTGTGTTTGAAAGGAAAGAAATCATTCATTCTAAAATAAACCTGACCTCCAAATATGATTTAGGTAAATTCTGAAAATAGAAATATTGCTCTAAGCCAGTGATCCCCAACCTTTTTTTACATGTGAGCCACATTCAAAATTAAAAAGAGTTTGGGACAACACAGGCGTGCAAAATGTTCCTAGGTTGTGCCAAATATGGGCTGTGATTGGCTGTTTGGTGGTCCTATGTGGACTGGTAGACTACAGGAGGTTCTGTTTGGCAGTACACCTGCTTCTTATACAACCAAAATGTCTTTCCAAGACTGGAATTCAAAAATAAGCACTTGCTTTGAGGCCACTGGGAGAAACATTCAAGGGGTTGGAGAGCAACATGTTGCTCGCGAGCTACTGGTTCACTTGATATAAGCGAGCAAGCAGCAAGCAAGCAGTTAAGGCCCCCATACACAAGCAGATAAAAGTTGCAAACAGATTAAGTTGGCATCTTATTATCCAGTGTATGGGGCCCTCAGATTTTTATGGGCTGGGCTTAAAAATCCAGATCGAGGACTGCATTAGTTGGTTGATGTGGTCCTCAATCCGACCCCCTTTTTTCTCCTTGTTGTTATCTGATCATTGCGGCCCTAGGGCCACAATCAGATCAGCCTGACATTGCTCATCAGAAATAGGGATGCACCGAATCCAGGATTCGGATTTGTCCAAATCCTTCTGCCTGGCCGAACAGAATACAAATCCTACTTTGCATATGCAAATTAGGGCCAGGGAGGGAAATCACATGACTTTTTGGCACAAAACAAGGAAATAAAAAATGTTTTCCCCTTCCCACCCCTAATTTGCACATGCAAGGGTTCAGATTCTGTTCAGTATTCGGCCGAATCTTTCGGGAAGGATTCGGGGGTTCGTCCGAATCCAAAATAGTGGATTTGGTGCATCCCTAATCAGAAATAAAGGTGTAGTGGACTAAAATGACTGCTATTTAAAGTAACTGAAGAGCCCTAAATAACATATTATTAGTTGGCTTTTCATGTAGAATTCAAAGGTGATTGGACTTTCCTTGTCCTTTAGAAAACCTTCTAGAAAGCCTTTTGAAAAATCCTTAGTCATCCAAACTGTAAAAATTGCATTTTTAGGTAGAATTCTAGGTTGTGAGTCAGTTTTAGCCACTAACTTGTAAATATTGTTGTCTGGATATTTTCTGTGGCACATTCATGTATTTGGAAGCATGCAGAAAGCTTTTAAGAAAATAATGCAAACTTCAGTAGTCATCAGAACAGGTCTGTGCGGAGATATCCAAACAACCCAGAATAAGATCCAAAGGCTGATGAGGGAATGGAAGAAAGCCATAACTATAAACTACTGTATCTTTAGTCCCTGAACTGTTCCTACTGTGAGTAAGTAAATTATGTCACCTTTTATAATCTCACTCTATTTCTAATACAGAGCACACATTTTGAGTAAGGCACCTGTTTTAAAAAATTATTTTGTATAATGTGTCTGAACTTGTGTTACAGTAAACCTTTAACAACCTGGGCTCAAAAATTTAAGCAGAGTCATCAAAAGAAGCTTCATCCGACTGATGAGGCCTCTGTCCACTCCACCCACACAGGTGACAGAGATGCAGTTACCCAGGTAAGCACCAAATTTGTATTCAAAGCTTGGACAATATATGAATATAAAAACTTACGTTGTGTTGATCGCAGATAAAAAAAAATATTTGAGCTTTTTTTCTGTTAGGAGGCCGATTTAAGGGTTAATATTACATTATGGATCTACATCAGGGGTGCCCAGACTTTGTTACTCTGGGATGTACTCTTGACACTTCGCCTTTATCAGGAGATCTACCTTGATAGGATGGAAGGGGGTCTACAGAGTAGTCCTCTCTGCTCAGCCCGACGGCCCCGCTCTCCCTTCCTTTGTGCTGCTCTTCTCCTCTTCCTCCCTTCATGCTGCTCTTCTCCC
>CM044431.1:176257117-176270033 GCA_024363595.1 Xenopus borealis
CCCGTTCATGCTGCTAGTCTCCCTGGCCAAGATCCTTAGAGCTACTTGTTTCCCTGCCCCGGATCCATTTATGCTTTACTTCTCCCTGACTGGCTCCCTTTGTGCTGCTCTTCTCCCCACCCTCGTGCCTGGCAGCCCTCCCTTCTTAGGTCAGCCTGCCCACTGTGCCTCACTCACTTCTGCACCGGTCCCTAGATCGTGGAAAATCTCCGGGATCTACTGGTAGACCGCGATCAACGTCCTAGGCTCCCCTGATCTACATAAACAGTATGGTTTAAATTTGCTAATACAATCTAATATTCTGGAGAAGCCTACATAAATTAAAACCTTGACCTCTGACTTAATCCATTTATGGATATGTAAAAAGTCAAGGGAAGTCTTTGTGGAATTGTTTACAAAGGGCTAAAGTGGTTTATGGCCATTTTAAAGGCAATAATTGTAGTGGCAATTTGAATGATACTATCTGCTGCAGATCTCACTGGGAGGTGCCACAAGTTGCCCTGCATAGCACAAGATCAGTAGGCCCAGGGCAGCTTCTCGTTCTATGTTAATAGCAGTAGCAGCAGTAGAACAAGGTAACATTTTTTTCCTTTTATTTATAAGGTAAAACATAGAATAGAAGCATAGCAGACACTGTAACTACCATTGCACTTTAAGTAGTGAGTGATGAAACGAATAAATATTTTTGCAAAGCAGGGTTAGTAAGCCTAATTTCATTTTGGAATTGCTTAAACTGTTAATTCCCTTTTAATTTTGAAAATGTGTCTTATTTTATTTTCTCCTGTTTAGTCTGAAAACACTGATGGTTCATCATATGCCTTTTACCTCAACAACCGCTCTGCCAGTGCCAACTCTTTGGTTTCTACTGGATCTGGTAAAAGAGTATATTTTATGCATACACTCTTTGATTTCCCTTTTGGTGGCCACTTACTTTTTTATCACCTATCATAGCCCTCCTTATGCATTCTAGACCCCTTGCCAGAAATGGTATGGCAGCTCACAGTTCAGGTATAATAGCTATTCAGTAATAGTTTTCTTACATTTACTGGCCAATATTATATTTGGTGGTCAGTGTTCTGACCAATATTTGGTTTGAAGTAACAATTAATTAACCATCTCCCTTTAATTAAATTGTTCTCATTTGTATATTACAGTTCAGATTGGGAAGTGAATTTTATTTGCCTATTATAAACACTTGTGAAATTACAATTTCTATTTTTAAAAAAAGTGTGTAATGAATGGGGGAAAATGTGTTGCAAATATAAACATTTCTGTGAAGGTGTAATATTTTCCTTGTTGTACAACTTCAAAGCATAAATTCACCTTTAAAGGGGTTATTTACTTTCAACACTTTTTCTAAACTTTTAAAATTGACTTTCTATTTGTGACCATTTTTCTAATATTGAAGCTTAAAGTTTCATTTTCACTTTATTATGTCTTTCTGAAGCAGTTCTGAGAGGGGGTTCACCTACTGCAAATTGTTCTAACTGATACATTTAGTGGATACATTTCTTATCTTTGGTCCTGCTGAGCCAAATCCCTGAGTTTCATTAAAGGCAGTGGTTATAAATGATACAATAGTTGCTAATCTTCCATGCATGCATATGAAAAATGTAGCAAATTTGAACAGAATCTGCACCTGGATTACTAAACTGCCAGACTTTAACACCATAGACTGGAACATAAAATTTTAAACTTCCTATTCAGCCTTTTTTCATGCACTTTTAAACTCAGCTTGTTAGGGCCGCTCACAATTGCAACTTTTATTTTACTTTTATAATTTGATAAAAAATTTGTTGCTATTTTTCTATAGAATCCATGTCCTGTTAATCTTCCACTCTTCCTCCAGCATAGGTTTTTCTTTCTTAAGAGCATAATTTAGTAATTATTTTGTGGGTACCGTGTTATTTTGTGGGTACCGTGTCTCGTAACAGATGCTAAAAGTATACTTCAAACTGAGATTACTAATTCTACTATGTTTCGAATAGGATTTACATATTGGACATTGGATGACAAGGAGATGTACCACCCATTGCCAGAAAACTTGGAAACTGGACTTTCCAAGTTTTTTTCCACTGAAGAGGTACAGCATAAATATTTAAAATAAAGAAATACACTTGTAAAAGCGGTAAAAGAACCTGAAGCGTGTAGTCAACTGTTCTACAGTATACAGGGTAACAAAAGTTATAATAATCACACAGGAATTATCTCCTACTACAACTAGTAATATATATTGTTCCTAAATGTTCGCATTGTATTATAAAGGAATCAAGTTATGTCCTTTAAAGAACTACTATTACTGTATTGCGTTGTTACATTTGCTGTCCCTTTTTTTTATATCATTGTTTTTAATAACTATGCAGCCTTTTACTTACACTTGCCTGTATAACATCTTTAGAATGTAATTGCTTTTTAAAATATAAGGTACAGTGAATATATTTGCTTATATTGTTTTATAAGTGACGTTCAGGAATGATGTTTGCTAATTCTCTACTTTCTTCTATCTATTAAGTCTGATGAAACAAGAATCCCATCTCTTACCGATTTGTACCAGCAAAAACAAAGAGAAAATGTCCTCTATCCTGACTGGAATTTATCACCCTCAGAATATATTCATCCTCCAGAGGTATTGTTGTCAGGGAACTGCAGTCTGATAATGCCTGGCATCTAAAATTCAATCATTGGCCTTCTAAATTATATGAATATATCCTACACACAAGGCCAAAGTATAGGCCTTGCATTGGTTGTCCCAAAACTCGAAGGACATGTTTGACCAACAAAACAGAGCAATTATGCCGGATAGCAGCTCTTCCCTCCAGGTTAAACCGCTGCACATATTTCAACCCTTTTTAGGGATGTCACAGACTTCCTCTGATGAAGTCTTTGTACTTTGCCTTTTGCACTTGTAGTGTTAACAAAAATCAATTGCCAAAAACCAATCAAGGATACATATTATACATTGGTATGTTTAATCAGAATATCCTGAAAGCAAAATATACTTTGCTGTAGTTGAAAGATGCAATTAATATATAAAAATTAGATTTTCGAGTTTTTGTGAAAAAATTTGAAAAACTCCCTAGTCCACTTTGAAAGTTTTGACCATAAAGAAAACCTAGAAAATTTGAATTTTCAATTTGACCCTTGATTTAATCAGCTCCTTAATAAATAACACATTTTTGCAACTTAAGTAATTAAACGAATACATGATTTTTACAGCTAATTGTTTAGTAGACTTAAGGTATGAAGATCCATATTATGGAAAGATCCCTTATCTGGAAAACTCCAGGTCCAGAGCAGTTTGCATAACAGGTCCTATACCTGTATTTCATATAGTTAATGACATAAAATGAGGCATATCAAATACTAAAGTAACAGTTTTTCTTTTTGCACTTTCCTTAGGTACTAACGCTGGATCCAACTCTTCACAGGAAACCACTCCAGAGTTCTTTAGATTGTGTAATCCCTTTTACTCCAGACTCCATTTTGGAAAATTCATCTTTCAACCATTACAAAGCAGCAACAGTATCTGCTGCAACCTCTGTCTCATCTTTGTTGGGCGACTCTCCAAATAGCAATGCCAACAGCCTAGTAGAAATATCTGAAGAATGGAAACCTAACTTACACCAAAACAGTGTAAATCGAGATTACAAGATGCATCTTGCAGATCCCTTGCCAGATGCGAGAGAAGTCTTTATTGATGATGAAATAAACAGTTTACCTCCTTCACCAATGGCTCCATCACCTTTACCAGCTGAGAAAAATAAATCAGAAACAACTGGAAATTTATCTATGGACCATCCTCTTGTCCTATCCAAGTAAGATTCAAAGAATTCTGGGGGAAAAAATGGAAAAATAACTGTGCAGTTAATGGCAATGACTAACAGGACATTCTGTTGTGTGAAATTGTAGGCAGTAAAAGGAGATTTATGTACTCACCGTTAAATCTCCAGGGTGACACGGGGACCGTGGGGTAGGGAGGGAGAACTCTGACTATTCAGGAAACTACTGCCTGGAGAGCCTTCCTTCCGAAGGCTGCCTCTGCAGACATGTAGGTTTTGAAGTGATAAAACTTTGTGAATTTATGTAGGGAGGACCATGTAGCTGCCCTACACACTTGCTCAGCCGAAGCGGAATTTCTGTAAGCCCAGGAAGCTCCTAGGGCTCTGGTGGAATGTGCCCTTAGTCGAATGGGGGGCACCTTTTTTTGCTTCTGGTAGGCTCGCCTCACTGTCTCCAACGTGCAATGGTGGTCTTGGAGGCCGGAAGGCCTTTCCTGGCTACTGAAGGTAAAATGAAGAGTGTGTCTTTCTTCCGGATTGACTTTGTGCGGGAGATGTACAACTTGAGAGCCCTGACTACATCCAGTTGGTGCAGACTTCTTTCTTTATCATTCGCTGGCCTGTTACAGAAAGATGGCAGAATGATCTCTGAGTTGATGCGGAATGCAGATACCACCTTGGGGAGAAACCTGGAACATGGAATACTAGGAATGGTTCTGAGCAAGAAAGTGCTCCCAAATCCGAAACCCTTCTTGCAGATGAAATTGACACCAGGAACACCGTCTTCCAAGTGAGAATCTCTAAACTCATGTCCTTAAGTGGCTCAAATGGAGCCTATGGGAGAGCCTTTAGTACCAAATTCAGATCCCACGGAGGAACTGGGTGTCTGAACAGAGGAGAGATACGTGACACTCGAACGTCGTCCGCTAGGGCTATCTTCTGTTGGAAAAGAACGGATAGAGCAGATACCTGTGCCTTTAGGGATCCCAGGCTGAGGCCTTTTGCCAGTCCTGCCTGAAGAAACTTTAGAATCCACGGTAGCCTGAATTCTCCAAAGGATATTTCCTCTGCATTACACCAAGAACGATATGTCTCCCATAACCTGTGATAAACCTTAGAGGTTACTGGTTTGCGAGCCTTGATCATGGTTTGAATGACATCTTCTGAAAACCCTTTCTGTCTCAACACTGCCGCCTCAAGAGCCATCCCGTTAAAGCGGAGAGTTGGGGATTGTGGTGGAATACTAGTCCCTGGCATAATAGCTGAGGGAACACTGGAACTGTTACTGGAGGTTCTAATGACAGATCGAGGAGGTCGGAATACCAGGATCTCCTGGGTCAACGAGGTGCCACCAGAATCGCTGTGACTGGTTACCTGGCATTCTTTCGAAGCACTCGAGGTAACATTGGAAGTGGAGGGAATACATACGCCAGCCTGAATCGCCATGGTATTGCCATGGCGTCTACTCCTGCTGCCAAGGGATCTCGACACCGTGTGAAGAAGTCTTCTACCTTCCGATTGTGCCTGTTTGCCATTAGGTCGACCTCTGGTTGGCCCCACCTGTCGACTAGCATCTGAAAGGCCTCCTTGTGCAGCTCCCATTCCCCTGGGTCCAGCTGGTGCCAGCTGAGATAGTCTGCCTCAACGTTGTCCACCCCTGGAATGTGGATCGCAGACATCCTTTCAGCCCATTCTAGAATGAGAGTCACCTCTCGATTTGTTAGCGTGCTCCTTGTGCCGCCCTGTTGGTTGATATACACCACCGCCGTGGCGTTTTCTGACTGGTTTCTGGGAGGAGAGCCCTTGAAAGGTTGCTCCCCAGCCTGTGAGGCTTGCGTCTGTGGTGATTTTCTGCCAAGACAGTTCCGGAAAATTCCTTTCTGGGGCTTAGGCGACCTGAAGTCAGCCACCAGTTCAGGGATGACTTCACTACTTCCATAAGGGATATCCTTTGGTGAAGTGATGTCTTGTTCCACCCCTTCAGTACTGCCCTCTGAAGCGGCCGAAGGTGAAACTAGGCAAACGGTACTGCCTCCATAGAAGAGACCATCAGACCTAGAACCGTTGGGAACTTGGCTGACCATAGAGATCTGATCGCTGTCTGGATCTTGATCTGTTTGTCTGGGGTAAGAAATACTTGTTGTCATATTGTGTTGAATTGTAGTCCTAGGAAGGACATAGTCTGGCTGGGGCTCAGTCACGATTTGTTGAAATTGATTGTCCATCCAAACCTCTGGAGACTCTGTATTCTCAGTTGGATGTTGTGTTCTGCTAGTTCCCTGGATCTGGCTTTGAGCAAAAGGACGTCCAGATATGGCATTATGAATACCTCTCGCCTATGTAGAAAGGCAGCCATTGCAGCCATGATTTTGGGAACACTCCGGGAGCAGATGACAGTCCAAAAGGCAATGCTACAAACTGAAAATTGAAGTTTTTGAAGGCAAACCGTAGGAACTTTTGATGGGGAGGAAATATGGGGACGTGTAGGTAGGTGTCCCGGCTGTATAGTGATGCTAAGAAGTCTCCATGTTCCAGTTCTCTGATGACAGTATGCACTGATTCCATCTTGAACCTGTGGTATACCACCCACTTGTTCAGGTGTTTCAGGTCGAGAATCAGTCGAAAGGCGCCATCCTTCTTTGGTACAATGAAAAGGTTTGAATAAAAGCCTTGGAACCTTTGTTTAGGGGGAACGGGGACTATAACCCCCTTCCTGATTAGGGAGTCTATAATAGATAGGAAGGCTCGTTTCTTTTCCTCCTGTCCAGGTACCGTGGACATGATGAATTGACGTGGGGGAACCTGGTGAAACTCCAACCGGTAGCCTGTGGAGACTGTCTGGCGATCCAGGGGTAGTTTATTAATTGAGCCCAGATATCTGCAAAAAACTGAAGCCTTCCCCATATTTTTCCTTGTCTGGAAAATCCCTGGGGGTGTAGTCAGGATGAGGAATTTTTGTCTCCTGACGTCTTGGGCGGAGATTTGCGTTGCTGCCATGACGATTTCCCTTTGCTGGGAAAGCGACTTTTGAAGGAGGAATGGGTGCTCGCCGGTGAGTTCGATTTGTTGTGACGAAAGGAGTGGCCTCTTTTTTTTTTGTTGCTCAAAATGGTTTTTTTATTGAAACATGAAAGCAGAGCAGATATGCATGCATATATACATACAGTTTATGTTAATAAACATCGGTTGTACAAAGAAATTGTAAAATTGCTTCCTCTCCTTTTTATAATTTTAGAACTAAAAGAGAAAAAACAGTTCAGCACTGAGCTATATTAATCATAAAAATCCAATTTACAGATCAGCTTGGATACCCCTGTTGCCTATACTTATCGCTTTTTTTTTAACTGTCATCCCGGGAGGGGGAAGATATACTCGCCAAACTGCCAGTCCAGCAGCGCCATATTTGTATGAATTTTAACAGCTGACCTTTTTTGTCCATTGCAGCTCTTTTAATTGCCGAAGTATCATCCATAGCTCTGAAGGAGGGGAATCATCCTTCCAATGCAGAGTAACAAGTCGTCTGGCTTGAAAGAGTGCTTTTGCAATGAAAATTGTAGTGTAATTGTCCAGAGTAGTGTGTATATCTAGTATTAAGATACAAGTTCTGGCGCTGTAGGGACCCCAACCCTGGATGGCATTGGACAACAGCGAACATATTTTACCCCAATAGTCTTGAAGCTTTGCACATTCCCACATTGTGTGAACTAAACTGGCTACCTCTACATTACATCTTTTACATATAGGAGATTGCAAGACTTTCATTGCATGTAGTCTTTGGATCGTGTATTAAGCTCTGTGGATCAGATATAAATGAAGCAACTTATGTCTTTGTGAAATAGATATTACTATGGGTGTAGTGAGTACTGTCTTCCATTGTTCATCTGATATAGTGCCTAAGTCTTTTTCCCAGGAAGCCCTAGCTGCGATCTCACGATCTGAATGCACTACTTTATGGAGTTGTTTGTAAATCGTTGAAAGTTTGCCTTTCTGGTTAGGATTCAGAAGTGTATCAATAATGGGGGAGTTAGTAAGAGTTATCTGGGATTGCTTTTTCAAAACCGTGGTGACCCTGTGATACTCTAGCCAATGGGATGGTGGTAACTGTCTTGTGTCGATTAAAGTTTGTAAGGAGATAGGTTGATTGCCTTCCCAGAGATCGCCCAAAGTGGTAAGTTGTAACCTAACCCAGGTCCTAAAGGGGTGTAAATCAGCCAGGCCGGGAAATACTGAGTTCCTCCAGATGGGGGTTTGCGATAAATAACCTGTTACATTTACCAATTTATGGGCTTGTTTTAGTACATTTGCCTGTAGGCTAACCAGGGGCTGGGTAACTCTTTTGGACCTTTTTTGTAGTAAGGCTTGCCATGGATCAGTCTTGTACCCCGTTTCAACTTCCTGCATGCTGTACAGTGGAGGGGAAATCTGCTGGTGGATCATTGGTGAGAGATGTGTCAATTGGGCAGCCAGGAAATATAAGTGGGTATCTGGCAGGGCCATTCCCCCTTGGTCTCTAAGTCTCATTAGGGTTTCAGAGGGTTTCAGAGTTTCAGTCTGGCTCTAGAGGTCCCCCAAATAAATTTGTTCGGTAAAGCGTTGATGTCTGTAAACATGGCTTTGGGAACATATATCGGACAGTGCCATAGGATGTAAAGTAATTTGGGTAGGATGAACATTTTGATTAGATGGATTTTTTTAAGACCCGCCAGAGCACCAAATTCTTGTGTGAGCTCCACCAACGCATTTAGTGATGGGCCCATATCACCCAAGTCAATGGCTAGTGCAAAGAGCAAAGGAGATAAAGGGCATCCCTGACGTGTTCCCCTTGCTAGAGGAAAATCATCCGTGCTTAATGAGTTTATACGCAAAGATGCTCTGGGTTGTTTATATAGGAGCTGTACCATGCTGATGAATATAGGGCCTAGACCAAACATTGACAGTACCTGCCATAGGTAGACAGTGTCGAAGGCTTTGGCTGTATCCAAAGCTGCAATTGCCCTATTACCTTTGTTGTCGTGTGTTGTTAGCATGTTAATAAATAAACGCCTGGTGTTGAGGGTAGAAGTCTTTGCGGGGATAAATCCTATTTGATCTGGGTTGATCAGTTGGGGTATAACTTTCCCCAACCTTCTGGACAAAACTTTTGCATAAATCTTTACATCTGCTGTCAGCAGTGAAATGGGCCTAAATGATTCACACAGGTGGTCCTAGAGTCCTAGAATGCCTTTTATAGAGTTCAACTGGGACCCCATCCGACCCTGCCGCTTTGCCTATGGGGAAAGAGTCAATTGTTTCCTGTATTTCTATGTCAGTAATGTCTGCTTCAATGTAGTCTCTATATTCCTGTGCAAGCTTAAGAAGTTTCAAGGGGGCTAGGAAGAGTGTGATATCACTGTCTGACATTTGTAATTTATTGGTGTAGAGGTCCCTCTAGAAATCTACCAGTATTTTCACCATTTCGGGGTCAGAATGGAGTATCCCTTGGCCGTCTTTTAAGGGTGGAATAGATGGAGGGTAGGTATATGCCGTCGCCAGGTATGCAAGCATGCGCCCAGCTTTTTCCCCGTACTCAAATATATTGATTTTTGCAAAGGTGTGTTTTGCTTGAGCTTTCTGTTTGAGGTATTGCAAGTACATCTTCTTTCAGTTGTCTAAGGTTTTCAGGGGTGGGATTTGTGGCGACCTGAGTGTCTAGTTGCAACACTTGCTCCTCCAGAGCACAAATAACTTGGGCCGCCTGCCTTTTACAGGCATAAATTTTGGCAGTAATACCATCTCGGATAAAAGCTTTCAGGGAGTCCCAGAGGGGTAGGATGCACTTGGGAGTAGGATTTAGTTCCATAAATTCCTTAATATTATTTTCTATTGACTCTTTATTGTCCAGTATATTTAACCACGTTGGGTTAATAGAGGGTCTTGGACATGGTATCTTATAGGGGAGTTTCAGCTATAGTCTAAGGGGGGCATGGTCAGAGATGCCTCTCGGCATTAATAAATGCCATATTTATCCTGGACATTGCCGAATGGGAGATGGTAAAACAGGAGTATTGTCGTAAGTCGGGATTGGCTGCTCTCCATGGGTCAGTCAGAGCCAGGGACGACATAAGCCTGGCAAGTTGGGTGCCTTGAGATGGAGATTTACCTATTTGTTTATTATGACTATCCAGATGGGGTGCCAAAAGTCCCCTGCTGCTATGACCAGTGCATGAGGGAATTGGGTTAGTTGATCTGCTAATACCCTAATTACCTCCGGGTCAGTACACTCCTTGAGTAAAGGGTATTGCCTAGGAAAGTGCTTGGTAACTTGGAACTTCCTGTCTGGGTTTTGCCACTCCTCCTGTACTATGGCCTGTAACTGTTCGTGTGCAGGAAAACACACTGAGGTTTTCCGCTGTCTCTTAAACAAAGAAGAGGATTTTTTCTGAGCTGTGTCCCCTTCTTGAATGTGAAGGGTCTCTAATACTGCCTTCATGAGGGCCTCAATGCCGGGAGCTGCTTCAGCTGCGTCCTCATCCTTAGATGCCTCAGAGGAGG
The DNA here is from genome assembly GCA_024363595.1 of Xenopus borealis. Lineage (NCBI taxonomy): Eukaryota > Metazoa > Chordata > Amphibia > Anura > Pipidae > Xenopus > Xenopus borealis. The sequence continues at coordinate 176,267,428 of CM044431.1, forward strand.
ATGCTATTTCTCCTTCACTGATCTCCTCTTCAGAGGAGGGAAGCGTGGGTGAACCCTTAACTGCGTCTTTCAGGTTGTGAGGTCGCTTGCGCCTAGGAACGGCTGTGGGCTTGGCAGACATTTGTGCCAGCATCTTGTCAATGGTAATAATGGTATACATTGCAAGCTGGATAGTGACAATGACACGGCCCACCCTGGTGCATCAGAGGTGCCCTGAGGGGCAGAATCCCCTTTGTGTGAGGGCCCAGGGATAGGCTCCGCTGGGTGTGCTAGGTCAGAGGCTGTGGCACTGGAAGCCTGAGCCTGGCTCGGGCTGCAAGTAGAGCATAGGGGATCTACTTGGCCCTCCCGGAATTTTGTGAGGCATTTTGTGCAGGCAAAAAAGGTAACTGCCTGTTTAAGGCGTTTACCCCCCCTAGAAAAGCTCCCCCCCACCTTCTGTCATGCTGAGAGAGGTTCAGCGTGACTCGTGCGTCCCTGGTTACCTGACTGCTGGTGGCTGAAAGGGAGAGAGGAAGGGCTGCAGGTAGAGGAGCTATCGGTATGTACTGCCGGGTCCTCGAGAGGAGGACAGCAGAGTCTGCAGCGGTGGGCGATAGCTGTGTAATGGAGGAGGCGCAGGCTGTGACATCACAGTGGTACGAAAAACTCCTACCAGACGATGCGCTCTTGCGAGTATACGCGCACACCCGGAGGCGCACCTCAGGAGGCGCACAAGCGATCCTTCTACCCCCTGTTCCAGAAAGAGGGGGCTGCGGTAGGCAGAAGGCAGGAGAGAGTGCTCTAGGCGCTGCGCTCACCTGTCTTGTCAGAGAAGGGCACTGATGCTGGGCATTCGGCTCCTCCCAAGTCTTCTGTATCCAACGCAGTGTGGTGGGGGCTAGCTCAAGTGAACACGCTAAGCATGACACGGCCTCACCCCGGGTGCTGCTGCTAACCAACAGCCGATGCAATCCTTCGTGCTGGGCCTTCTATTGGCCGGTCCAACCTCCTGTGGTGAAGGACACTGAAAAAAACGGCGCCCTCTGGGCAGGGCAGGGGATATAGGGAGAGTAGGAGGGGTATCAACTCTGATGTCATCAGTGTCTTCCTCCTGATGGGCGGGGCCCTTTACCCCACGTTCCCTGTGTCCCCCTAGATGTGGGAGAAAAGGAGATTTTGTGTACTCACTGTTAAATCTCTTTCTCTTCAGTCACTTGGGGGACACAGGGACAGTGGGATATAGCTGGTATCACTAGGAGGCAGGATACAACCATACGAAAAAGATGACTCCTCTTCCACTGGCTATACCCCCAGCAGGTGGAGTTTAGGCAAGTTTGTATCAAAGTCAACAGAGGTATATAATAACCTTAAACTAAACTTTAAACATAACCGTATCATGTCTAATGGAAGTGAAGGCCTCGATCCAGGGAGGGAAGCCCTGTGTCCCCAAGTGACTGAAGAGATTTAACGGTGAGTACACAAAATCTCCTTTTCTCCACGTCACCTTGGGGGAAACAGGCCTATGTTGAAGTAACCACTGCGCCTGAAGCACCTTTTTGCCAAAGTGGGTGTCAAAGGCCGCAAAGGTATCGAAATGGTAAAATTTGGAAAATGAGTGAACCGAAGTCCACGTTGCCACTTTGCACAGCTGTTCCGCTGAAGCTTGATTTCAGGATGTACTCACGCCTCTAGTGGAGTGAGCCGTAACTCTGCTTGGAGGTTGACCCTGTGCTGTGTATGCTCTTTAGTAACCCGTCTAACTTGTCCATAGAATCCTTGAACGAAGAAGCGTCAGGGAAATAAGACAAACACAACCCCAAATGCCAGCCAAAGCTGAGCAGAGAATTTGTAGAAGTCCTAACCTCCCGAGGACACAACTCAAACTGACCTAAGCTCCGCCTGCTGGGGGTATAGCCAGTGGAGGCTTATGATTGTGTCCTGCCTCCTAGTGATACCAGCTATATCCCACTATCCCTGTGTCCCCCAAGGTGACATGGAGAAATACCTTTTCCATTGTGGCCATCCGCTTATGCATTTACAGTTGTTCTCATAAGTTTACATACTCTGGCAGAATTTATGATTTCTTAACCATTTTTCAGAGAATATGAATGATAACACAAAAACTTTCACTCATGGTTAGTGGTTGGCTGAAGCCATTTATTGTCAAACAACTGTGTTTACTCTTTTTAAATCATAATCACTACCCAAAAGACCTTGATCAAAAGTTTACATACCGCAGTTCTTAACCGTGTATTGCCCCCTTTAACATCTTGAAGTCTTTTGTGGTAGTTTTGGATGAGACTCTCTATCTTCTCAGACGGTAAGGCTGCCCATTCTTCCTTTCAATAAGCCTTCAGTTCCTGTAAGTTCTTGGGCTGTCTTGCATGAACTGCACATTTCACCTGTAGTTATTTGTGGGGTTTTCCTTGCATCCCGAACAATTTTTCTGGCAGTTGTGGCTGAAATTTTAGTTGGTCTACCTGACCATGATTTGGTTTCAACAGAACCCCTAACTTTCCACTTCTTAATTACAGTTTGAACACTGCTGATTGGCATTCTTAATGCCTTTGATATTTTCTTATATCCCTTTCCTATTTTATAGAGTTCAGCTACCTTTTTCCGCA
>CM044431.1:176275238-176292198 GCA_024363595.1 Xenopus borealis
CTGCTATGTCACAGCATGCAAATGATCTCCATGACTAGTCAGAGAGATAAGGACCGCTCAGTAAGCTAAGGGCGGGGCTTCACTCTGCACCAGGAAGAAGGGAAAACAAGCTGCTGATAACACAGAAAAGAGAGCAGACTTGCAGCAGGGACTAAGGTACATTAAAACTTTACTTTTCCTTTAATGCAAGTTAAGGTGGCTATACATGTTACAGTTATGGTTTTTCCCTCAACCAAATATATTCCTTTTCTCTACTAATATCAAGAGCTGCATCGTCAGATATTCAGGTAGAAAGAAAAGAACTCAACCTGACTGTCTGATGATTCAGTATTATGTTTAGCTGATGTTCTGGTGCCTTTAAAAGCATCCAATAAGAATTTTCCATCCTGTCTGATAGGTGAGACAACCAATTTCAAATAGTCTTTTTACCCACCATGCACACACGCCAAATCTCATAAGAAACCTAATGCCCCACTTTACTATTGCTCTATGTTTAACCACCTAAATACATATACATATTACTTACAGGGAAATATATATGCTTTTTTATGCAGAGATTTTACTGTCTTTAATTTTGCTTTTTTGTGATAATGGTACCTTTTAGATTAGGTCATCATTAAATGGCTGGATTCTACCCAACCCTTGGCTACAAATATTTTGTACACGTGTTGACTGCATGTGTGTTTTAGCATTACTGTATAACAGGGGTGCCCAGACTTTGCCACCCTGAGATCTACTCTCGCCACATGGCCCCATCATAAAATCTACCACCTTAAAAAAAAGTGGGCTGCCTATTATACAGTGTGCAATATTATTAATAATAATACTCATAAATTAATAATATTAATAAAAATATTATTAAAAATATCAAATGTAATCTCAGGTGTACCAATAAACGACTGGGCTTGTGTCTACATACCACAGAAACATATGTAGGAAACATAATGTCATAAACATTTATTTTTTTGCAAACACCTAAAAGTGCTAGATATGCATTGCATAGATACCACACTGCATGATATTGTGATTTGATGGTTAACCCAAACTGTCCTGCAGACATACTACGCAGAGTTAAAAGCCAGGCACATTCCAGAAACTAGGCAGCACTACAAATACATGCACTGTGAAAAGAGCAGAGGTGCAGCAGAGACACAGCAGTTATCACAGGGGAAGGTGGGAGGGAGAAAGCAGCCTAGCAAAAGCTTCCCAGTCTAACCATTTTGCTTCCATACTTTTCCCTTTCCCTTCTTCTCAATGCTCCCTTCTTTCTCTCAGCACCAGTCACAGTGCCTGTAAGTTGCCAGTAAGAGAATAGTTAGTTTTGCATCTCTCTGTCCACCTCTCCTCTCAAAGCCGGAATTCTGAAAGTCCCGCCCCTACTGTCACAGTCCATTCGCTGACAGCCCACTTTCTCTCCCCACCTTCTCTGAATGCGCTCTCCCTCCACCTCCCCTTTCTCCTCACAGCCTGGTTGCAAACAGACTGTTCTCTCTATCTCTGCACTGCTGGAAGTAGCCGCCTTGTGGGAGTGACAAATACGTAAGGGGAGATTCCAGACGTGAAGAGAATGCTGTGTGCAGGCAGCCTGTCGGTTGCGATCTACCAGGATTTTTGAAGCGGTGTACTGGTAGATCGCGATCGACATCTTGGGCACCCCTGCTGTATAATCACTACAACACATCAGAACTGAGCATACCAGATAATTGATTCTCTTTGCATTTTCGGGGGGGGGGGGGGGGGGGGGGGGGGGGGGGGCAGTGGAGGTGGTAATGTTTAACCTTGAAACTCCATGTGCTTTATTTATTTAGATGTTGCCAATTAGAAGCAGCTCTAACAGAAGCCAGCACTCGAATCCACTTACTTGAGAATAATAACCATGAACTGGATATGCAAGTGGTAAGAATTCAAATACTTTTTATTCTTCTGACAAGGTCTGAATGCCAGTAGAAGTGGTTGAAATGTAACAGAATCTGGATGAAATCGTACAAAAAAATAAAACATTTTGATTAGGTAAAGAACACTTATTATTGGCCAGGGTATGTATGACTCCTTTTGGAATATGTTTGCTGATTGTTCATGCCCTTTCCTTGTGCACTCATGACACATGTTCTGTTTTCTGCTTTGAAATGACCCAATATATTAACCATAACTTGTTATACCCTGTTCAAGACATAGGTTAACATATTATTTTAGGCTGAAATCAAATCAGCCTACCTAAACGTTAGCCCTGCCAGAACATTTCAAGTATAAACTACTTCCAATTCAACATCAGTAGCTTATTGATTATATCTGTATTTGCCCTTTTATGTTGGAAAGGCACCAAATGTCACTGCCAGTTCTAAAATACTCTTACTGCAACTTAATTATTTTAGTACAGACGGTGATGCTGTTTATCTGTAAACTTGCTCTAAATAGCCCCCCAGATTAATGTACCTTAGCCCCTGCTGCAAGTCTGCTCTGGTTTCTTTGTTATCAGCAGCTTGTTTCCCCTTCTTCCTGGTGCAGAGTGAAGCCCTGCCCCATAGTTTACTTAGCTGTCCTTATCTCTCTGACTAGTCGGAGAGATCATTTGCATGCTGTGACATAGCAGAGAGGAAGGGGTAGGTGTGCACCAGCAGCTTTTTTTTTTTCTTATCGTGCACTCCCTGCTCGTTCTGGTTCATTCCATATCACAGCAGCACTGAGAGGAATATTTCAGGGACTAAGGTACATTAATCTGGGGGGCTAAGGTTTAATATTTCAGGGACTAAGGTACATTAATCTGTTGGGGCTGTTTAGAGCAAATTTACTGATAGAAAAAAAACAAAAACCGTTTACTTTTCCTTTAAACAAGCTGCTGAGTAGCAATGGCGGAAATTGAAAAACGGGTACATGGCACAGGATAAGTAACGGATAACCGATAACATTATGTTGTACAGAGCTTATCTGCTGTGTAACTTGAGCCTTTTCTCCTTTGACTAGATGCCCCCATGGCTGCACAAAAGCTTATTTATATAAACAATAGTCATGTTTCTGAAGCAAACACTGCAGTTTTACCAGTGCAGGGCAACACTGCATTATGTTTTTATTACTTTAAAACTATTTCATTTTTTGATGTTACTGGTCCTTTAAGTGAATTATATTTTAGAAGTTTTGGGGGTCACACTCACCATGAGGAAAAGCCTTACCAAACAGGCAAATACGTTGCAGGATTCCTTCTAGCTTTGTTTTTTAATTATTTCCATCATACACCTATCAACATTCCAAACCCCTACCTTGGCTTCAGATTTCTGCTTACAAACAGAAAGCTTGGAAAACCTTTTTACAGGATGTATCCCTATTGTCGCCATTACAGAAAGTGATCCAGTCATGAGATCTCAGTCTTGTGCTTGTGGCAGACTGTAAACCCACAGTGTCTGCATACCTCAATAGATGAGAGGAAAACTGGATCTTTAATGTGGAAGGAAAGGTATATTCCTTCACTCAGGATATACTCTGCAAGTGGTATTCTCCTGAAATAGCCGGATGCTAAAGTCACTTTTGTCCCAACTGTTTTCACCTAAAGTGTAATGCATTTCATGGAATTTACAGCTGGTCCTCTCACTGCTACTTCTTTCAGACACTGTTATCTGATGCACACACACACACACACAAGATTTTTTTTTCCTGCTTTATATCAGCATAACATTGTTTCATCTAGAATAATTTAGAAAAAGTTGGGCTTAGTCATGACTTGGTGATAGATGTGCATGTGCTCACCCAGGGAGTTGGGTTGGCCTGAAAAAAAAACAATTTTAACTAACGTCATCAAGCCTGAAGGACTTCAGAAGCAATGATGAGAGATTTGGGGCTGGGACTCTTGTCTTTGCTTCTGAAGTCCTTCAAGCTCGATGATATCAGTTAACATTGTTTTTTCAGGCCAACCCCACTCCCTGGGTGAGCACATGCACATCTATCACACTGGAGTGTAGTGTGCAGTGCTCTGAGTAATATAAACTGTATACACAGGGGCACAGATGCTTAAGTGAGTACATAGCTCTTTTTTTGTTTTAATTTCTTTATACAGTTAAAGACTTCATATTATAAGAATTCATATTAAGATTATAAAGCAGTTGCTAACCAGGTAGTTCTCTATTGTTATTTAGGTCCTTTAGGTCACACCAGGGGCCCCAGACCTTATCGGAATTTAGTGTGCTTTTCCCTGTTTTCATATGTTAATTTGTACAGTGAGGTCACTGTCGATTAGTTGTTTCCAGGCCTTCAGCATAGGTGGTGTGCTGCCCATCCAGTGCATGGCTACTGTTTTGTTGGCATTGAAAAGTAGTAGTCTACAATGTTTCAACCTAGATTTTGTGGTCCAGAACACCCAGCAGGCTTGTTGCTGGAGGTACCACTCTGTGAAAGTCTGTTTTTGCTAGGTGTTCTATCACTTTGGACCAAAATCTGTAGTATTGGGGGAAGGAGCAAATCACATGAAAAAAGTAATCTTGAGGCCATGCTATATCTAGAGCAGGAGTCATATTCATCTGATGCAGTTTTCCTAGGTGTCACATACAAGGGATGAATCGTTTTGTATTGGATAAGCCTGTCTCTTATGGAAACCAGGTTATTATAAATATTGTTATTCACTTCTTTCCAGTCATCAGAGGTGAATTCAGGTATATGAGAGGACCACCACTCTGCTGAGCTGAAGGTTCTGGACCTGTTAACAACAGGTTTTGGTAGATGCTGGAAGTTAGTTTAACTGGGGTAGGGGAGTGGAAGATAGTGAGAGAGGTTAAAGAGCGTCCAATAGAGTTTCTTTTGTCTAGATTGAGGGACACAGGCATCATGGGGATAAAGTTCCAGTTTCTGGACAAAGGACACTAAAAGGTGTCCTCCTCCTGCACTGGCTTTATCCCCTGCTTCTTCCTTAGCCTTCAGTTTTCTTTTAGTGTCCTCAGAAGGAGGAGGGACGGACCCTGCACCCTTTCAGCCTAAAGATTAATTTTCCCCTCCTGGTGCCGTTTAGCCTTCCCGCTCTACAGAGGTCTGCAGGCTGGAGAGCTTCCTCTACCACCCCTGGGTGACTGGTTCCCGCTCCACTGAGGTTACACCAGTTCCCAAAATAGGGGCATGTCCCCAGGCACCAAGGCTGGCACAGGAGGTAAGTATATTCTCCTCCCTCCCCATGCTCTCATAGACATAGGAAAGAGATACACTAACCCTCTCCCTAAGGCTTGGCCAAAAACTCTCCTTTATAAAGGAACACACCTGAGGGCAAGGTAGGGATTGTGAAGGGGGAAATATTCCCCATAGTCCTTCTCATCCTAATAGTTGGGTGTTCTATCCCTCTGCTTTCCCCACAGGGTAACTGAAAAGAGGGGACTCATCCACATACACAGAGGTGTAGCCTCTCCTCCTGCCAGGCTCCTATCCTCTGCCCTGCTCCCCCCACAGGCACAGGCTACCACACGCACAGCAACTGTTACATATTGGGCATGCAGCGCTTCCGTTGAACCAGTGTGTGGATCTTGCAATACAGTTGCAACCCCACCTCCCCCCTGCACCTGCTCAACTGAGCTCTAACTCTGAACTGGTGCTTGCGTTAACTCTGTTATTGGCAGGTCTCTGCCCAACCTCACTGAACTGGCACACAACATGCTGCCCCAAAACGACCACCTCCCCCCCCCCCATCTCAGGAGGAATTTTCATGGGAAGAGGGACTAGTACTCATGATGAGGATTCTGACACTGATCAAGACACCCCCAGATCTCAGAGGGAGGTTGATAACCTAATTCAGGCAGTCCTACAGGCACTCTTGAGGACTCCCCAGGAAGTACAGAACCTAATAAAAAACTTTTTAAGGGACACCACAAGTCCTCTTGTGTCCTCCCCACATACGAGCAGCTAGATGAAATAGTCAAGGCACAATGGAAAACTCCAGACCATAAGGTCCAAGTATCAAGGCGGTTCACACAGACTTATCCCTTTCCACAGGAATGTATCGACCTATGGTGCTCACCGCCGGCGGTGATCCCCCATTATCACGACTGTCTAAAGCCACCACTATCCCTGTCGCCGACACAGCCTCCTTTAATTACCACATGGACAAACGACTAGAAGGTTTCTGCAAGTCTATCTTTATGGCAGCTGGTGGGGCTCTAAAACCTATCTTCGCTACCAAATGGGTTTCCAGAGCTATGGAAGTCTGGATAGAACGCATAGCCCAACTCATAGGGTCTGAGGATCTCTCCACAGATCTACTTCTCTCACCGATTGCAGACTCAAATGCCTACTTATGCGAAGGAGCTCTAGATGCAGCCAGACTAGTGGCCAGAGCATCTGCCCAATCCATAGTGGCCAGAATATTGTTATGGCTCAAAACTTGGTCAGCGGATCTAACATCCAAGAGATCTCTAGTCAGCCTACCCTTCTTAGGAAAACAACTTTTCGGCGCGGAACTAGAAAAAAATAATCTCTTAGGCCACAGTTGGAAAAAGCACTCAACAGCCACAAAACGGACAAAAACGTCCTACATTCAGGAGAATGCCCTTCTTTAGTCCTTTTCGCACCTCTCAAAACCAATGGCAAAGGATGTAAGCAGAAAAACACCTAAAGTCGGGACGACCAATGTTTTAATCCAGACCTAACTCCCACTGGAACGCATCCAAACCCTCTGCCAAACCCTCCCAGGACAAGCCCGTCTCAGCATGAAAGGGTGCCCACCCCCGAAGGCGACAGATTACGTGGCCGCCTAACCAACTTTCAGGAGGTGTAGTCCAAAACAGTTCAAGATGCCTGGGTACTTCGTATAATACGTCATGGCTACCTCATAGGGTTCACCCAACTCCTGCCAAGAAGGTTCTTCATATCGAGATTCCCACTAAGAGAACCCAAACGCTCTGCCTTTCAGCACCCAGAGTGTTCACGAAGGTTATGGCAGTGGCACTGCGCACAACGTTGAGGGCATTAGGGACAATGGTGGCATTCTTCCCAGCAGTCCCTTATGCACAGCTGCATACCAGATCACTCCAGAGACTGATCCTACAACATCAAAGGAAGGATCAAACAAATTTAGATTGCCTAATACGGGGATCAGACACAGTCCGGGAATCCCTCTCCTGGTGGCTTCAACTGAGAACACTCAGCTCCGGCAGACCATTCCCCAACCACAAGTGGACGGACATCACGACAGACGCAAGTCTGCATGGGTGGGGAGGAGTCCTAGGACACCAGACGGTGCAGGGTCCCTGGCAGATAAGGGAACAACTGCTACGAATCAACATCTTAGAACTCCGGGTGATTCTCCTGTTGCTCCTTCATTGGACAGATCACCTAAAGGGACACCCAGTCCGAATTCAGTCAAACAAGGCAGTGGCCTACATCAACCAACAGGGTGGCACAAGGAGTCAGGCGGCATTGGCAGAAGTAAATCAAATTCTGCAATGGGCAGAGTGAACGGTTTTGGCCATCTCGGCAGTTCACATTCCAGGGGTAGACAACTGGAAAGCAGACTACCTCAGCAGGGAAAAGATAGACCACGGCGATTGGAGTCTTCACCCAGATGTTTTCCAAATGATTACGTAAAGATGGGGAGACCCAGAAGTAGATATGATGGCATCAATGTACAACCACAAGGTGCCAAACTTCATTGCAAGAAGCAGAGACCTCCGTTAGCCCTTCTGCCCAGGGTCATATGAAAGGTAAGGACAGGTGGAGTACCATCCATCCTAGTAGCCCCATACTGGCCTCGTCGCACATGGTTCACAGATCGGCAGATGCACTGTTCCACCTTCCCGACAGGTCAGACCTTCTATCTGAAGGTCCCATATTCCACCCGAATTCTGCTCGGCTCAGTTTATCAGCCTGGCTCTTGAAGCCTCAATAATGACCAGTTCAGGCATCCTACCCAAAGCTCTACCCACAATGTTGAGAGCCAGAAAGCCAGTATCGGCTAATATATATCACAGAGTGTGGAAAACATTTATTATCTAGTGTGAGATCAACCACAAAAGTCCACAAATTTGGGACGAGAGTAATCAACTACGATACTGACACCTGAAATTAAACTCTTTTTTTACATATATTATAATATTGGCTTTGAAAACTACTTCTAACTTTGCCATAAAGTATTTGCATGACGCTTTTACATTACCTGCCGCCCCATGTTGCTATACGAGGGGGCTGCCATATTTGTGCAGCAGGAGTCCGTTAGAAATTGCTAACAGGCTGAGGTTGGCAAAGTCAGAGAGTCAGGCTTAGGAACTTCAGCTAACAATTATATACAAAAACAAACCTCTCAGCAAGAAAAGATCACCATGACCTATAGGTAACATTTAATGTACATTCATATGTTAAAATTCATTTTTTAGTGTCCTTATCACTTTAAGACTTGCTCCCACTTATTACCACCCCATCCCTTCATGGGATCTCAACCTGGTACTGTTGGCCTTACAAGAGTTTCCGTTTGAGCTGTTACAATCAATTTGACTTTCAACACTCACGATCAAGGTAGTATTTCTTCTAGCGATGACATCTGCAAGACGAGTCACGGAACTTGCTGCCTTGTCCTGCAAGCCTCCGTACATTATTTTTCATAAGGATAAGGTGGTCCTGAGACCAACACCAGATTTCCTTCCCAAGGTGGTTTCGGACTTCCACTTAAACAAAGATATAGTTGTACCATCATTCTGCATTGATCACAAGACACCCCAGGAACAGAAGCTTCATACGCTGGATGTAGTCCGGGCCCTAAAGACTAAAGCTCCCCATAGACGCAACGATCTTTCCCTGCCGAACGACCGATCTTAGGGAAGTCCGACCAATCTGTCAAATTATCGTGCGGTTAGTGGGATACAAACGATCGTACATCTTACGATCTTTATCGGTCCCCATGCAATCTACCTATGTTTGCAGGGCCAAGCAGGCTGCGATCCTTCAGTTTTGCTGGCAATATCACCTGAAATGGTCTTTTTAATTGATGGACACAGCAGGCATTTAAACGATCGTTTTGAGACAATCGTGGTCTTTCAAAAATCTTTACGTCTATGGCCAGCTTTATGCAGAGGCCACAAAAGATATCAGGAAGGTAGACAACCTTTTTGTATTACTTGAAGGACCTGAGAAAGGGTCTCGGTTCTACCAAAGCAACACTGGCAAAGTGGATAAAAACCACCATACTCGAGGCCTACAATGTCAGGGGAAAGACTACTCCCTTCGGTGTCAAAGCTCATTCTACCAGATCGCTCAGTACTTCCTGGGCAATCAGACATCAGGCTTCCGCAGAGCTGGTTTGTAGGGTGGCAGTACGGTCTTCACTGCATTCCAGGTTTTACAAGATCCATACACTCACCTCAGCAGAAGCAAGGTTTGGGAGGAAGGTGTTAAGGGCAGTTTTGCATGAACACTGAAAGGATTGTCCCACCCTCATGGGTAGCTTTGGGACGTCCCCATGGTGCCTGTGTCCCCCAATCTAGGCAAGAGAAAAATAGATTTTTGTACTTATCATTAAATCCTTTTCTCTTGTCCTACATTGGGGGACACAGGCCTTCCCTCCCCGTATTGGTTTTTCAAATATGAGATTTATAAATCTAGTTAATGGCTTCAGCCAGAAGTTTTTTCATGGTTCAAATTTGTTAAGGCCAGTTGGCCAAAAATTCAACAGTTGCCTTTTTCCTTCAGGCTTAGGAACACGGCACAGCTGCCTTGGGGAAGGGCTCCTCTTCTTGTTTGGCATATAATAGAGCAGGGGATAAAGCCAGTGCAGGAGGAGGAGCTTCCATAACCTTTTAAGCTGGCCATAGACGCAACGATCCGATCGTACGAATCCTCGATTCGTACGATTTTCGGATCGTGTGTGGAGCGTTCCGACATTTGTCGTGCCATGCCGATCGGTCGTTTGGTCGATCGGCCAGGTTAGAAAATTTTTGTCGGCTGCCGATAATATCTTTGCGTCTATTGCAGATCGTACGATTTTCAGTGGGAGACCGTCACTAGGTTTTTAATCGTACAACTTTCGTACGATCCTTGTCAGGGGCAGAACGTCAGCTGATCTGTGCTTTTTACTACTTTAGTTGATCTGAAGGTTAGTGACAGGTCGGGAGATGCAAAGATCCGATCGTTGGAATAATCTTACGATCGGATCTTTGCGTCTATGGCCAGCTTAAGTGTCCTTTCTCCAGCAACTGGATCTTCATCCCCATGGTGCCTGTGTCCACCAATGTAGGACAAGAGAAAAGGATTTAACGGTAAGTACAAAAATCTATTTTTTGAATACATGTCTCAACTGGAGGTATTTATACAAGGGGAGCTGTGTTTCTTGGGTCTTGTCTTGGATTTGCCTAAGTTGAAAAATCTGTGTGTTCCAGGAGATCACTCGGATATTTAATATGGTTTCTAGACCAGAAAAAAAAGTCTTACAGGATATACCCATAAGGCAGGTAGTGGTATTTCAATGGAGGGTAGAGGCCCAAGAGTTTAGTCACAATAGTCCATGCTTTGTGTGGGGAAAAGAGTGTAGATGGTAGTGGTGGGGCATCTTTGGAGTGTCTGGAAACTACTTACGCCCTCCTGGGATGCGAGAATTGATGCCTCGAGAATGGTATTAGGGTTGTAGAAGAATTTAATGATATATAGTGAGATGTTATTAAAAATCTTCTTTAGTATCTATCAATCATATCTTCTCATGTATATGTCTTGACAAGTCATTTCTGCTTCTGCATACACCAGAATGCCTCTGTATTTATATACAATATCTCTATCTTTCATACTGCTAGCAGTTGATTGTATGATTTTACTTTAGGTCAAAATATATGTTAAATTGTTATGAGATTGATTTGAATGATTTCTGCAAGAGTTTATATTTTAACGTTTCTACCATTTAATTTCTTTGTTTGCTCAGGCTGAGTGGAGAGAGCGGCATCAAACAGCCAATAATACCTGTAAAGCGTTACAAGAACATGCAGAGGAACTGCGAGCAAAAAACAAAGAAAATGAAAACTCCATAAGCAGATTGCAGTCTAGGCTGAAAGAAAAAGAAGAAGCCTTTGAGAAATCATTCAGACTATCGGAAGAAATGGATGCTAGAGTTAAAAAAGAACACAAAAAGTTTCAAAATGTATGTTTGCATTTTTTACTTTTAATTTCAAATATTTGAAATTCCAATGCATTTTGTTCTTGTTTTGTGCATAAACCATCTTATCTGATTTTCCACTGTAATTTGTATTCCAGCTTTTATCAGAATATGAATCTCTTGGAAAGGAACACGAACGTGTAAAAGTAAGGGAACTGTTTCAAAATGTATTTTAATCTGTGTTATACTGCAAATGGAATACCAAACTACTTCAGAATTGTTTCTGGAATATATATGTATCCTTTCAGAACATGTTTAAATAGTTCCCACTATCTTTGTAGTGCTATGTTATCTTATCACCAATCTTTTATTCATCTTTTGTTTCCCTCTTTTTTCCCCAAAGGACACACTACATTTCACAGAGAATAAATTATGTGTTGCACATGATGAAATTAATGAACTAAAAAGGTATATTTATTTTTATTTAATATTTAAATATTCAAAATGTATTTTAAGTGCCAAGTTGTTAGGCCAACCCTGCCCCCCCCTTTCAAGTGATACTAGCCACTTCGTATCAGACTGCACTTGCTTTTTTAAAGAATTCACCAGTTTGAGATACTTTCCTCTGAGCTTTTCACAGCCATGTACTTCTGGTGTTCCAGGACATGCACATTACAAGGCCTTCTTACCACTACCTGTACTGTGCATATGCCCAACATCAATAGGCACACCTGAAATTAATGCATCCCTGGTATTTTACATTAATGTATGTTAAAGGGCAAGGAAAGGCAAATAAATAAAATCCCATTTTTACTTTCTTTAATGAAAAAGAAATCTATCTCCAATATACTTTAATTTAAAAATGTGTACCGTTTTTAGAAGAAACCTGACTGTATGTAGTGAAATTCTCCCTTCATTTAGTGCTGTGGATAAGAATTGTCAGACGGTCCCTAACTTCTGGCAGGGAAACAATCATATTTATGAACAGCAGGGGGAGCCCCTGCCTTACCAGCCATGCAAAACTCAAGCAGCTTTGTTTTTTGATCGTTTATGATGATCCCTAAGAAGCCCAGACCACACTGAGCATGTATATGTAGTCTAGTCTTGCAAAGATGTATAATAAAGTTACAAGATGACAGCCCCCTGTGGCCAACTTTGAAAGCATAAATCATTTGTTTGATGATGTTGTGGTGCAGTAAGTTCATGTTTATGTTTAGTATACAAAATACAGCATTTATAGCCTTATTTTATTTTACACTTTCCTTGCCCTTTAAGCATTTCACAACTATCTCTGATCTACAGTATACCTAAAGCTGGCCATAGACGCAAAGACACGATTTTTGGATCGTGTGTGTAGTGTCCCTACATTTGTCTTGCCATGGCGATTGGTCGTTCAGTCGAAAAGATTTCTGTCGGCTGCCGATAATATCTCTGCATGTATTGCCTATCTGAAGATTTTCAGTGGGAAACTGTCACCAGCTTTGTTGGACATAACTTTCGTATGATTGCTGAAGGGGCAGAACATCGGCTGATATGTTCTTTTACTACTTTATTTGATCTGAATGGTTAGTGGCAGGTCGGGAGATAGGGACATCTGATCGTTCGTCCTATATTGCAGGTAGATCTTTGGGTCTATGGCCAGCTTAACTCTATCCTCGTTCAACTTTGGCATCATTCCTCCAGGAGAGTGAAATGGTTTGTATAAAATGACTTGGGTTTAGTTTGTGAACCAATTTGATCAGGTCATTCTGTGGTCTTTTAACACAATGTAAATACTACAGTGTGTTTCTGCTTCAGTAACATGTTGTTATTGTATCTTGTGTTTGTAGTCTTCACTCTTTAAAGCTTTGCAAGAGAAGAAGGCACTATATAAATTATAATATTTAATGCCATTGAAGCAATGCTGTTTTCTAAGTACTTAAAGGAACTGTAACACAAAACAATTACTTCTACCCTGCACTTATAAAATCTGTAGCCTGCACAAAGTTTACTATTTTCAATACTTTATTAAAAAATACCTCAGTATAACTGAACGTCTAGTCTACTTAAATAAGCAGCTGGGGCGACATTCACACTCCAAGATCCAACGTGTGGCACTCAACATCCCCTCCTTGTCCGACTTTTGCCAAAACTGTTAATTGTTTCTGCTGTATGGAGTCTTTTTTTTCAGCTGCTTTATATGTCTTCATATTCATTTAATTTAGTTACTTGGAGAGGGTACGTGTTGCCAGTGTTTCTTTTTGATATTTTATTTTCTAAGAGCAGCAAAGGCCACACTGACCTGTGTGCTACAGAGATAATTCATCTGATGCATGAAACAGGGCAACTAAAAAATCCTCCGTACAGCTTGCTGTAACAATTGACTTCTAGTTTGAGCAGAGCCCAGGCTAGGAGGAGATGTTGAGTGCTGAATGATGGATCTTGCAGAGGGACTGTCGCCCCGTCACCTTATTTAGTAGACGGAAGCAGAGTTACAGCACAATATTTTTAATAAAGCATTGCAAATAGTAAACTTTTGCAGGCTAAAGCTTATGCAGGGTAGACTAGATTTTGTACTAATATGAATTTAGTGTTACAATACCTTTAAAGGGATACTGTCATGGGAAAACATTTTTTTCAAAATGCATCAGTTAATAGTGTTGTTCCAGAAGAATTCTGCATTGAAATCCATTTCTCAAAAGAACAAACAGATTTTTTTATATTTAATTTTGAAATCTGACATGGGTCTAGACATATTGTCAATTTCCCAGCTGCCCCAAGTCATGTGACTTGTGCTCTGATAAACTTCAATCACTCTTTACTGCTGTACTGCAAGTTGGAGTGATATCACCCCCTCCCTTTCCCCCATCCAGCAGCCTAACAACAGAACAATGGGAAGGTAACCAGATAACAGCTCCCTAACACTAAAGATAACAGCTGCCTGGTGGATCTAAGAACAGCACTCAATAGTAAAAACCCATGTGCCACTGCGTACTATTCAGTTATATTGAGAAGGAAGCACAACAGCCTGCCAGAAAGCAGTTCCCTCCTGAAATTGACAAAATGGCTAGCCCCATGTCAGATTTCAAAACTGAATATAAAAAAAATCTGTTTGCTCTTTTGAGAAATAGATTTCATTGCAGAACTCTACTGGAGCAGCACTTTTAACTGATTTTACTATGACAGAATCGTCATCAGAATCGTAAAACGACACCTGTGCTATTAGTATTCAGTGCATGTTCCGCCGAGTGGCAGAATGCAGAATTTGTGAATCTATTGTTTTGTATAAATAAGCTGCTGTCTAGCAATGAGGGCAGCCATTCAAAAGAGAAAAGGCTCAGGTTACACAGCAGATAGCAGATAAGCTCTATAGAACATAATGGTGTTATCTGTTATGCACTGTTTAACCTGTGCCATATAGCATTTTTTCAATTTCTGACATTTCTACACATTTCCTCAGAATTTTTATATGAATTATAGTAGTGCTTTTCTGAAGCCAACAGATCAGTTTCAGTGCAGGGAAGTAGTACATGAGATTTGCATTACTTTAAAACACTTTTTAATCATTTTCAGGCGTTACAATTCCTTTAAATGACACACACAAGTATTAGGAAGGGCTTTATTTCAATATATATCAAACTGCCTTCACCTTTGCAGTGATTATTTTATAGCAGCTAGAGAGATATAGTAAGCTGTATGTGACTTGGGGCATTGGGGTTACAAGTCAAGTCATAAGAAGCCTCAGTGTGGCCATCTTTGAAAGTGCAGAATTCATGCTAATAATTCATAATGGGTCTGAATTTGCTATGGACTTTACAGGTTTAGAAATGACACACAATATGTTAGGCATTGCAGCACAGTTGCTTTATAGCATTGCTATAGTTTATTAATGTGCATATTTTTTTGCTTGTCATAACTAGCTAATAATTGCTTTGTGCTTGATGTCTTTTAATGCCTAAAACAGATCAGTTGTGAAACTGGAAGGTCAAATTAAACAACTAGAGCATGAGCATATGGTAAAGCTTCGTCAATTAGCCGAAGGCCAGATATGGCAATCTAATGCTAAGTAAGTTCTTTTGTGGTTTAGTAATTAATTGTGCTGATATTTAAATTCTTATTTACTTCTTGCTGGTGTTATGAACTTACTATATGGGCTAGTCATACAAGGCTAAACGGTCAGCATCTTTACCAAAAAGCTTCTTTTTTCTCCTGCTGTTGTTATTATTGCCTTAAACCTGTATTTTTGTGATGGGCTTCCCTAGCCAGCAAAAGAAATTTCAGTGTTCTTACAGTGTTCCCTTTTATATTGCCCACTAAGGTGATGGTTACTATGAAGGTAATAGAACAGTAACACCAAAAATGAAAAGCATTTTAAAGTAATTAAAATGTAATGTACTGTTGCGATGCATTGGTAAAAGTTATGTGCTTGTTTTAGAAAGACTACTATAGTTTATGTAAATAGGCTACTGTTTAGGCATGGGGCAGCCATTCAAGCAAAAAGGAGAAAAGGCACAGGCTACTTTGCACATAACAGATAAGCATCTGGTATCTGCTATGTAGCCTGTGCTATGAATGGCTGCCCCCATGGCTACACAACAGCATATTTATATAAACTTTATTTGTGTTTCTAAAACAAGCACAGCATGTTTACCAGTTCAGAGAAACCGTACATTATATTTGAATTACTTTAAAACACTTACATTTTCACTGTTCCTTTAAAGAAACCCTAATATTTGTGATCATTTCACTATTATATGTTTTTAAATGTCAAGGAAAGTCTAAATCACTGGTGGATTCCAAATCATAGGTACCCCTCAGTGATTATAATAGCTTGCCCACCCCTTTCCAGTGCAATTTTCTGCTAGCACGAGCACTGACTTGGGGTTCTTTTCAGAGAACACTACAGAGTGATCTTCTTCTGTTTGTTCACATGTGCAGGGTGAAAAAGCTGGCTTTTTCTTGATGTTTGGCTTTTCACTACTGCATATGCGCACCTTCACATCACAGGAATATCACTCACTCCTTGGTGCTCACTGAGTGGAACCCTGGACCAATGCAGTTTTCTGCTAACAGGAGTTCCGACCATGTAAGTGCTTACAAACATTGGGTGGTGCCTAAAATTTGGCAACCAGTATGGTGTATAATGTGATGCATTGGTAAAAGTTATGTGCTTGTTTTAGAAAGACTACTCTAGTTTATGTAAATAGGCTACTGTTTAGGCATGGGGGCAGCCATTCAAGCAAAAAAAAGAGAAAAGGCACAGGCTACTTTGCACATAACAGATAAGCATCTGTTATCTGCTATTTAGCCTGTGCTTTGAATGGCTGCCCCCATGGCTACACAACAGCATATTTATATAAACTTTATTTGTGTTTCTAAAACAAGCACAGCATGTTTACCAGTGCAGAGAAACAGTACTGAATTACGTTTAAACACAATTTTTTGATGTTACTGTTCCTTTAAAGAAACCCTAATGCTTGTGATCATTTCACACTATTATAGGTTTTTAAATGTCAAGGAAAGTCTAAATCACTGGTGGATACCAAATCATAGGTACCCCTCAGTTATTATAATAGCTTGCCTGGCCAGTGCAGTTTTCTGCTAGCACGAGCACTGACTTGGGGTTCTTTTCAGAGAACACCACAGAGTGATCTTCTTCTTCTGTTTCTTCACATGCGCAGGGTTAAAGAGCTGGCTTTTTCTTGAAGTTTGGCTTTTCACTACTGCATATGCGCACCTTCACATCACAGGAATATCACTCCTTGGTGCTCGCTTAGCGGAACCCTGGACCAATGCAGTTTTCTGCTAACAGGAGTACTGACCATGTAAGTGCTTACAAACATTGGGTAGTACCTAAAATTTGGCAACCCCTGTGGTGTATAATTTCCTTTTCCATTAATAATTGTTAAAATACTATGCAGTTGTAGTGGCAGGTCTAAAACAAAATTA
>CM044431.1:176296873-176345695 GCA_024363595.1 Xenopus borealis
AGAGATAGCAGACAGGCAGGAGGAGACACGAGTTAGGAGTTCTAGGTTGAGATCAGGAGAAGAGAGATAGATCTGAGTATCGTCAGCTTAGAGGTGGAAAACCGTATGAGCTGATTAATTTGCGGAGGGAGGAAGTATATAGGGGAAATAAGAAGGGTCCCAGGACAGAGCCTTGAGGAACCCCAACAGAAAGAGGTAGGTTAGAAGATGCTACTCTGTTGTAGGAGACACTGAAGGAAAGATTGGTGAGATGAGAAGAGAACCAGGACAGGAATGTGTCACGAAGGCCAAGAAAATGGAGGGACTGGAGGAGAAGAGGGTGATCTACAGTGTCAAATGCTGCTGAGAGATCAAGTAGTATTAGTATTGAGAAATTTCTGTTGGCTTTAGCTGTCAAAAGGTCATTAGTTAGCCGGTTCAGGGCAGTTTCAGTGTAGTGTTGTGGTTTAAAACTAGATTTTAGGGAGTCCAGCAGATTATTGTCAGAGAGGAATGAGGTTAATCGGTTGTAAACTAGGTGCTCAAGTAGTTTAGAGATGAAAGGTAGAAGAGAGATAGGTCGGAGGTTGTCAAGATTGGAGTGATCAAGAGAGGGTTTTTTGGAGGGTGACTAGAATTTTTTAGTTGAGAAGGCAATAGTGCAGTTGAGAGCAAGAGATTAAAAAGATGAGTTAAGGCTTTGATTAGACAAGGATTGCTATTGCAGAGAAGTTTTGAAGGAATAGGATCAAGTGGACAGGTGGTAAGAGACCAAAAGTTTTGAGACTTCCTCATCAGTGACAGGGGTGAAGGAGCACAAGAGAGACTGGGGAGTGTGGAAGGAGGGTGGTGGAAGCCTAGAGGGGTTGAGTAGTGTAATGTCAATTTTGTTTTTGAAGTGCTCAGCAATATCTTGAGACAGATGTGCATGGAGTGGGTGGAGAAGGGGTGATATTACCCTGTGTACAGATAAACTAATTTTACTATTTAAAATGTTATCTTTAGCCAAATGAATGTTTTTTTAACACTTTTGTAATGGTGTGCGGGGCAGCCATCTCAGGTTATCATGAGCAAGCATTATCCTGTGCTTACAGAAACAGCTAGCACAGCACCGTGCAAGTCCTTTCAGGCAGCTTTTGCCTCACCTATTGAGTTGTAATCTCTAGGTCCTATATGACGCATCTTTTCCTATTTCCTACACTGGGGGCTATTCTCACACCTACAACTAAGTGGTACATTTTTATATTATGAGGAAACTCATTTAGAGGACTCTGAAACTCTTGTGTTGTCCTGGGTACCATAAAAAATTTTGGTGTGCCACACCCATCCTTCAGCTCTCTTACTTTTTTACTAGACAAAACTTATGCATGCAAGCGTTAGCCGGTTGGGTCTACAACTAACTTGCATTTGTAAGTTAGTTCACTTATGCAGCTGCAGAAATGTATCAGGGGCTGTTTTGCCAGCTCAACCTTCACTTTGTTTACCATAAGCTATGTATCTCACTGCTTCCTAAACAATAGTGCTAAGTTTTGACACATCATAGGACTGTTGTACCTTGAGGTATAATGTTTATGGTTACTTATAAACTTAATGTTAGAAATGTAGAGATTCTAACAACTGCCACAATTCTTACTTTAATTTTTCAAACATTAAAGGTACAGTTCTCCTCCAGAAAAGGATGTTTCATATGACACTTTTCCATCTAAAGCCAAATGGAAAGACTGTGATAACCAGGAGAGCCCCATTCTAAAGGCTTTGAGAGATTTGGAAGAAGATAAGAAAATGAAAAGTTGGGGCACCCAAACAGCAAAGGAGAATGTTGTTTCTAGTAAGTATGCCGGAACATGCTATATTACTAACGGATATGTGCCTTTCCTTTATAAACTTTTTATAGAAAGTGTTCATGAGTACAATTACAAAATTTATAATATATATATATATATATATATATATATATTTTTTTTTTTTTTTTGTACGATGGGTTTCTGATATATGCTGGCCATTCCTTATTCCTCTCAAGCTTTATTTGATTTTAGAAATTTAGTGACACACATCAAATCCAAAAATAGTTTGGAGTTTTTTAGGTCTGTTAAAGTTAAGCAGAGGACTTTGTAAATAAGGATTAGCAGTCTAAAGCTATTTTCATGTTTACATTTATTTTTAAATCAGTTCACACAGGATTATATTTACTTTGGTAGGGGTGGAGAATGTAGTCCTACTCACCTTCCTGGGTTATACACATATTATTCTGCACAGTACTAGACAAGAGAAAGCTCATTATCCCTGGTTGCACTGGTTGGAGTGGGGCTAAATAATCCCATCCTCTCTAGTGTTAAAAAAGTTTTTGCTCTGGGTCACTTTCCATATTTAATAGAAAGATATATATATTAATTAAAATGTATAACAGATTTTAAACACAACCCAGTCGGCTTTAGGTAGAGCATTTGTGTATTGTATTTATAGATACATTTTGCACAGTTTAGGGCAGCCTTTGGAAATAACAAGGCTACTAAAGTAGTAACCAAGGAGAATGAGGCTGGGTGCAGGTAAAATGTGTACAAAATAGCAAAAAAATACCTCACTCAACAGGCTCAGTAGAATAACTGATTTTAATAGAAAAATAAAAGATATTCCAACGTTTCGATCGCATCATAGTGATCTTCCTCAGGGAAAAAACTAACAAGAGTGTAAGCAGTGCAACCCTTAAGAACACTCCCTCTGTGCAAAACATTGCACCAAACAGGAATTCAATTAATTACCATAGAAACCCAGATTGGGAGTGAAAAACTAAAGAAAACCTTCCTAACAAAGATTAGTCCAAGTTATGGAAAATCATTAAAATAAAGCTGATGTTGTTGGGTTAATCATAGCATAATACAAAGCAACAAAGTAGTGGATGCAGTTTCTTGGGAATATGCAAAGATCCAAGTGGGGCAAATAGGATTAACTAGATATTGCATAGCAGGTTGAATATTGCCCAAGCACTGGGTCCAAAAGAAGGCAGTAGAGTCTTATCCAAACCAAAACTGAGCGCAGATTCAAAAGTGATAAACTATCAAAAAATGGCCAGAGTGGACTGCATCACTGAACATAGTAGTGACAGGACTGTATGAGGCTCAGGGATTAGAGGCCCCTTATCACAGATAACCTGGAACAGTGCAGAAACAATTATCAGAGAGAGCAGTAATAAACACTGTAGCCACTAGGGGTCAGGCTTCTTAAACACAATAAGAAATGGGACTCGGTTGATCTATACCTCTCACAACCTTTATTGTCACTACTATGTTAGGTGATGCAGTATAGAATGTTGCTTGTTAGAATGAAAACTGTCCTTTGCCACTTAAACTAGTAGTTTTCTTACTACTTCCACTCAAAAAACATAGAAAATCAGTATAAAATATACATTGTAAAAATAATTTTATTACACTTACATTTATATGTAATGGCAGTTGCTAATGAAAGCAGTATCTGCCTGTCCTTTGCCATAATCCCCTTATATGCCTTATTTCTGCATACATGTACTATTGAAGCAATGCTTTAGTAGTGAGCAGAGCTGTGGAGTCAGGAGCAATTTTGGGTATCTGGAGTCCAAGTCGGCAAAATGTTTCTGTCTCCTAATAACTTTAAAGAGAAGCACTGAGAATAATCAAATCAGGTTGAAGAACTTCTATGAAGGAGGATATGGCAGAAGCAATTCTATTTCTGAATTGTATTGAACAGTTATTCTACACCTACTGTATATGCCAAGTTAAATTAATTTATACGTTGCTTTAGGTTTTCCAATTGTTTTACGCTTATATAGTTTAACCTTGATTTTGTTATACAATTACCAAAGGATTTGGTTTATGTTTTTTCATCACTTTGGCAGTGATAAAATGCCTTTTATGTTGTAACTTCTTTCAATCAACATGGAAACTACATTAGTATATTAAAGGAACAGTAACGCCAAAAATGAAAGCATTTTAAAGTAGTTAACATGCAAAATACTTTAAGCATGCACTGGTAAATGCTGTGTTTGCTACAGAAAGACTACTATAGGTTATATAAGCAAGCTGCTGTGTAACCATGGGACAGCCATTTAAGCTGAAAAAAGGAGAAAAGGCACAGGTTACATAGCACATAACAGTTACGCTGTGTTTTATCTGTTATGTTCTTTGTACCTGTGTCTTTTCTCCTATTTTCCAGCTTGAATGGCTGCCCCCATGGCTACACAGCAGCTTATTTATTATAAATAATAGTAGTCTTTATGAAACAAACACACAGCTTTTACCAGTGTAGATAAATGCATTATAATTTAATACCTTTGATACACTTTCAGTTTTTAGTGTACTGTGACCTTAAAAACAGAGGAGTTGGTGGTGGTACCATAAGCTGAGGAGTTGGAGTCAAAGGATTTATGTGCCAACTCCACAGCCCTGGTAGTGAGCTCTGCTCCTTAGGGTAGGGACACACTGGCAGATTCAGGGAGATTTAGTCCCCTGGCAACTAATTGCCTGTTCTTCTGGGCAACAATCTCCCTGAACGGCCTTAGTCGTCTGTGTTAAGCACATGCAGCACTTAGTTTTCCAAAATCGCCCGAAGTTGCCTCATGAGGAAACTTCAGGCTACTTTGGAAAACAAAGCACCTATTGTTATGAATTTTGTATAATCTCTATGTTGCATTGATAAATAAATGTTGTTGGGTATTGCAGAATCTGGCAGGAGGCAGACTGTTGAGTTCTCAGGCTGCTGGAGCCCATGCGGATCTCCTGGAAAACATACATATCGTCATGAAAGACTTAACTCTCCTTCTGGTCCCAGGTCTTCATCTGTACCACCATCTAACAGGAAATCAACTGTTGTTACTCCAAGTAAGCAGACTTTAGAAGATGTTAATGTCTCTTTGTTTTATTCCAAAATGAAGTGGAACCACATCAATAGTAGAAAGAAGAAAACCAAGCAGTAAGATGTACTAGGAGTGACTTTGGGTCATGATTGTTCTTTTGTGTTTGGGTTATAATTTCTGCAGAATATGTTCAATCCATGCAGGGACTGTTCAGTCAGTTTCCTGGGCCTTTCTTTGTAGTATTGGACATTTTTATTTCAATAGAGTTGCTGATGGTGGAAAACCATATATAAGTACCACATATTATTTCGTAGGTGAGGCAGTGTTACATTGAAAGCTTTCCCATTTATTTGAGAAGATAAAACTCACAAAATTATTGGAGCATAAGCCACTATAGATAAAAATAATTGGTGACATTTTGTGGTAGTGCAACATTTATAGATGTGCCTATCTATATACAGCAGGTTAAAGGGGTGGTTCACCTTCAAATTAACTTTTAGTATATTGTAGAAGGGCCAATTCTAAGAAACTTTTCAATTGGTCTTCATTATTTATTTTTCATAGTTTTTTAATGATTTGCAATTTTCTTCTGTTTCTTTGCAGCTTTCAAATGGGGGTCACTGACACCATCTAAAAACAAATGCTCTGTAAGGCTACAAAATGTATTGTTATTGCCACTTTTTATTACTTATTCTATTCAGTCCCTCTCCTATTCATATTCCAGTCTCTTATGCAAATCAATTCAGGGTTGCTAGGGTAATTTTACCTTATAAACCAAATTGCTGACATGGCAAACTAGAGAGCTGCTGAATAAAAAGTTAAATAATTATAAAACCACAAACAATAAAAAATGAAAACCAATTGCAAATTGTCTCAGAATATCACTCTCTACATTATACTAAAAGTTAACTCAAAGGTGAACAACCCCTTTAAGTAACCAGCCCACCTTATTCTATAGCTAATGTGCCTGCTGCTTAGGGCCAGGTTAAGTCTGCAAATTTACTATAGGCCGTAAATGCAAGAGTTCTTCCTAAGGAGTATTTTTTGTACAACATCAAGTGCCATGGTAGAGAACAAGACAGAAACAGTGGGGTGTACAAACGTGTAGTGCCCTTGCATAGCATGTCAATAGCACACTGGGAAATCATATGTTGATAGTAATAGATTATGGTTCAGAGAGTTTTTAAATGAACAGTTCAGTGTACAAATAAAAACTAGATAAATAGACTGTGCAAAATAAAAAAATGTTTCTAATATAGTTAGCCAAAAATGTAATGTATAAAGGCTGGAGTGACTGGATGTCTAACATCAAAACATAACTTCCTGCTTTTCAGCTCTCTAACTCTGAGTTAGTCATCGACTTTAAGGGGGGCACATGGGGCATAACTGTTCAATGAGTTTGCAATTGATCATCAGTCAGCATGCAACTCAGATTCAACAGCAAACAATTATGACCCATGTATAGGGTTGCCACCTTTTCCTGAAAAAAATACCGGCCTTCCTATATATTTATCTATTTTTCCTATTAATAACATTGGGTTCAAACATCAAAAATACCAGCCAGGCCGGTAAAATACCGGCCAGGTGGCAACCCTACCCATGTACCCCCCCCCTCAAGTCACTGATTGGTTACTACCTGGGAACCAATCCGTGGAAACTAAGAGAGCTGCAAAGCAGGAAGTAGTGTTCTGGCTATTATGTTACACATCCAGTCACTATATTGAAAACATTTTTTATTTTGCACAGCTCACATATAGATCTCTTGGTAACGTGCCTGTCATAAGGGTAATTGCAGCATATCACAAAGTAAAAGGATCTGTGTATCTTTAATCTAGAAAGTGAAGGACTATAATGGTGAAGTATCACCGGAACTTAGATTTGTCCCTGCAGTCCGTTACACTTACAGGGAAGGGAGATGCACACAGTGAAAACTTTGATGGTATAAACGCTGCCTTTTGCTGAATTACTAAGAGTTGAAGAGAGTCGTGGCAGCGTCTCTGTTGCAGCTTGAATTGCTTGTTTGTAGGGTAAATCAACACAGATTCTTCTGTGTGTTGGCCCAGCGGTCCCGTCTTTCAATGAAGGAATCAAAGCATTAAATTTGACTCAGTAGTTATTATAAAAAAGGGGGAAATATTTATTTAATCAAAACAGGCCCAACTAATTTCATATCACATGTACTTAATCAGGGGCATGCATCTTGTTGTGATGTATGCCCCTGATTAAGTACATGTGATATAAAACACATTGGGCCTGTTTTGACTTGCCGCAGCGCTCACATCTGACTGACATACCTAGTTTATATGTTTATACTGAACAATCCCTTTAATAATCATTACTGATATTCAAAAAGCGTATTTTAAAAGTTTACCCTATTCTGAAGCAAATGAAACATGCAATCGGCATGAAGTGCAATCTGAATAAATGATTAGCACTTAGTTTTGCATCTTCTTGCTGGGTTGTGAGCCCATAGCAACAATAGGCAGGAGAGGAGAATTTCTGGTAAATTATTATTGTCTGACTTTGAAAAATGTATCTAAATATCCTTTATGTGTGTTTATTGGAATATTAACTGTACTCGTATATTACAGTAATCTGGTGCTTTTCTAAGTATTGATTGTTGGCTCTTCTTCTTTTCAGCAAAGCGGGAGTTGATGCTTGCACCTTTGTCAGTAAAATACAGCCCAAAACGATCTCCAAGAGAGAACTTTTCTCCAGGTTTAAGCCAACTACTAAGTAATGAGGAAAACAATATGACAAGGTGATTGTTAAATTACCTCGACATTTCCATACCTAAGCATTTTTATAGTTCTCTCCAATAAAAACAAATGGTGCATTAATATTCTTTAATAACCAATTCTGGTTAGGTATAATGGAACACCAAATTCTTTTCAACTGTCGTGACTGGGCCCTAAAAATCCCCTAAACCCTACATGAACAAAAAATACATTTGTATTTATATGGACTGACAGGCTGAATAGAATAGCAATAGCTTGTTTATCGACTGGACCATAAAAAACATAAAAATCTTAAAAGGAAAATCTAGTTACTTGGGTTACACAGCGTTGTAAAAATATAAATCACTATACATTATGCTATGCATAATAGATTATTGCAAAGATACTACAAAGATACACAAGCTTGTTTTAATCAGTAACCGTTTCATATATGTGGAAACAAGTTGGATATCTCAGTCCTAAACTTAAACAAATTTCATCTTCTTTATAATTTAATTCAGCTAACAGACCACTTTGTTGTCCTGTATATGATATGCAATGTAAAGCAGAGGTCCCCAACAGCCGGGCTGCGACCCAGAACCGGGCCACAGACAGTCCTGAACTGTGCCACTGAGCCTAGGCTCAAATTAACGGCACGCTAAATTGGATGCCGAGCCCCTGGCCCTTGAAATTTTTTTGCCTCGACACTGGTCACCTAACCAAAAAAGGTTGGGGACCCTGATGTAAAGTATCAGTGTAACTAGGGAGGGAAATCCTGTTCCATTTAGAATACTACAGACAGACTCATTTATGACTGTAAATCGCAGTACAGCTGCCTTTAAATATACTAGTCACATTTCAAAAACATGTCCCTCATGTTCAAAAACTAGTCTCTCATTTTGTGTTACCGACCATTAAAATGTGATAAAATAATTGAAAATAGGAGCCCTAATCTACAGTTTGCATCACATTTGTAGATTTGATGTTGTTTGGGACGATTCTCTTAAAAACCCAAGTCCGAGAAAGAAACTTGAGTTCTTGTCTCTGGAAGATCCAGAAGGTAAGTCATCAATGTGTTTTTCCCACTTCTACAGAGCTAAGTCTGCAAAATTAAGATAATTCAAATTGTGGTTCTTGGGGGTTCCATTCCTCCTGAATAATCACCAGTAGCTCAACATAAGCAGGAGTGAAGCAGGGTTGAAACCATGGACCCCTTGGCTGGACATTATTTCTAGTAAGCAGCCTCTTGGAAGACAGGGATTATGCCAGTCTTTCTAAAATTTTACTAAACATAGAATAGGTTGGTTGTGGAATCCCCTGTAAAGTAGCCAGATACACCACCTATGCTTAGGGGTAACAACTTTCAAGGTGTCTGTAGTAGAGGGTACCAACATAGACACATTTTCCCTTCAACTGAGGATGTCACAGAGGAGGGGACACTGCTAGGAGGAGGGCTGGGTTCCACAGTGGCAGATGGTATACAGACAGCACAGATTGGGTCCCTCTGTCTTAACATGAGGGACAGGAAGAAAGTGTGAAAGAGACCAGCTGAACTTGTCCAGATATGATGTGATGCAGAGAAGGAATAGAAAAGAGCTAACTGTGACCAAACCATAATTGATATCTCTGAGTAATGTGAAAATGTTCCTCTGACTGGAGGTACAGAAAACAGAATAAAAGCACACCATAAGCGCACGCCATCCCCCCCAACAGACCTGCTGCATAAGGCAGTCTGGGAGGGCTGATTTGCAGGGAAAGGGTTGCAGAGGGTTTTCATTACCATGTGTGAGTAAGGACTCCCAGGATGGGGCTGACACATTAAGCCAAGCCTGAGTTGGCTTAGGTACTATGCCCGGTGTCATTCGGTGCTGACCGATGGGCCTTACTGGAGGCCTGTTAAAACCTCCTGATTTTGCTAGGTAATAAAACTGAGGTAGTGGGAGGATCTGCAGTTCTTTCTTGCAGTGTCCTGCTTCATGAAAAGAGGGGGGGGGTTAACCCCATTGTTTGTTTGTCCCCCAGGATGTGAGTAAAATATTATTTATAAAGATTTATGATAAACTATTGGCAGTTACTCATAGCAGCATAAGGATGCGATTAATAATGTATTAACATGTAAGCTTAGTGTAGGTTTGCAACTTATTAGTGACACAGCAGTCAGCATGTTTTTTTTTAACCATTTCTATATTCCAGTAATGCAGAAGAGTACCATTAACCAAGAGAGTGTGAGCAGCAGCCAGTCACAGCTTCCTGTATTATTACCTCCATATGAGACTGAATTCACATACATAGATAGGATGAAGAATGTTGCAGATACTGAAAGGCTGTTTGATGAACTAACCCATGAAAAGCAGCAGGTAACATGTTTATGTATTTGAATGCATCAGTCCTTATATGTTTTTTATTAGTAATGTATTATGCAACAAACATTCAGAACTTGGGGTGTAAATTCCACCCCTATAGTCTTAACAAGGACTTGTGCGTCAATTTTTAAGTTGGCACTTGTAGGATTAAAGGGCAACTAAAGTCTAAAATAGAGTAATGTTAGAAATGCAGTATTTTGTATACTAAATATAAACATGAACTCACTGCACCAAAAGCCTAATAAGACAAATGATTTATGATTTCAAAGTTTCCGCAGGGGGCTGTCATCTTGTAACTTTGTTAGACATCTCTGCAATACTACACACATGCTCAGTGTGATCTGGGCTTCAGCTTCATCTGGGAGGTTCAGCTTAGGGATCGTTCTAAATGATCAAAACAGCACAAGTCAAATAATATCTACCAAAGAAGCCAATATAGCAAGACTGATTAATAATCAGAAAATGCAAACTGCAATGGGTCTGTGAATACAAATATCTACACAGTCACTGGCTGTTTTACAGGGAAACAAACAAAGCTGCTTGAGTTCTGGTAAGTAAAGTGGGGGAGCTCCCCTTTGCAGTTTGAAAGTATGACTGTTTCACTGCAGAGCAGTTAGAAGTTTCCCATCTGCAGCAGTCAGAGCAAGTAATTGAAGGGGGAATTTCACTGCATATAGTCAGGTTTCTTATAAAAACAGTATATTTTTTGCCTTTGCATTCCCTTTAAGGGTTGTTCACCTTTGAGATAACTTTTAGTATGACAGAGAGTGATATTCTGAGACAATTTGGTTTTCATATTTTATTATTTGTGTTTTTGAGTTATTTCGCTTTTCATTCTGTAGCTCGCCAGAAATGTAGTCTCTTGGGTCCAAATGACCCTAGCAACCATGCAGTGATTTTATTAAAACACTTGGATACAAATAGGAAAGGGCCTGATAGAAAGATGAGTAATAAAAAGTAGCAATAACAATAGATTTGAAGATTTACAGAGAATTTGTTTTTTAGATGGAGTGACCCCCATTTCAAAGTTGAACAGTCAGAAGAAGACAAATAATTCAAAAGTGCAAAAAAGAAAACATGAAGACCAATCGAAAAGTTACTTAGAATTAGCCATTCTATAATATACAAAAAGTTAACTTAAAGGTGAACCACCTGTTTAATTGGGCAAAATCAGATTGTAAGCAGCAGTGCTGGGCCAATCCAGGCACCCTAGGTTAAAATCAATTATAGAATTAAAGTAGCCTACATCTATTGGACACCAGCATCTACGCACAGTCATGTGGCAAGACACAGGACCATTCTGATTACTAGGTTTGGCATTATCCCAAAAATAATACCAGGTGATACTGAGACAGCCATTTCATTATCACCCCATAACAGAAAAGCCAATGAATCCTAGTACTGATTGTGGAAACATAGCTGTATTTATTAGAGCTGTACATTTTATTTGTATGTATAACAATTGCCGTCTAATACTTTATATACCTTGTGCACAAAAATGAATGTTGAATTATATGTGTGAGCATAAAATTATCTGCGTCCCACAATTAGATGTGTGCACTGGTGATTTCAGTTGTATGCACACTAACCAGTGCTGAACTTTGAAGGAACATTGATGTCTTCTTTTCAGTTCATTATTGTTCAGACCTAAATGTATGTTAACATTTATTACCTAATTGATTTGCTTGTGATGCATTTTTCCTGCTGCAGATAGAAGCTGCCCTAAGCCGACTACCCAGTTCTGGAAAGAGGCTCAGTCTGCAAATGAGAGTTAAGAAGGTATTGTCTACTCATGTAATATGGGAGAATTGCATTTAAATCAGGAACATAGTTTTTACTTTTTACTACTTTACATTTTTATTAGTTGGGTTTCTAGTGTCCACTTTCCAGGGCCTTTTCTTCTGTGCATAATAAAGCCGTTTAATGGTTTGTTTATTGCTGCTTTGAACTAAAGAATTTATTAACACTGTAAAGCTGCCTGTGCCAGCACCATGGGTGTTATAACCAATATAAAAGGTTTTCTTTGCTGCATTTGCCTTTTCCTCCTAGCTGTGTGGAGAGTAGCTATTTGGGCCAAAGGACTAGCATTATGCCTTGGTATAAACACCAGGGCCCTGTCACACAGAGAACACTGGTACTCAAACTCAAACCGGTACTCTGGTTTCCTCCTATACTCCAAAAACATAAACAGAAGTTAATTGGCTCCTGATAAAATTGGCCAAAGCATGATTGTGATGGAGGCCTTGGATTGTAAGCTCCATTTGGGCAAGGACTGACGTGAGTAAGGTATAATCTCCAACCGCTCCAGGAGCTAACCCCCCCCCCAGGCTATTGCCCCAAAGTTGTTACTTACCGCTGAAGAAGCGGTTGGAAGAGAAGATGGCCCCTGTGAAAGTCGCTGGAGGGGACTTACACAGAGGGGTAAGTAGCAACTTAGGGGCAATAGAGAAGTAGGCCGGGGGGGGGAGGAGGGAGGGGGGCCTACGGGGGGAGGGGTTAACGCCATGGGGGTTGGATTCCCCTTTAAGTGCTGCGGTATATGTTGGTGCAGTATAAATAAAGGATAGTCATAAACAACAATGCCATGATAGTGGTTCTCATTCCATAAAGGGTTAAGATAATTTTTTTAAAAGGGGTTCAATTAGTGAGAACTTATACTGCCAAGTTTTTTCAGAATTTAATTCATCAGACTATCATCTTGAGTTGCATGTTAATTTGCAGTCTGTCCTTTGTAGTCCGGGTAGGATTTGAATGGAGCAGGAACTGACCCTCATTCTAATGGCACCCTTATATTTGGTTTTGGGGTCAATCTGTACTGTCAGAGTTTTGTCTGTCACATATGTTTTGCCTGTCACCTAAAAACACTAAATCCTATTTTAAAATGTTATTCAAGCAAAATGAACTTTAGTGACACTTTATAAATTATTTTAATCTTGTTTCCTTCAGTCTGGCAATTCATAATTATAGCAAGCAGGCAGGAGCCATTTTGTGGACACTGTTATTAAGGCAAGCCTTGCATCATCTCAGAATCTTGTTTGTGCACCAGAATGGGGGAACCCGATGTCCATTCCCATGTCCTGAGTACACAATTAAATTATAAAGAGAGAGAGGGGAATGTGAAGAGTGTATTTACATCTAGCAAGTGCTGAATGGAAAGTGAAAGTAATTGCCTGCCCAGCCTCTATGCCTAAGGCATAGAGGAGGGGCAGCCAATATTTTATTGACAGCTGAGATGTTTAAATGGCTATAAATGTTTTAAATGTTTTAATAAAAAATTGAGTTTGGATTTCATGTTTAATTTGAAAATAACTTTTATTACACAGCTTTTTATGTCTGCATGACAGGTAAATACTTTAATGTAAAGTATTGAAGGAGTGTTAGCATTATATTGTGTAATAGTCAGGGGAGGTTCTTCAATTTTAAAATAATTATTTTCTCGGTCCACAAAAAGTAGATTTGTCCCTTTCTTTTTAATTTTGCCAATAAGCAGGTTAAGTTTAATTCTGTAGCTTCTTGTAGGTGTCTATAATTCTCTCTTCCCATTTTAATGTGGTAGAGTGGCCACCTGTGTACCTTACTGCAGGACAGGTAAACAATCATACTTATGAACAGCAGGGGGAGCCCCCACCTTACTTCCCAGACTTCCAGAACTCCTGCAGCTTTGTTTCCCTGTACAGCAGTCGACAACTGTGTAGCGATTTGTATTGGATTTTAATTTTGCCTTTACATCCCCTTTACTGTTTCCAACTCCAGCTGCAGGGACAAAGATCATGGAGCCAGATTTAAACAGATAAACTGGATTCTGCAGAGTTGGAGAAAGTTTGTATTAAACAATACAAAACTATAAAATCCACATTAGATTACATTACATGACAACAGAGGACCTAATGCAGTCTGTATATTCTGATTATTAATCAGTCTTGCTGTATAGGCTTCTTGCAGATATTATTTGACTTATACTGTTTTGATCATTTATGACGATCCCTAAGCAGCCCAGGCCACACTGAGCATGTGCACAGTCTTGGTCTTGCAAAGATGTATAACAAAGTTGCAAGATGACTGCCCCCTGTGGCCAACTTTGAAAGCATAAATCATTTGTTTGATGAGGCTTGTGGTGCAGTAAGTTCATGTTTATGTTTAGTATACAAAATACAGCATTTCTAGCCTTATTCTATTTTAGACTTTCCTTGTCCTTTAACAGTGGCCTATGTTTGGGTGTCTTCATAGGTGCCCGATAGCTCCTCTCCTGTTATACACTCAAGTAATATTATACAAAAATTTATTTTGTACTATAAGTGCATCTATGGCCACCTTAAAAGAACAGTAACAGCAAAAATGAAAGTGTTTAAAGTGATACAAATATAATGCAGTGTTGTCCTGCACTGGTAAAAATACTGTGTTTACTTCAGAAACACTGCTGTTTATATAAGTAAGCTGCTGTATAGCAATGGGGCAGCCATTCAGAGGAGAAATATTGTTACTGTTCCTTTAAGTAATACTTTTATCTGCTATAAGGAAGGGCTCATTGGCTAGTTTAACTAGCTGTTGTATCAGAATCTACCTGCTATTACAGGTTTTGGGGGGTTTGCTATACCACTCTTTTTGAGACAAGCTCATTCAGTTGGGCTTATGTAGAAGAGGTGTAATCACTATCTGAATTTCCAGAAATAATTATACGTCTTTTTGTTTTCTTTACACAAGCATACCTGATTGATTGAAAAGGCAGCCATGTTTGTCTATATCTGGTAACAAGCTCCAGTTCTCCATCCCCCTTAAGCCGCACACTTAATGCAACCCCCTTTTTTTATTATATACTGGGGGTGAACTGTGAACTGGGACATAAATCACCTGGTCTAGCACCATTTCCAAAACTGAAAGTTTCTGAGAGGCCCATTTTATTCTGATTATGGCTTGGGAGGTTTGAGTAATGTGCTTTAATCCAGCTAAATATCCTTGTCCTAAAGCCAAATGTATGTAAACATCTTATACAGAAGCTCCACATAGAGCTATGAATGGGTTTTTTTTTTTTTTTTTAATAAAATTTTTATTTGCATTTTGGTCTTATTACAATTGTAATGTACCGACCGGATATCCGGGGGTATGAGAAATATTGATAACAATTAGTAAATACAATTATTGTTACATTACTCCTTTGTGTATTATCATTCTCCTAGGGGAAAAATACCTGTTAAGTTTACATATCAAAATACTTGAACTGAAAGAAAAGAAGAAGAAAAAAAAAAAAAAGTTTGAACTTGGGTGTATATATGTTGGTGGCTTTCAGAATGTTTATATAACTTTTCCGATTTCTGCTGACTGTGGATGAATGGGGTTTTTAACATAACTTGATGTTAGCATCAGTGGGGCCCTCCTGTTGCTGGCATAATACATGATGTTTCCATTTGCATATTATTTGGTTACAATCATTTGCAAAAAGAGTAGGGGTGTTAGGCATCTAGTTGCCTGTATAGAGTACGATTACTTGCTATTTTTATGTGTTCAGTTGGAACAGTACCATAGGTTCCTGCCAACTAACTTTATACTAGCTGCCAGGAGATGCTGGGAGTTATAACCCAGAAGTTGGAAGGCAGGCAGTCATTCCCTGCCTTTAAAGGTTACAGAATAATAATGAGAAAACAATATTATAAACCCCATAAGCCTGCTCCAGGCAGAATTAATTTTAAACCTGTATGGAACCTGTTATCCAGAATGCTCTGGACCTGGGGTTGTCTGGATAACGGAACTTTCCGTAATTTGGATCTTCATACCTTATGCCTACTAGAAAAATCATGTAAAGATTAATAAAACCCAATAATCTGAATTTGCTTCCAATAAGGATTAATTATAGATTTGTTTGGATCAAGTACAAATTACTGATCTATTTTTACAAAGAAAAAGGAAATAATTTCTTAAAGTTTGGATTATTTGGATAAATTGGAGTGGCCTTTCCACAGTTCTGAGATTTGTGGATAACAGTTTTCCAGTTAAAGGGTCCCATACCTGTACTATATTTTTTATATTTGTGTGTGTGTCTGTGCATTTCATAGAATCTATAATAGGCCATCTCCTAGTGTGAAGTGTATAGGACAGAAATAATACTAATGTATTCATGCAGGCATCGTTTTTAAACTATCTGCTAGAAATTCAGGGTCCTGGAATAAAGAAATATTTCTCTAGTCTAGGTAATGCCCACCGCATTATGAAACACTTCTGAAATGTTCCAAATGTTTCTTTCTTTTTAGGAAAGGTTAGAAGACCGTCTTGAAAAGATCAACCGAGATCTAGGTTCAGTCCGGATGACCCTGAAAAAATGTCATGTTTTGCCAACATCTGCAAACATCTAAAACTGTGACGGCACCCATGTGATTTAATGTACTGGAAAAAGGGTGTGTCTATCTATGGCTTCCCAGCCCAGGCTTTGTACAGCTTGGAACTGTTTTTATACCCTCCCAGAGCTGCAGTTATATTTTTGTTATGCGGGTTTGGAATGAAACTGTACATTGTATATTTTAGTATCTAAAGAAAATCTTATTTTTTTATTGTTTACACAAAACTATATATATATATCTCCTGCATAAATGTATGTAGGATATATGTAATTGTACCAAATAAATGCGATATACAGAAATTCCTTTTGTTACAGAGATACCTCATGTGTTTTGCTGAACCAGTGGCACATACAGTGGTGTGAAAAACTATTTGCCCCCTTCCTGATTTCTTATTCTTTTGCATGTTTGTCACACAAAATGTTTCTGATCATCAAACACATTTAACTATTAGTCAAAGATAACACAAGTAAACACAAAATGCAGTTTTTAAATGAGGGTTTTTATTATTTAGGGAGAAACAAAATCCAAACCTGTGTGAAAAAGTAATTGCCCCCTGAACCTAATAACTTGTTGGGCCACCCTTTGCAGCAATAACTGCAATCAAGCGTTTGCGATAACTTGCAACGAGTCTTTTACAGGATTCTGGAGGAATTTTGGCCCACTCATCTTTGCAGAATTGTTGTAATTCAGCTTTATTTGAGGGTTTTCTAGCATGAACCGCCTTTTTAAGGTCATGCCACAACATCTCAATAGGATTCAGGTCAGGACTTTGACTAGGCCACTCCAAAGTCTTCATTTTGTTTTTCTTCAGCCATTCAGAGGTGGATTTGCTGGTGTGTTTTGGGTCATTGTCCTGCTGCAGCACCCAAGATCGCTTCAGCTTGAGTTGACGAACAGATGGCCGGACATTCTCCTTCAGGATTTTTTGGTAGACAGTAGAATTCATGGTTCCATCTATCACAGCAAGCCTTCCAGGTCCTGAAGCAGCAAAACAACCCCAGACCATCACACTACCACCACCATATTTTACTGTTGGTATGATGTTCTTTTTCTGAAATGCTGTGTTACTTTTACGCCAGATGTAACGGGACGCGCACCTTCCAAAAAGTTCAACTTTTGTCTCGTCGGTCCACAAGGTATTTTCCCAAAAGTCTTGGCAATCATTGAGATGTTTTTTTAGCAAAATTGAGATGAGCCTTAATGTTCTTTTTGCTTAAAAGTGGTTTGCACCTTGGAAATCTGCCATGCAGGCCGTTTTTGCCCAGTCTCTTTCTTATGGTGGAGTCGTGAACACTGACCTTAATTGAGGCAAGTGAGGCCTGCAGTTCTTTAGATGTTGTCCTGGGGTCTTTTGTGGCCTCTCAGATGAGTTGTCTCTGCGCTCTTGGGGTAATTTTGGTCGGCCGGCCACTCCTGGGAAGGTTCACCACTGTTCCATGTTTTTGCCATTTGTGGATAATGGCTCTCACTGTGGTTCGCTGGAGTCCCAAAGCTTTAGAAATGGCTTTATAACCTTTACCAGACTGATAGATCTCAATTACTTTTGTTCTTAGTTATTTTTAACAAGGGGGGCAATCACTTTTTCACACAGGCCCATGTAGATTTGGAGTTTTTATTCTCCCTTAATAACGTAAACCTTCATTTAAAAACTGCATTTTGTGTTCAATTATGTTATCTTTGACTAATAGTTAACGGTTTTTGATGAGCAGAAACATTTAAGTGTGACAAACATGCAAAAGAATAAGAAATCAGGAAGGGGGCAAATAGTTTTTCACACCACTGTATATAGAGAGAGATTAATGTAGCTGTGCTCATAGGTTTACATACCCTGGCAGAATTTATGATTTCTTAACTATTTTTCAAAGAATATGAATGATAACACAAAAACTTTTCTTTTTCCCGATCGACCAGCCAACTGATATCCAATATCGGTCAGCCTGTTTCCCACCATACACGCACCGAATATCGTACAAAAATTAGTTTCATACGATATTATCTGAGGCCACCTTTAGTGTAAGGGAATACAGTATATATCATCTTTTTTTCTTTTTACTTGTTTTTACATGTAAATAAAGCCAGCTGTCTGCTATTAATGTATCCTGCACTTCTTTGTGTATCTTTGTATATCATGGCTCTATACAAAGAAAAACATGCACACAATACAGCAATAAATATTTTATATTGTGCTCTACTTATTGGTCATTTGGCATAAATGTTTATTTATTATTTGGTTACATTACATATTGATAGCTTGTAATTATAATACATGACTTCGCTTTGCAGGATCTGTTATCCAGAATGCTTGGGACCTATGTTCTTATTGATAAGGAATCTTTCTGTAATTTGGATTACTGTATATTAAAGCTATTAAAAAACACACAAACCAATTGGGTTATTAATGCAGTTTAGTTACCAGCAAGTAGGTACTATTTTATTATTACAGAAAAAAAAATAAGAATTATTTTATTACTTATTAAAACATGTAATTTCTATATATTGTAATTCTGGATAATGGGGTTTCAATAACATATCCCCATACCTGTATTAACAGTATTCCTATACTTATGCAGAGTTACCAACATTTGTATTCAAGATTTTACCGCAAAACTCAGAAACTCAAATTCAAACTCTGAGAATTCAAACTTAAATAAAAATTCATCATCTAAAAAGTGGTGAGTTCTTGTAATAGACAATGGGAGCAGAATTTTCAAATTTCAAGCTGTTTTTTAAAATTCAATGTGAAATCAATGAAATGAAGGGTAGAACTGTTCCAATTGATTTTTCACTGTTTATGAAGGGTAGTGAGTAATATTTTGTGACAGGGTCCAAATGACCCTAACAACCATGCACTAAATTGAATAAGAGACTTGAATATGAATAGGAGAGGGCCTGAATATAAAATTGAGGAATAGTACAATAACCATACATTTGTAGATTTACAAAACATTTGTTTGTTTAGATATATATTGTGATTTATACCTTATTTAGCTTTTCTTCGGTGGCTCTCCGATTCAATTTGGAAATGTGGCAGCTCTCTCGTTGTTATGGTCTTGTTTACCTTAGCAACCAAGCAGAGGATTAAATGAGAAACTTGAATATGAATAGCAGACGGCCTACATATAATTATTACTGAAGAGTCAGAAGAGTAAAGCAAATAATTGAAAGCCTATGAAAAATAAATAATGAAGACCAATTGCAAAGAAATAGGGCATTCTATAACATATTATACATCAAAGTGATACTTTCATGGGAAAAAAAGTTTTTTTCAAAATGCATCAGTTAATAGTGCTGCTCCAGCAGAATTCTGCATTGAAATCCAAAAAAGCAAACAGTTTTTTTTTTTAATTTTGAAATCTGACATGGGGTTAGACATATTGTCAATTTCCCAGCTGCCCCAAGTCATGTGACTTGTGCTCTGATAAACTTCAGTCACTCTTAACTGCTGTACTGCAAGTTGGAGTGATATCACCCCTCCCCAGCAGCCTAACAACAGAACAATGGGAAGGTAACCAGATAACGGCTCCCTAACACAAGATAACAGCTGCCAGGTAGATCTAAGAACAACACTCAATAGTAAAAACCCATGTCCCACTGCGTTCCATTCAGTTACATTGAGAAGGAAAAACAACAGCCTGCCAGAAAGCAGTTCCCTCCTAAAGTGCTGGCACAAGTCACATGACCAGGGCAGCTGGGAAATTGACAAAATGTCTAGCCCCATGTCAGATTTCAAAAATGAATATTAAAAAATCTGTTTTCTCTTTTGAGTAATGGATTTCAGTGCAGAAGTCTACTGGAGCAGCACTATTAACTGATGTGTTTTGCAAAAAAACATGTCTTCCCATGACAGTATCCCGTTAAAGGTGAACCACCCCTTTAATGATCTGAACAGTAGAAAGTGAAGAGGAGCAGCATAGTTGTGACTACTTTTCAGTTTTCTTTTGACCAACTGACAAAACTTTACATCATCTCCACCATCAGTCTAAACTGTCCCGTGACTAGCAACACATGGCCAGTATTGTCAGCAGTATGGACTAAATCTAGGCATGGATGGTGAGCTTTACAATAGATGTATTAAACTGGAGAATTCTTAAGGGTCCTTAGTTCAGCACTCTCAGTCGGTGGCCTGCAAGAAAAGGCTAAGAGCTGGAAGTGAGAAATGACATTGGCCTCTCATGAGGAACAACATAATCGTAATATAATACACTGTAATGTTTCAAAATACTCTTGTTAAAAGTTGATTGCACAGAAACACTATGGGGCAGATTTATCAAGATTTATTTCAAATTAGAATTTTCGCTTTTTATGATGGAATAATTTGAATATTCGATGGTAGAATAACTTCCCCTTTAAAATTTTATTTGACCACCTACTTCGCCAGAATCAAGCTACCGAATTGGGTTTCATTACTTTTGATCGAATATAAAAAATTAGATTGATTAAATTGTTCGAATCAAACGATTGATCGATCAATCAAATTTTTTTATATTCGATCGATCGAATTGCTGTAAAATCCTTTCAATTCAATAGTTGAATTCGAAGGATTTTACTTCACCTGGTCGAATTTAGAATTTTTCTTTTAATTCGAAATTCGACCAATAGTAAATCTGCCCCTTAATGTACATTCATATGTTAAAAAGTCATTTTTTGTTGTCAGTATCGCTTTAACACGTATTTATTTCCAATGGGACAAACTACATGAACTACACAAAGTTCTGCCTCATCCAACTATAACAGCTGCTGAGTGAAACATGAAACATACCATTACATCCATTCTACAAATACTGACGCATACAGGAGATAAAGGCCCAAATTCACTAAATCGAAGCATCTAATTCTAGTGTTAATTCGCCAACGTGACGTCATTTCGCAACTTCGCAAATTCACTAACACTGACTCTGGTGAATTTTCGCTAGCGAAGTAGATAGACTTGCACAACTTCGCACCGTTACGCCAGGCGAAGTTGCGCACTGACGAAGGATTGTAATGACGCAAATTCACTAAGATCAACTTTTTCCTGAACGTTACCACTTACCAGTGTCGGACTGGCCCACCAGAATACCAGGAAAACTCCCGGTGGGCCAAGGTGTCAGTGGGCCCTCATGCTGCTAAACTTTTGGCCTATTTCATGGCCATTCCCTATTTCTATGAAAACAAAGAAGCTAAATAGATGGAATAATTGGCTATGGTATGTAAAGAAAACAAAATAGGAGAATAGAGGTTGATTGAGGAGATGAAGAATATTAGTACTGAGAGTGGCCCCCTGGTCTAAGGTTTAATTATGGGCCCCTTGTCTAAGGTTTTTGGGTGGGCCCCTGGTGTCCCAGTCCGACACTGCCACTTACATTAGACTTTACTTTGCCTGGTCAGACCAGGCGAAGTTCAATACAATAGATAGGAGTTTGGGGGAAAAAAATGGAAAATTTTTCTAAGTCCCAAAAAACCGCTGGCGTGTTTTACCATTGTAGGGTGATAGACTGAAAAAGATTGTTTTTTTTTGGGGGGGGGGGTTA
The DNA here is from genome assembly GCA_024363595.1 of Xenopus borealis. Lineage (NCBI taxonomy): Eukaryota > Metazoa > Chordata > Amphibia > Anura > Pipidae > Xenopus > Xenopus borealis. Next base: position 176,318,597 of record CM044431.1, read on the forward strand.
CCCTCCTTCCCCCTATATTTCCTAACATATAGGAAACAACAACTATACAGGGGACACGTGTAGGGCAATAGGACAACTTTATTTTATTTATTAAAGGTTTCCTGGGCTTGTGTAGTGGCTGTAACATATACGTCTATAATACGCTTAAATTCCCGCCATATGCAAATTAGGCATCGCTAGATTAAATTTGCCTGGCGAAGTAACACTAGCGCAACTACCTGAGCGTAACTTCGCACTTTAATGAATTTGCGTAGCACTCGCAAAAATTCACCTGGCGAAGTGCGGCGAACTCTAGCGAAGCCAACACTAGTGAATTTTCGGATCTTAGTGAATTTGCCCCAAAGGGCCCAGGCAGTCCCTGCCTCAGCTGAGTTTACAGTCTAAGGTCCCTATCACATTCACACACACTATAGACAATGTTATCAGGAAACAATAAACCTATCTGTAGGGGTTTTTTTTTTGAGTGAGTGGAATACCTGGGGAAATAAACAAATTATATCAAGGGGCAGATTTATCAAGGGTCGAATTTCGAAGACTGTTTTCAATTGAATAGGTCCATTTTTGATCAAATTAAAATCGTTCGATTTCCTCAAAAAAATTCAATTCGATTTTTTATTTTTTTTAAATGTCGTTTGTAAACTATGAACAAAAAAACAGAGACATGGTTTTAGACATTAGCTTCTGTTTCCATAAGAAATAAGGATCAGGTCAGCACGGCATCTTATAATACGCGTTGCACTTGCAGTACCAGGGTACCATCAGAAGGGGCTGTATGGAGCTCCCATCTCATCTCTGCAGTAACGACCTTTCACCTGCAGGTGTCAGTGTAACATTGCTCTTACCGCCGCTGTCCTCTCAACCCCTCCCTATTGTTAGTGAGGGAATGTGATGCGGGCTCAGTGTCAGCCCTGTGGGCCAGGCTTCTCGATTCATACCGAAGCTGTCAAACCAGTCTCTTTCTTACACCGAGCAAATCCCACATTCGCTCCCGAATATATACGGGAAAACAGAGGCTCCCCGGCTGCGGGAGGTGAGGAGGAGGCGAAGAGCAACGAGAAGCGGCGGCTTGTGCAAAGCGAGACTTGCCCGGGATCTCCCGGCGTGTGATGTGCCAGGCCGGCTTTGCTTAGCTCCGACATGGGGCGCACCGATTTGCTGCTGCTGCTGCTACTACTGCTGGTGTCTGCGCAGCCCTACCAACTGTGCCCGCTCTAGGCCTGTGTGTGTGTGTGTAGCACCACTGATACTCTTCCTACTGATACTTCTGATACTGCTACTGAAGGAACAAAGGGAGGGGAGGCACAGGCGAGCAGAGGTAGGTGGCACACACTGCACCCATCAATATCATCTCATGCACCCACTGCTGCTACTGCTTCTTCACCAACACTGCAGCACTCTCCAGACACCTGCTGCAACTTTCTGCATCTCTCTGCCATGGTCAAAGGGGATGCTGGGAGTTGTAGTTTAGCAATGGCTGAATGGAAACCCGATGGCTTCTATCAGTTATGATGGCTCTGGCTGCCTTCCCTCCTGTGTCCATGCAGACCCTTGCTTGGCTGCATACACTATAGAGGAGGAGGACCTGTTGTTGCATGTTTTGGTATGTTGCACATCTGTACTGTGGAGCAGCTGGCTGTATGTATATATATATATATATATATCATAGGTATAGAGAGAGAGAGTATATAGTGGCTTTATCAGGATCTCCCATTCTACAAATACAACCTGTTGTGTATGCAGCTCACATCTGCTACTTGCAGTCTCTGTTGTGGGTCAGGGATATATATTGGACTATTGTACTGGGGCTTTTGTAGGTAATGAGCACTGTGTATGTGTATGAATGTGTCTGCCTAAGGGCTGAATTATATAATGATAATAATATATTTATATATTTGTGTGTGTGTGTGTGACCTTGCTGCAGCAGCAATACTGCCTGTTAGCCTTTCCACCCACATTCCGTTGCCTGAAGCTCTATGAGTCCATACATTACATTATTACACAGACTGCACAGCTCTCCTCCATATGTTATACACAGGAGTAACTGCAAACCATTTGCTGCTCTCTGCTCTGCAATCATGCCTTTGTCGGGGGGCTACACTCCTTCAGAATGGGAAAAGCAGGCAGCGTTGCTTTTAAACAGAAAACCTGAAAGAGTTAAATGACTCAGGATGGCAGCAACAGAGATTTGCCTCCAGCGCTGTGTGCAAACCCATAGTAATTCATTTCCAACCCTGCCTACATTGCACGCTATTATGTGCTATGGCCACGATCATCAGTATGTGCAATAATAATTCTATTTTTGTGCCATTTAATAAGATTCCTCATCTTTGACTTAAGAAGGGGTGGGGGGGGGTGCGTTTCTGTATTAGCTTCTGGCTTGCAATCTGTTTTACCCACCTGTAACTCACACTGTATGGTTAGATTGCAGGCTCTTCAGGACAGAGACTTGACAATTGGTGAATAGATCCTGTAGAAATGTTTAATATTTATTTACATGGTGATATTGCTGCTAATATTGCCATTTCTTCATCCATTTATGTTGGTAATATTAACTGACATTTAGCTGATATTAGAACACGGTCTTTAAATCCCATCTGACTTGCCTGTAGGACAGACAGGGGTAGACTGTGGCTTTTCTTTCAGAGGGTTGGAAGGCTGCAGGTTGCCCTGTCTTGCCATATTACATTATAGTCTCTTGATAAATGATGAGCATGTATACAGTGCAAAGGAAAGCTGCTTGCCCAAGACATCTGTAGGTATGGGACCTGTTATCCAGAGTGTTCAGTATTTGGGGTTTTCCAGATAACATATCGTTCCATAATTTGGTTAAGTCTACTAGAAAATCATGTAAAGGTGGCCATACACAGGCCGATAAAAGCTGCCAACAGATCAATTGTGTGGGGCCCTCCGACGGGCTTTCCTGATCGATATCTGGCCGAAAGTCGGGTAGATGCTGATCAGGCGGGACTAAAAATCCCGTTGGATTGCAGCCGCATCTGTACGTTGATGTGGTCCCGCGATCCGCCCGCCCGTATCTCCTCTATTGTGATCCGATTGTTGGGCCCTACGGCCCATGATCGGATCATAGGGCCCAACGATCGGATCACCCCGAGATCGCACACCTCAAGGTGGATCTCTGTGTATGGCCACCTTTAGCATTAAATAAACCCAATAGGCTGGTTTTACTTCCAATAAGGATTCATTCTATCTTAGTTTGGATCAAGTACAAGCTACTGTTTTATTATTACAGAAGGAAAGGAAATCATTTTAACAATTTTGGGTTATTTGGATAAAATGTAGCCTGTGGGAAAAGGCCTTTCTGTAATTCAGAGCTTTCTGGATAATGGATCCCATACATATATATATATATATATATATATATATATATATATATAAATACAGAGCAGGGAACTGAAAGACTCAAGAGTATGCAGGAAGATTACTGGAGATATATATATATATATCTGTTTCTCTGAGAATGAAACACCTTTCTGTAAAAAATGTCATTGGTATTTGTTAACGTAAGTATGTTACAGAGTGGCCTATTTGCAGCCATTTTTGATTGGTCTTCCTTTTTTTCTGTTTTTTTCCTTTATATTATATGTGAAAATTCAAATGAAATTGGAATGTCAAAAATTAGAATTTCAAGGTAATTTTTGGCTACTCGACTATCGAATAGCCTAAAATTCAATTTGACATTTGAAGTACTGTCTCTTTAAAAAAGTTCTAATTTTTTTTTTTATTTGAAATTCGACCCTTAGTAAATCTGCCCCTTAAAGATTATTTTGAGTTCCAACTACTCCTCGAAGGCCAAGTATGTGAGCTATGCTGTATCTTCCCTCCTGCTGTTTGACAGCAATGTAATGCTGTCCAGGAGGTAGAGATTGGCTCATCAGAATAGATATCTGATATCTGTCTGTTATATTCAATTTTGAAATCTGACATGGGGCTAGATATATTGTCAGTTTCCCAGCTGCCCCCAGTCATGTGACTTGTGCACTTTAGGATGGCAGGCTGTTATTTCTCCTGTTTAATGTAACTGAATCAGTCTCAGCAGGGCCGGATTTACCTAGCGGGCGTCCCTAGGCCTGCTGTTGTTTGTCGCCCCTGTCCTCTCCCTTTTATTTGCTCAAATTTTCATCATCAAGACGGAGCAATGTGAATTGGCACACAGGAAACTTAAATTTCTAAACCAATGTGGGTGTGGTTGGGCTTGCATGCCGCCCCCCTAAAATTCTGCCGCCCTATAGGTCCGGGCCTACGTGGCTTCTCCTAATCCTGGCCTGAGTCTCAGTGTGACTTGGCTTTTACTGGGGAGCGTTGTTCTTAGGCTAAGGCCAGACGGGGAGATTCGGGGGCGATCCGTCGCCTGGCGACTTCTCGCCACGACGGATCGCCCCCGAATAGCTAGGCACCGCTGCGCACCGGCGAGGCTTAAAAACGCCTGGCGAGGCAATTTTGAGCGATTTTAAAAATCACGCCGCTCCATGTGAATAAGCGCAGGCGTTTTTAAGCCTCGCCGGTGCGCAGCGGTGCCTAGCGATTCGGGGGCGATCCGTCGCGGCGAGAAGTCGCCAGGCGACGGATCGCCACTGAATCTCCCCATCTGGCCTAAGCCTTAGATCTACCAGGCAGCTGTTATCTTGGCGAAGTCCGACCAATCTGTCAAATTATCGTGCGGTTAGTGGGATACAAACGATCGTTCATCTTACGATTTTTTCGTCCGACATTGGTCTGATGATTGATCGGCCAGGTTAGAAAATCTTTATCGGTCCCCATGCAATCTACCTATGTTTGCAGGGCAAAGCAGGCTGCGACCCTTCAGTTTTGCTGGCAATATCACCTGAAATGGTCTTTTTAGTTGATGGACACATCAGGCATTTAAACGATCGTTTTGAGACAATCGTGGTCTCATGATAACAATTGGATCTTTCAAAAATCTTTACGTCTTTGGCCAGCTTAAGATAGCCTTCATCATATTGGAAGTAAAGCCAGCCTGCTTGGTTTATTTAAAGTTTACTTGATTTTCTAGTAGACCTAAATGATGAAAATCCAAATTATGGAAATCCCCAGTTGCCGAGCATTCTGGGTAACAGGTCCCAAATTTGTACATAGTTATACATTGATTATTGCTGTTTAACCCTAGGTAGGCAAGCAAGTATGAAAATGTCTGGTTGTCAGTCTCTTTCAGTTTCTTGCTAATCAATGTTATTATTCTAGCAAAGTAGATCCCTAAAGCTAACCATACATGGTAAGAACAAGTTGCCAAACAAGCAAATCTTATGAGTCTATGAGGAAGCTGCAGTGTCATTCTTCTGTTATTTTCCTTAATAGGAAGCAGCCAATAATACCTAATAGCACCTATTGGCCAACAATGCTTACATCTGATTTGGTTTATGCTACAGAAAATAACTAACTTGCACAAATCCATAATTGATGACAACAAATCTTATTGGGTTTATTTATTGTTTAGATGATTTTAAGCAGGGTGCAGGTATGGTCAACTGATTTCTGAAAGATCAATTATCTGGAAAATCCCAAGCATTCTGGATAATAGATCCTATACCTGTATTAATATTTTTAATAATTTTGTGCCAGTTTGGTGCCCCTATAAGCGAGAAAACAAAGGGGAAAAGCAATACATCTGTTTCAAATTGCTGTTTAGTTTATAGTGAAATTATTCTAAAATTAACTTAGTCTTTTTATTTCATCCCCTGCTTCTTCCTCCTCTCTGGAAATATCTGCTCTGGAATATTCCGGAATGATTTTTTTTTTAATAAACGTAAGAAAGAGAATACACAACAAAGGCAAAATGTTAAAAAAAGACCCTCATAATAAAACAGAGCAAGTTAAGGTTTTCCCTTTTAATCCGAAAATGGCATTGCAGCCATGCATGTACGTTCAGCATATTAAGTGGATTTCTTGTCATACGAGTGCTGAAGCTGCACTACGTTGCCGATGGAGCCTGCTTGCAGTGGAATGACTCATTCGCTGTAATGTAAAAGTGACCAAGGAAAGGCATAACCAAGTTATTTTTAGCCTGGAAAGAAAAAGACCACCGTTTAACAGAGCCGGGCTGATTTCATTAATTTTTCCTTCTGTCTTCCCCATAAACCATGCATAGATGTGGAAGCGTTTGGGCCGCTGCACCTCTTTGCTTCCTTTAATATTAAAGCATTTGAGCTGTCAACCCACTCAAACGGAACAATAGCATTTTTACATGCGTGTGTATGGCCAACCATACAGTATGCATAGACTTGGCCCATGGGCCTACTCCTCCTCAAGATTCCTTGAATGGTCAGCCAATGTATGGCAACTATAAACTGCATATATCATGCAACTGCCCTTTATGTGGATCAGTACAGGTATGGGACCTGTTATTCAAAATGCTTGGGACCTGGGGTTTTCTCGATCTTTACATAATTTGGATCTGCATACTTAAGTCTACTTAAAAAAAAAAAAAAACATTAAAGGAGAACTAAAGCTTAACTAAAGAATTAGGCTAGAAATATTGTACATTATGTTTTGTGCTTCTGTACCAGCCCAAGGCAACCACAGCCCTTTAGCAGTAAAGATCCGTGTCTCCAAAGATGCCCCAGTAGCTCCCCATCTTCTTTTCTGCTGATTCACTGATTCACATGCTCTGTGCTGCTGTCACTTACTGAGCTTTGTGATGGACAAACAATGTACTATGTACACAGAATAGAAATGTCTCAAAAGAAGGCTGAATACTACAGATAATTACTACATGGCTGCTCAGAAATCAGTGTAATTAGCATCAGCCTTATAGCATCAGACAAACCTCATTTTCTGCTTGAACTACAACACATTTTCTACAACCCCTAATCTCAGCTTCTTAACAGCTACTCAGAGCCCACTGAGCATGTGAGTGTCACAGACACTTTCCAAGATGGTGACCCCCTGTGATAGGTTTGACGTCCTGGATCATTGCTGCTATTGAGAATCTGAAACTCTTGGGTGGTACAAGAAGTTACGTTTATATAAAATATGGCATTTTCAACTATATTAATCGTTAGGTTTTAGATCTCCTTTAAGTAGATCCAATAGGCTGGGTTTTTCCTCCAATAAGGATCAATTATATCGCAGTTTGGGTCTTGTACTGTTTTATTATTACAGAGGAATATCAAATCATTGTTAAAAAATTTGATTTATTTGATTGAAAATGGAAGATGGCCATCATGTCATTTGGATTTTTCTGGATAACAGGTTTCTGGATAACAGATCCCATACCTGTACTATACATCACATACTTGCTGTTATATGGAACCTTTTCCTTACAGTCCTCATCTATGTTTATAATGTAGTCAGATTATGCTGCAGAGTCCAGTTTGTCTAATGTACACAAGGTTTGAGGTTCCCATAATCTAGCCCAGTGTACGTCATACAAAAGACAATTAGCCGCCATAGCCATTGTCAGCGGTTTCCGAGAGAAAATATTATAATTATTCCAGAACGCTCCTGTGATGTGACCAGAGCTTTAGATGAGTCATAATGGAGATCCAACAAGGATAGGGAAGCTCAAGTCACAATATTTACCTTTTATATATTCATAGAATGTGTGTTGTGCTGTGATTTGTGTGACTGTGTTTAGGCAGAGTGGCTTGAGATGGGATCTGAAAATAACCAGGTTTTTATTTACATACATAGTTGTATAAATGCTGGGTTTTTACAGTTAACCACTGGGTGTGGTCTGTTTTATGTTTTTTTTATCCTAGGGGTTGGGGGTGGCTTTAAATCCCCCCTGTCATGGATTACATTGCATTCTCCTTAAAGGAACAGTTCAATGTAAAAATAAAAACTGGGTAAACGGAACACAACTTCCTGATTTTCAGCTCTCTAACTCTGAGTTAATCAGCAACTTGCAGGTAGGGTTGCCACCCAGCCGGTATTTTATACGCTAGCGTATTTTAGCATAGGAGGGTGATAGTCTGAAAAAGATTGATCATTTTTTGGGGGGTTACCCTTCTTCCCCCCTACATTTTCTAATATATGGCAACACAACTATACAGGGGGCACATGTAGGGCAATAGAACAACTTTATATAATTTATTAAAAGTTTCCTGGGCTTGTGTAGTGGAATGTAGTGGCTGTAACATATACTTCTATTATAAGTTAAAGTTCACGCCGTATGCAAATTAGGATACGCTGGCGTAACAGCGCTCTGCCTAGTGAAGTATACTTCATATATATAACTACGCTACCGTTCGCCGACCTGAGCGTAAATTCGCACTTTAGTGAATTTGCTTAGTGCTGGCGAAAATTCACCTGGCGAAGTGCGGCGAACACTAGCGAATTTGCGCATCTTAGTCAATCCCCATGGGATCTTCAATGTTGTGGACATATAATCACACTTATTTCTGACAGATGTGTACTTTTCCTTTGCCTGATATACCCTGGGGTGATGGGGGTGTTAAACATTCCTGAAATATTTGCTAATACAGGAATGTCAAACTCTAAATACAGTGAGGAGTGGATTCATTTGGGAAATTAGAACCACATGCATTATACAGGTTAAAGGTCTCTCTGTAATTTGGGTCTCCATAAATTTAGTATACTAAAAAAGTCATTTGAACATGAATTAACCTAATGGCATTGTTTTGCCTCAAGTAAAGACTAATTATATCTTAGTTGGGATCAAAAGAAAAATGAAATTTTTAAAAATTCAGATTAGTTGGATAAAATAGAATCTATGGTTTCCAGGTAACTGATGCTATACGTGTAATTAAATAAAAATGGCTATTTGGAGTAAATTCCATTGTTTAAACCTTTACATTTGTATATTTATCTGTATATTAATTTGGGGTTCAAAGAAAAGCATTTTCAGAACAGTTGCACAATAATGTATAATCACCAAAAAAAGAAAAAAGAACCCAGGAATTCAACTTAAAGCTACAGAATTAACAAAGGACTTCATTATAGACAAGATAATGCAACATTTAGCCTCAAAAACAACTTTTGGTGTTTAGGGTTGCCACCATTTAAGGAAAAAAAATTCCAGCCTGCCAATATGAAGAATAGGAATCTCTTTATTCCTTATTAATAACATTGGCATCATGCACCATGGTTCCCAGCCAGTTGGCAACTCTACCTGCGCTACAGCCTATGACAGTCCATTTAATTCATCTGAATGTTACACTTTTTGTATTTTCTGCTTAGGAGAGGTTAAGCATAATCACATGTCACTTTTCAAGAGATATCTCGATTTCGCTGAAATAATGTATGGTTTTCCCCATAAACCCTGGAAAGTGTCCAGTCCAAGGATTTTGCCATTATTCTGGATGGCATTCGCTCAGCCGAGACAGCGCTGGCAAAGATTTCTTATTGCAAGATTTGCAAATACATCAAGGCAGTCTGGCTGCTCTGTGCATACACTGGCACCTATTACAGTATATGTTGTAAAACAGGAATCTCTGGGTGGGGGACGCGCTGGAAACTAATACCAGGGTATTAAATTCCAATGACAAAGCCTCCAGCAAAAATAAGGAAATAAAACTGCAGTTTTGCAAATAAAGATGCACTGTTTGAAGGAGAAATAACCAATTCACAGAAATTGCATTATATGAACTGCATTTAAACATGAGCAGCCATGCAGAAGTGTGATAATATTAATAAGTAGCAAAGCAGAACTCAACCCTAAAAAACCCTACCCCCTGTCCCCACCAAGATGGCACCTGTGAACTCCAATGGCTGAATCTGCACCGAGGGGTAAGCAAAACATTAGGGGCCAGTGGCGTAGCTACCACGGGTGCAGAGGGTGCAATTGCACCAGGGCCCCCACCCCCTTGGAGCCCATCAGAGCCACGATAATTGTTATGGCAGGCGGTTATCTAAGAGGAAATTACAGCACACATGATATCAATTTATAGAGGTAAGGGCCCGACAGGGGGGCCCAGGTGCCTATCCTGTACCAGGGTCCACCAGGAAGTATTTACACCACTGTTAGGGGCATTTGGCTGGGGTAATATTTCGGCTGGGGGGGGAGGGTTTTTTTTTAGGGTTAAATTCTCCTTTAAGCTGGCAAATTCATTTCAGTGTCATTTTGGAGAGATTTCAAGGTATATTGTAAGTACAACAAAGTGAGGAAAAAACATCAGTCGTAACAATGGGAAATGTTTACATTTTACAAATACAGTACAGGTATGGGATCTGCTATCTGGAAACCTATCATACAGAAAGCTCCGAATTACAGGAACGTCGTTTCCCATTTTATCCAAATAATCCAAACTTTTAAAAATAATTTCCTTTTTTTCTCTGTAATAATAAAATAGTACATTTTACTTGGTCCAAACTAAGATATAATTAATCCTTATTGGAAGAAAAACCTATTGAGTTTAATGCTTAAATTATTTTCTAGTAGACGTAAAGTATGAAGATTGAAATTACAGAAAGCTCCCTTTGCTGGAAAACTCCAGGTACCGAGCATTCTGGATAACTGGTCCCATACCTGCAGTTGCAAGTGGTAATACTGGAAATGTTTTCAAACTTCAGTGCTTAATACATTGTCCTCCTGTTCATAATACATGTACACAATATGGCCCAAAGTATACAAGCACCTGCCCAACATCTTATTCCCAAGGGAATAAATATGAAGCTGGTTGTACCTTTGTTGCTATAATAGCCTTCTGGGAAGGATTTCCTTTCCAGAGAAGTACATTATAGGGGAGATTTTCTGCTATTGAGTCATTAGAACATTATAGAGTTTGGGCAATGATATTGGAAGGTTGGGCCTGGCTGGCACTCAGCATTTCATCTGTGGAATTTTCAGTAGTGTCATTATAGCCATAAAGTGATAAAGACACTAAAACAAATACTTTTTAAGATATGAATGTACAGTAAAAGTTACTTATAGGTCATGTTGATCATTTTTTTGCTCAGAGGTTTATTTATGTAAGTAATTGTTTGCTGAAACTTCTAAACCTGACTGTTTTGCTAATGTGACTGTCCCATCTAAGCCTGTCATTTGGAGTTTCTAATACTAACAGACTCCTGCTGCACAAATATGGCAGCCCCCTCATACAGGAACATGGGGCAACAGACAGGTAAAAAAAGCATGCAAAAGCATCATGCAAATACTTTATGGCAAAGTTAGAAGTAGCAGAGTTAGAAGAGTTTAATTTCTGGTGTCAGTATCTCTTTAAGGTTTGTTCAGTGGAACCAGAGACTATAGACCAAATTATGTAAACCAGTCCTAGTCGTAGGCAGGTAGTGTTCTCTTGGCATCAGCCATACCACAAACTGACTTTTCTGGCAGACAGACAGATGGTGAAATTTCATTTATCACTCCAGAAACCAGTGACCTTTACATCACTCCAGCCAACACCTGCCATTAAACATGATGATGCTAGGTTTCTTTGCCTCTTAAACACCCATTAAAGGAGTTGTTCACCTTGAAATTAACTTTTAGTATGATGTAGATCAGGGGTCACCAACCTTTTTCACCTGTGAGCAACATTCAGATGTAAAAAGATTTGGGGAGCAACACAAGAATGAAAAATGTTCCTGGGTGGTGCCAAATAAGGGCTGTGATTGGCTATTGGTAGCCCCTATGTGGACTGGCAACTAAAGGAAGCTCTGTTTGGCAGTACAACTGGTTTTTATGCAACCAAAACTTTCCTCCAACCCAGAAATTAAAAAATAAGCACCTGCTTTGAGACCACTGAGAGCAACATCCGAGGTGTTGGGGAGCAACATGTTGCTCGCGAGCTACTGGTTGGGGATCACTGATGTAGAGAACGGAAGGTAGAGGGGTTGTTCACCTGTTTGAGTTAACTTGTAGTAAGTATAATAATAAATGCATTTTGCCATATAGTGTAGCTACATGGAATTACTACATCCAGATATAAATGTTTATCTTTTTCTAGTTATTATACATAATGAATACAATGCTTCTCTGCTCTTAGAAGCTGTTTATAATGTGTGTTATTATTAGTAACACACTTATAAAGCACCCATGGACCACAAAGCACCTGAAAATACCATGTAACTTTGAAGAATGGGGATTACCACATTTAAAACAATTTGCAGTCCTTGATCCAGTTTAAAAGTGGAAACTGCAACAAACCTCTACATCTGTCATAGCTCTAAACCTAACAGAATGTTTCTAAGCTAAGTGGTTACAGAAGAATGTTGCCTTTCCTTTTTTTCACTTTATCCCCTAAGGCAGGGGTCCCCAACCTTTTTTGCTTGTGAGCCACATTTAAATTTTAAAAAGATTTGGAGAGCAACACAAGCATGAAAAAGTCCATGTGGATGTCAAATAAGAGCTCTGATTGGCTTTTTGGTAACCCCTATATGGACTGGCAGCCTACAGGAGAGAATGTTTGGCAGGACATCTGTTTTTTTATGCAACCAAAACTTGCCTCTAAGCCAGTAAGTCAAAAATAAGCACCTGCTTTGAGGCCACTGAGAGCAACATCCAAGGGGTTGGAGAGCTACATGTTGCTCGCGAGCTACTGATTGGGGATCACTGCCCTAAGGGAAGGGACATTGTTGAATGGGATGTTCAACCCATCCGGTGCTAAAACCCTCCCATAGGGCCACTTCCCTCCTCCCCCCCCAATGCCCCTAAGTCCCCTCCAGCCAGGTTCACGAGTGCCATCTTCTCTAGCAACATCTTCTTCCTGGAACCGTCGGCGATTGGCTATGCATGCGCAGTAGGACGCATTTGGCATTTGGTACTACTGTGCATGCGCCCAAAGTATGCAGATTGAACTTCGTGAACTTTGGGCGCATGTGCAGTAGTACCAACCGGCAAATGCGTCCTACTGCGCATGCACCGCCAACGGGTACGGGGGGAGTTGTTTAGCACCGGAGGGGTTGAATTCCCCTTTAAAGGATTCACTGTATTCTCCTATAGAAGCAATAAGACATTATTTATGAAACCACTATTCACCTAGACCCAAATGGAATAACTTTGAAACTGTACTGATCTACTTTTTTATTCATTTAACTAATAAGTAGAAATAGATTCATTCTCAAAGGATCAACCACACGCAGAGCAGCACTGTACTCTAAATTGAGGGAAAGGCCCAGGCCTTGGACACACCTTGTGATGTTATGAAACTGTTGTAAATATGCTCACTGACAACATTAAGAACGTTTAGTGTGTTTTACAGGAACATGTGATCTGCCTGATGTATGTGATACATACACATACATTGATGTGAATGCATGGTATTAACCTAAAAGTGTAAGGGTTCTGTTGTGTGCAAGATATTTGGCACACTCTAAAGGAAAATAATGGTTTTTAAAGGAACACTTCATTTTAAAAATGACATTTAGGGGCAAATTTACTATTATTCCCCCCAAAAAAATAGTTTCTATTCGATATTCGATTAGCATTCGATTTTCGAATGTTAATCGAATAGTTCTAGGCTACCTTTTATTCGATATTCGATCATTCAACGATCGAATACAAATTTATTCGATCAGTCGAATAAATCATTCGACTGAACGAATAAATCATTTGAATGATTCGTACGATTCGAACGATCGAAGACTTCGATCGTACGAATCCTATTCGATCAGGTCAGTAGGCAATCGAATAAACTTAAAAATTAAAATCCTTCGGTGGTCGAATGATCGAATATTCGTCCATTCGACTCTCTTTGAATGTATTCGATCATTCGACCATTCCCTATTCGATGATCGAATATGCCAAAATTCACATATTCGACCAAATGAATAAATTCTACGTTCGAAATTCGATCGAATTAGTTCGAACTTTGAACGCTTCACGTGAATATAGTAAATCGGCCCCTAAGTGTGATGTTTTCAATGTGGCATTCTATGACAATTGACAATGTTTTAATTTTTTTTTTTTTGTTATTTTTGGATATTTAAAAGTTACCTTATGAAACCATCCCATATGAAATTTTAATATCTGGTTGATAGAGACGCACTTAGGCTGGCCATACACAGGGAGATTCGCTCGTTTGGCGATGCTGGCAAACAATTGGATCTCTCCAGATATACCCACATTGAGGTGAGCGATATCGAGATGATCCGATCGTTGGCCCTAGGGTCACAATGCAGTCCAAATGGGCGGTCGAATCGCAAGACTGCATCAACAGGCAGATGCAGCTGTGATCCAAAGGGATTTTTAAACCTGCCGGATGGAGAACTGGCGACTTCCGGCCAGATATCGATCGTGGAAGCCCGTTGGAGGGCCCCACACACTGGCCAATAAGCTGCCAACTTGGTCTGTCGGGAGCTTTTATCAGCGTGTTTATGGGGGCCTTTACCTAGCAACCAGGTGATTGTTTGGAAGACGAGGTGGACGATGAATCAGAGAGAGTCAATGTAGAAAAATAAGCAATAAAAAGTAAAACTTATGTAGCCTCACAAGTAAACCATTTTTTGTGCTGGGCTCAATGACAACTAGATTTTTACATTGTATGCTGGGAAAAGATGGTAAGGCCAATATTAAAAAAAAAATTGGGAACTTCCCCTTAAATACAGTACATTTCCATTGCGCCAAATGGCACAAAATGCAGTAAATATTACTGTTGTTGCATTGCTATATTCTTACACCGTGCAAAATAAGGCTAAAAAATCCTCCTTCTCCCAGATGCTCCCTGTGTGTTTGCTGCTTCTACCTGGCACTCGTTGGACTGTCTTTTACAACATTACTGACTCTTATCAGTCATTTAATTCACTGGTTTGTTCCATAAAGTTTTATGCTTGAATGGATGTGCTAATGCTGGCTTCTCTCTTATCTGTTTTAATTGTATAAATAGCCTGAAGCAAGTATTCGCATATATATCCACAGATATTAATGTGATAAATCGATATAAATGGATAGTTCTGCTGGAATATTTTGTGGTTAGTTTGAAGCAGTTCTGAACTACATCTGTTAGCCTGGCTCTGGCCACAGCTCCAGGGTTGCTTTATAGCAGCCTTAGGGCTTCATTTTCTGAAGTCGTCCAAAGTTTCTTCATGAGTCAGCTTCGGTAAACAAAGCACTCCGAGTGCGGTCCTGCTGGCGATTTACATTCTAGCTGCTGGGAAGGCAGTTCGGGGAGAATAGATGCCCAGAAGAAGTGATTTGTTGCCAGATGGCTAATCTCCCCAAATCTGACCATATGTCTCTGGCCTAGGGCCCACGATCGGATCAGCCCGATATCGCCCACCTCAAGGTGGGCATATCGGGGACAGACGAGTGGATCTAACTGTGTATGGCCACCTTAAGCTGATTTTTGCCTGGTTATTTACCAACATCCCAACAAGAAAGAAATGTATATTTACATTTTATTTACCAAAATTATGAACCCTGGATGCTCAGTTCCAAGCTTTGTAGTCAGAGCACTCTCCATCCATTGGTTGAAGCAGGAAGGATCACTTTTATTCTGTAACCCAGTAAACCTGTAAAGAGCTGGGCTGGGCATGTACTTTTCAAGATAAAATTAAGCTAATGGTTTGTAAGGCACTAGTATGTTAGGAATTCTAGGAGTTTATAATGGTGCCAAGTATGCACAGGGAGTCTCCAGACCCAGCACTGGATGTTGCACTTTATTCCACCTCCCAGTCATTTCTTTTGGTTGAACCAGTGACCTAGGAATTGCAGGGGGTAATTAAAACAAATAATATAGCTTAAATCGATTTGGCCCTGGGCAAGTCACATCATCTCATTGCTTCTAATCACCAATACTTGTTGCAGGCTGCTTGGTATAGGGGCTCATGTCAAAATGCATCAGTTAATAGTGCTGTTCCAGAAGAATTCTGCATTGAAATCCATTTCTCAAAAGATCAAACAGATTTTTTTATATTTAATTTTGAAATCTGACATGGATCTAGACATGTTGTCAATTTCCCAGCTGCCCCAAGTCATGTGACTTGTGCTCTGATAAACCTCAATCACTCTTTACTGCTGTACTGCAAGCACCCCCTCCCTTTCCCACAACCAGCAGCCTAACAAAAGAACAATGAGAAGGTAACCAGATAACAGCTCCCTAACACAAGATAGCAGCTGCCTGGTAGATCTAAGAACAGCACTCAATAGTAAAACCCACTGCGTACTATTCAGTTACATTGAGAAGGAAAAACAACAGCCTGCCAGAAAGCAGTTCCCTCCTAAAGTGCTGGCACAAAATTGCTAGCCCCATGTCAGATTTCAAAACTGAATATAAAAAAATCTGTTTGTTCTTTTGAGAAATGGATTTCAGTGCAGAAGTCTACTGGAGCAGCACTATTAACTGATGCATTTAAAAAAAAAAAAAAAAAAAACCTGTTTTCCCATGACAGTTTCCCTTTAAGCAGCACTCACAAGCATTTATTCAATTGATTTCAAACCAGTTTTATCATAAATCATTTGTAGCATTTGACTCATTGGAGCCATGAAAACAAAACAAGTGCATTGTGGGCACATTCCTGTTTATATTCGCTTCTGCATGTGTTTGTGCTCCATTCCACAAAAACGTGTATTCTCTGTATCCCAAGAGTCATAATGCATATTTGTTTGACTGAGTTGTCTTTGCAAGTGCAGACAGCATGCCGGCTCTTTCTTTTACCAGCACTCAAACATTAAGCACAGTTTAAAGGCAAAGTTCAACTGCCTTTTTTAGATTTAAAACAGGTCCAATTTATATCCAATGCCAACGTTTTCAAAGATATTCATCTCTGATGGGCACATAGGTTTCTACTCACAGAGATAGTTGCTGACCTTTAAGCTTGTTTGTTGATGCCATATACATCATAACAATATCAAAATGAGTAGGGATAGTGTCAACTTCAGACATTTATATGATCTTGGAAATGGAGCTTTGTTTCATGGTTTCATTGAGATTCGATCGTCCGCAAGCTGAAAAAAAAGTTATTTATTAATACTTGATTAAACTCTACCTTTTGCTTTTTATGACTTTTAGAATGACGTGTTTGTAGATGGTGAATATCCCTATTAAACTGTGTATGAGCAGTAGTTGCTTTTAAGAAGAAAAACGTTTTATGGTGTAGATCATAATCATCAGATCGGTGGTTTCTTGGAAACCTCACTGTGTATTATAGTGGTTTGTATTCTGGATGATATGCTGCACTCAATAAGTTACTTAAGAAAATCATCCATGCAAGTTAGGCAAAGGCTCCGAGACACAAAACATGTTGTTTTTGGTGCAGGGTTTACATTTGGTGGTTCTCATATTGTCCGCTGATCGCTGGAAGCAGGATGAAGAAACTGCCTGTGAGTTACAAACGTATCAGGCAGTGCTATTTAAAGACTACTCATTAGGGCTGTACCTTCCTACTCCGGAAGGTTAATCTATACCATATTTCCTGCAGAGCCAGATGCTGCTCTCCCTCTCTTTCAATTATAGCTATTTTGCCTTTGCTTAAATTCTGAACCAAGGTAGAGATCTATCATCTTTTAACTTCTTCCCAAGGTAATATTTAACTGCATTAAATCTACTGAATATTTTAAAATACCAATGAACTCTTCTATAATGAAAACAAACACAGCTAAACTTGACTACCCCTTCATTTAGTGGCACTTTTATTTAGGGGTTTATTGAATGTGGAGTGTTACAATAGACAGTATCCTTGTAGTAGAATAATAACCTCTGGGAAGGAACTGTGGCTGTGGGATAACAGGTATAGTAGGGAGAGGTGGTATTTATAGTAGCAGTGGGATAACATTCTCTGGGAAGGAACTGTGGCTATGGGATAGGCCTGTATAGTAGGGAGAGATGGTGCCTATAGTAGCGATGGGATATTAGTCTCTGGAAAGGGACTGTGGCTGTGGGATAGCAGGTGTAGTAGGGAGAGATGGTGCCTATAGTAGCAGTGGGATAATAGTCTCTGGGAAGGGACTGTGGCTGTGGAATAGCAGATATAGTAGGGAGACATGGTGCCTATAGTAGCAGTGGGATATTAATCTCTGGGAAGGGAGTGTGGCTGTGGAAAAGCAGATATAGTTGGAGAGATGGTGCCTATAATAGTAGTGGGGTAATAGTTTCTGGGAAAGGACTTTGGTTGTGTGATAGGCAGGTATAGTAGGGAGAGAGCATTTGCTTAAGTAGTATAGGAATCTTCAAATGTTTATCTGTATAGGTTTACGTAAATCAATTTTTAAATATTTAAGATATAAATAAGCTCAGTAAATCAGTAAATGTTTATTGATAATGGTCAATGGCCACTGTGGACCCTGTAAGTGTGAACTGGGTTATGTGCTTACTATTATCTAAACTCCTCTTAATGACAGTGTTGTAACTTAATACACGGCAGTAGGAATCATGGTAACACCCACTGACGTCTGCCTCCTTCAAAACTCTTCTTCATTGTCTGCACTGAGTTAAACCCTGTCACGCATAGCAGACACTTTATTTTTAACTGGTAATATCAGTAGGTCAGGTACTGTAATAGCGGACTTTCTATTCCCACATGTGAGATACAGACTCAAAACCTTTTAGAAAATATTGGTGTCTGGCTATTTATAGACCAGACTAGATTTGTATTGCTGGTAAGGCAGTTATAGAGGAAAAAACATCCATCTTATTTTCAATGTGAGGTCATCAGTAGTGTTGGGGCAGCAGAGCTGCACAGAATTATCAAGAGGCCACTTCCAAAATGAATGTTTTTTTTCTCTTACTTTCCTTATAGTGTAGTTGTCAAGGAGTTGTGTGTCTTATTCTTAACAAGCTGTTAAGCTGTTATTTTCCCTTTATAAATATCAGTTCAAAATATACACATATGAAAACAAAGAAAAGATTGAGGAAAAAAAGAAATATTTTCCTCCTTCTGAGAAGCAGCCAGATGGCTGCAAGCTTTGGCGTTAGCACAGAGCTAAAAGGGATGAGAAGCCAGCTCAGTCAAATGACTTTGTGGGTTGCTACAACAGATGTTCATGCAAATGAGGGTCAAGAAAGGCAAATATGTCTGTCTGTCAGCAGACAGCAGAGTTTTGGTGCAATCTATCTAATAATAAATAATAAGTAATAAAATTACTCTTGTTTGTAGTGGATGTAGCTTTGTGTTTTGCATGTGTTGCAGGTTTTAATGAGGATTCTAGGCCATGGTGTCCCTATGTTGTGAACATTATCATCTATATTTAAGGAAAATTATACCCCAGAGTGAATACTTAAAGGGATCCTGTCATGGAAAAAAAATGTTTCAAAATGCATCAGTTAATAGTTACATTGAAAAGGAAAAACAACAGCCTGCCAGAAAGCAGTTCCCTCCTAAAGTTCTGGCACAAGTCACATGACCAGGGGCAGCTGGGAAATTGACAAAATGGCTAGCCTCATGTCAGATTTCAAAACTGAATATTAAAAAATCTGTTTGCTTTTTTTGTCAAATGGATTTCAGTGCAGAAGTCTACTGGAGCAGCACTATTAACTGATGCGTTTAAAAAAAAAAGTTTTCCCTTGACAGTTTCCCTTTAAGTAACAGTTTGCCCTTGGTTTGTTTATATGTACCGTGAATTGTATGATCCCAGGGGGCGGCCCTTAGTTCTTAAAATTACAGTTTTCTGTTTAGGATTACCCAAAGTCACGAAAATGGTTTACAGTAGAACCCCCATTTTACGTTTTTCAGGGGACCAGAAAAAAAATGGTGTAAAATCAGGGAAAATTTTAAATCAGGGAAATGTATTATGCATAATATATAGGCGGGACCACAAAACAACAATGTAAAAAGAGGGGAAACTTAAAATCAGGGGATGTAAAATGGGGGTTCTACTGTATTTAGATGAAGAAGAGTTTTACATATGGGCTGTTTTATGTGATCTATTTTTATATACACTTACAGGGAATATAGTTTACCTTAGTAAGTGTTAAATTATCCTTTGTACAAGTTATTGTATAGGAATTAGGGATGCACCGAATCGAGGATTCGGTTCGGTATTTGGCCAGGATTCTGCCATTTTCAGCAGGATTCGGATTTGGCCGAATCGTCGTGCCTGGCCGAACCGAATTCTTAAAATCATGTGACTTTTCGTCACAAAACAAGGAAGTAAAAATTTTTTTAGCCACACACGTCGTGCACGGCTGGATTTTGCCCTTCTGCAAATTAGGGTTCTGTTCGGTATTCGGGCAAATCTTTCGCAATGGATTCTGGGGTTCGGCCGAATCCAAAATAGTGGATTCGGTGCATCCCTAATAGGAATGACTTTATAGGGATGATGGTTGTTTCTTGGCAACTTCAGAATCTCAGACTTGTCAAGCTTCTCATTTCTAAACAAATAACTGATTTGTTTATGATTAGTACCTTTTGCCCAGCTAAATCAATACCATTTATTTTAAAAAATTATCTGTTTATTTTCCAAGCTGGTCCTATTCTGCCCAGCACAAAAAATAATTGTCCACCTGTGATTTTCAAAAGTATTAAAGGGGATGTAAAGGCAAACTAATAAAATCCCATTTTTACTTTAATTAAAAAATGCCTACTGTTTTTATAATAAACCTGACTTTATGCATTGAAATTTCTCCTTTGTTTTACTTGCTCTGACAGCTGCAGATAGGAAACTTCGGATGGTCCCTAACTGCTCTGCAGGGAAACAATCATACTTTCAAATGGCAGGGGGGAGCCCCCATCTTACTTCCCAGAACTCAAGCAGCTTTGTTTGTTTCCCTGTAGAGAGGATGGAGTCTGTGTAGAAATTTGTATTGAGCAGACCCAGTGCAGTCTGTATATTCTGATTATTAGTCTTGCTGTATTGGCTTCTGTGATATTATTTGACTTGTGCTGTTTTGATCATTTATGACGATCCCTAAGTTTAACCTCCCAACTGAAGCCCAGACCACACTGAGCATGTGAGTAGTCTTGGTATTGCAAAGATGTTTAACAAAGTTACAACATGACAGCCCCCTACGTCAGCAGAAATCATTTGTCTTATTAGGCTTCTGGTGCAGTAAGTTCATGTTAAATAGCGTCACTGAAGTGCCTGTAACATACCAAAACACCCGTGATTTCTTTCAAATGCAATATATATTGTACCTTTAATTTGTCCAGTATCTCTGTTAGATTTTCACTGAACTCAAGGATTACAAGATATTATTACAGGTATGGAATCTGTTAACCAGAAAGATCCAAATGAAGGGAAGGCCAACTCCTTTTGACTGCATTTCAATCAAATAATTTCTATTTTTAAAATTTGTGGATGGGAGTTAGTTTGACTTTGTTTTAATAAAAAAAATGAGTTTTAGTAAATAATCCCTTCACCATTGCCATGCTCTATGATACAGTTGATACTTTTCATGGAGCCATTTTTCTTTATCCAACAAACACAGAACCAAAACAGAAGAACAATGTGGAAGTGATTGTGAGTGAGTTTTCTGTTTGGATAGTTTCCACAGGGATTAGTACAGCTTCTAAAGCTGGCCATAGACGCAAAGATTCGATCGTAGAAATCCTCGATTCGTAAAATTTTTTCGTCGTGTCCCGACATTTGTCTTCACAACACAAATTACCCACTTTCACCCTGCCTCTCCAACAAGCTGGCCTGGTCGCTGGCTAGAGAGATCGGCCACTCTCCAAAATCATGTCTGACGAAGGGGTTTGCCCCTGAAACTTCACATCTTGACAAATAAAGTTGCAGGGATTCACCCCGCTTGAATTGGCCTTCTGGGTGCTGGTGTTTATACTGTTCCGACATTTGTCTTGCCATGCTGGTCGGTCGTTCAGTCGATTGGACAGGTTAGAAGATTTATGTTGGCTGCCGATCATATCTCTGCATGTATTGCCGATCTGATGAATTTTAGTGGGAGACTGTCACCAGTTTTGACATAAACTTCAATACGATTGCTGCTAGGGTAGAACATCGGCTCATCTGTTCTTTTACTACTTTATTTAAACTGAAGGTTAGTGGCAGGCCGGGAGATCGTTCCGATCGTTCACCCGATATTGCTGGAAATTTGCACGTCTATGGCCACTTTAACCCTTATGTTTTCTGTTCCTGTGGTTCACTGAGAATCTGGTTAACTATGTTTGTCTGAGGCTTTTGCACGAAGAGATTTTGTGACAATTTACTGCCAGAGGATCCATTTATATGAAGTTTAGTAGTAGTAAACAAAAACAAGGGTGTGGTAGAAATTGGGGAAATAGTTGGAATCTACATATGTTATATGAGCACCCTACTGATTTGTTTCCTGTGGTCTTATGACCCCTGCCCTCATCATAATTTGCTGGAGAGGAGAATTTGATCCGTTAGGAATGCCCTTGGTTGTATTTAGAATAAGAAGGAAGTACAGAGCACACAGAACTATGGGCCCCTGCAGCCTTCTGAACAATGCTTGAATGGTATCAAATATAAGAACAAACTGTTTCAGCTTGGAGAGAAAAGGAGAATACAGCTTGGAGAATACAAAAGGGAGGGTTCCATGTTTAGCTTTCCAAACAATCCTTTTATTGCATGTTTCTTTAATGACTTTTCTATTCTTTACTGTGTAAAGCTTGGCATTAAGTTTGGATTGTGACATAATCAGCAGATGCTTTATGTATGGTGCATCTTTGGTTACACCAATGTGCACATTTTCCTATATATAGCAGAGAATGTTATAAATGTACCCTCTATATAGTAATGAGCTGTATTTTTAGTACTAATATTCTTTAAAGGGAAACTCACCATTAGAAAGAGATTTCTATAGTCTGAAGTGGAATAATGTTTGTTATTTTGCATTGCAGTTGTTTATTTATTTTGTTATCTACCAATGATTTGCTCAGGAAGCTCAGTAATAAATAATTCAGAAAACATTTATAATTCAAAAGAAAAAATAAAATAAAACCCATTTCTGGAAAGCAGTTATTAAATATTTGCCACGGTTTGGAATGTGTATTTATATCATTTAGAGTTTCTCTTTAAATGGGATGCACATAATGCTCCAGAGGGTTCTTCATATCTTTTCTCCTAAAGATGGTGACATTAACAAGATTGCGCACATTGCATGAGTCAGCCATTTTTATTACTTAGCATTTAATTGGATACTTCCGAGAACCCTTGTAAATTTAGCGATGGCCAATGCTGTCTTTACTGCAGCCAATAATTATGGGTGAAGATATGTTGTATATAAATGAGAAACATAGATTGGGATGCCTCTTTACTAGTCGCCCAGCTTTGAAAGTTCACTATCCTTAAAACACTAGCTACTGATAATGTGAATTTTGTACTGCTTTTTATGCTGTTTTCTGAGTATTGCATTGTTAGAAGGTTCTTCCATTCTTCAAAATCATACGGTCTCTAGATGATTTTTTAGTTTAAAGGTTATAGACGAAATATAATTAAATGGCTCTTTACCCCATGTATCTGAATATATTGTGTATATATGTGTAGATTATTTCTGCTTGTTCAGCAACTACAGATTAAGTATTTCTGGTAAACATTGATCCCATGTTGTAACAGAAATATTTTTATCCATTTGGTATGTTTAAAGTCCCTGGAGAGGTACACCACCTGACCCCTATTTATCACCACTTTAATAGAAATAGATACATTTCTAGCAATATCAGGATTCATGCCAGTAGCTCTAAAATACCTTCACCGTTCTATTTTTTTATTAAAGCGATACTGTCATCGGAAAAAATGTTTGTTTGTTTTTTTCAAAATGCATCAGTTAATAGTGCTGCTCCAGCAGAATTCTGCACTGAAATCCATTTCTCAAAAGAGGAAACAGATTTTTTTATATTCAGTTTTGAAATCTGACATGGGGCTAGACATATTGTCAATTTCTCAGCTGCTCAAGTCATGTGACATGTGCTCTGATAAACTTCAATCAATCTTTACTGCTGTACTGCAAGTTGGAGTGATATCCCCCCCCCAGCAGCCTAACAAAAGTGGGAAGGTAACCAGATAACAGCTTCCTAATACAAGATAACAGCTGCCTGGTAGATCAAAGAACAGCACTCAATAGTAAAAACCCATGTCCCACTGCGTACTATTATACAGTTATATTGAGAAGGAAAAACAACAGCCTGCCAGAAAGCAGCTCCTTCCTAAAGTGCTGGCACAAGTCACATGACATGGGGCAGCTGGGAGATTGACAAAATGTATAGCCCCATGTCAGATTTCAAAATTAAATATTAAAAAATCTGTTTTCTCTTTTGCAGAAGGCTGCTGGAGTAGCACTACTAACTGATGTGTTTTGAAAAAAACGAGTTTTCCCATGACAGTATCCACTTAAACATATAGTCCACCAACTATCCCATTGCCTGTTATGCAGACTACTTGGAGCCTGATGTTTTCTACATAATGGATCTTTCAGTAATTTGGACCTTCATACCTATAACATCATAAGTATACTATATCAAGTAAATCAAATAGGCTGGTTTTACTTCCAGTAATGATTAATTATATCTAAGCTGGGACAAGATACTGTTTTATTATTACAGAGAAAAAGGAAAACAGTTTAAAAATTTGGATTATTTGGATAAATTTGAGTCTATGAGCTTTCTGGACAATCGTTTATTCCGATAATGGACCCATATCGTACTAAAGACAATGTATTGGAAAATTGTTTTTTTGTTTATGAATTGTTTTTCTCTACAAACAGTGGTTGTCTGCAGATTATCTAGGGGCGCCCCAAATATGACCTTGTCTTTTTGATGTATCCACGAAAGCAAATAAATATTCTCCCCTAATCTTTCCATGATTGACTGCCACTGCTTCAATTATTTGTATAAACTGCATTACAGTTCCCGAAGCAAAATGTTTGCATCTGCCATCTGCTTGTTAACAAGGCATTAAGTTAACATGTATATAAAATAACAGTTAGGCAGTTTTAAAAAAAATTCATAAAAAAAAAATGTTAAAAAGGTTGAACTTGATGGACATGTTTGTTTTTTCGGCATAACTTACTATGTTACTATGTAAGTCCTGTAAATTGTGTGTTACTAGCCCTTTAAACATGGTAGAGGAAGCAATGGGGCAGCTCCTTTCCATTTAATGAAATTCAGAAATCTCATTCTGCAGACTTACCTAGGCTCATATATGCAAGTGAACAATTAGAGTCCTTCTAATAACCAGGGCATGCATATCCTATAACTGCAGCCAAAATGGTTTTACCGGGCAACAACAGCGCTTTAATATATTCCTATTACTTTTCATCAGGATGAAGCATGATGGTTATGTGATTCAGCGCTCATGTTTGTGATTCCTTCACGTATTCTCAACTCTGAAAGAACAAGGATCTATCAGGTAAATGCCAATTAAGTCACTGGTGCCATTAATTGTTTTTTAAAGTGGTTAGTGTTCTATTCTGAAGATTGGGAGTGATCTCAGAGTAGTGGATGGTTTCCTGTTTCCTTTGTACCCTATACTCTATCATCACTTTGCAGCTGGACATATTCTTTAACCAGATTATATCTATTTTGTGTGCTATTTCTAGATATCCCCATGCTGCGGCTGGGTGAGACTGTTATTGGCCATTTACTCACAGACTATTTTCAGTGAATTTCACAATAAATAGATTGAATCCAATTTTGTTGTGTTGCAACCTGTTTGGACTAAAAGGACATTGTGTTTTTCTAGAAAGTTATTTTTGCAATAGTTGTTATGTTTGTTCATATTAAAGTTTCTGAACTGCAGCATACAAATCCCTTAGAGCAAAGGTTGAGGCTGCCCTAAGGGGTGAGGCTACCCTCAAGGGGCATTGTTATTTAAGGTGTTGATCAACTGGAAGGGAATTTTGAAGAGATATTTGAAGATCAATGATTTTATTCAGCTATAAATCTTCATCTGAAAACTCCAGCCTGAAAACCATCTTAAAAAAATACAGAAAGTGTATATATAGAGAGAGAGAGAGAGAGAGAGAGAGAGAGAGAGACTGGAGCCGGTGCACTCTCGACCATAAAGCAATGCCCAGGTGCTGGTTATAAAGTATACAAGAAAGCAAAAACGAACCGCACTCTTGGGACTTCAGTGAAAAAATCTTCTTAAAGGTTTATTGCGACGTTTCGGCTCCTAAACTCGAGCCGTCCTGAGCCGAAACGTCGCAATAAACCTTTAAGAAGTTTTTTTCACTGAAGTCCCAAGAGTGCGGTTCGTTTTTGCTTTCATATATATATATATATATATATATATATATATATATATATATATATATATATATACCTAGGGTTTCCCAGATAAGCTATCTTTCTGTAATTCCATATCCATATCTTAAGTCTACTAAAAAATCTTTAAACATAATAACCTCAATATTTTGTTTTGCTTCCTTTTTAATTCCTTTTTAATTATATCTTAGTTGGGATCAAGTACAAGTTACTATTTTATTATTACAGAGAAAAAGGAAATCACTTGAAAAAAATAATTTAATTAAAATGAATCTATGACGGTCTATGTGGCAAATTCACTAAGCTGTAAAAATGCGCTAGCGGTGGCTTTGCCGCACTTCGCCAGGCGAATTTTCACCAGCCCGCCACTAATTCACTAAAAGTGAAGTTGCGCTCAGGGAGGCGAACGGTAGTGAAGTTGCTCTACTGTTACTTCATCAGGCAAAGCGCATTTACCCTAGCGATGCCTAATTTGCATACGCTGCGACGTTAAGCGTATAATAGAAGTATATGTTACAGCCACTACATTCCACTACACAAGCCCAGGAAACCTTTAATAAATAAAATAAAGTTGTCCTGTTGCCCTAAACATGTGCCGACTGTATAGTTGTGTTGCCATATGTTAGCAAATGTAGGGGGATATGAGGGTAACTCCCCAAACAATTATCCTTTTTTCAGACTATCACCCTAAAAAAGTAAGACGCCAGCATTTTTTTTGGGACTTAGAAAGAATTTCAAACTCCTATCTATTGTATTGAACTTCACCAGTTCTGACCTGGCGAAGTAAAGTCTAGCTCTAGTGCAAGAGGTAATGTTCAGTAAAATGGTCATCTTAGTGAATTAGCGTAGTCCCTTCATCAGTGCGCAACTTCACCTGGCATAAGGGTGCGAAGTTGTGCTCGTCTATCTACTTCGCTAGCGAATTTTTGCCATAGACGCTGTTAGTGAATTGGCGAAGCTGCGAAATGATGTCACGCTGGCGAATAAGCGCTGGCGTTAGACGCTTCACTTTTAGTGAATTTGCCCCTATGAGAGACGCCAATCTTGTAATTTGGAACTTTCTGGATAACCGGCTTCTGAATAATGGATCTATATATATATATATAT
>CM044431.1:176373780-176384727 GCA_024363595.1 Xenopus borealis
TTATCTCAAAGGTGAACAACCCCTTTAACACTGATGATCTGTCTCCTAAACATGCGCACACATGGGTGCTTATTAGAATACCCTGTATATTCATCTTTACCTGCCTCTGGCTTACTTCCTGAATGACCAAACTAGTGCAATTTGTCGATCCACAGATGTGTTTTGGCATAATCATTTTGTTTATGCCACTAGGGAATACAACTATGTTTGATCTGCTTTTGTCATTAGCTGCACGGGTCAGACAATCCATTAATTTCAGCTAACTATGCTTTCTACATGTACAATTAACATGCGTTTATCAGGTGCAAAGTAACAGGCTACTGCCACCTCTGGGAAACCACTATATACTGCAAGAAGAAGAAAAAAAATAGTTCAGTGTAAAAACAAAACTAGATAAATAGGCTGTGCAAAATAGTAAATAACAATACTTGAAGGGGGGGCCACAAGGGACATAACTAACCTCGGCATTCAACTCAGATTCAAAAGCAAACCGTTATGACCCATGTGGCCACCCTTCAAGTCACTGATTGGTTACTGCTTGATCACCAGGGTAACAGATGGAAACCATAAGAGCTGAAAAGCAGGAAGTAGTGTTCTATGTTGTTATGTTAGACTTCCAGTCATCGGCCTTTACGCATTATATGTATAATACTAAACAATTCCTTCAAAGTCATATGCACATGATCCCTGATATTATCTGTGCACCTGTGTACTCATTCGATAGTTTCATGGCTGTCTGCTGCTTTAATTGGGGACATCTGGAATGCAAAGCAGTATTAATATTGGATAATACACAAGACAATCATGCCTTGGTTTTATATTTGAGTTCATTAATGCCTTCATGCACATCAAAGCTTTAAATAAACATGCACAGGCATCTGCATTGTCTCAGATGGCACAAAGCTTGTTGTTGTTATGAAATTAGTCAGGGCTGGTTTTAGGGTGGGGCAGAGAGGTGTTGCCTTCAGATCTGAAGCAACCCCTAGGAGGAAAACTTGTTGCAAAAAGATATTGTACAACAGTATTTAGATATTTTCTGTACATACTGTACATCAGAAATATCAGTCATGCTGTCCGCTGCTGTTTGTTAAATTACAACTCATAAGATTCTGCCAACATTTTGATGGGGGTTGCAGTTGGAGGATGGACATCCGTGATTATATGTTGATTTCACTCAGATTAGATCCTTATTATTCCTGCATTCACCAATGTCCTCCCTTATCTAACTCTGGTCAAGTTAGGACAGTGGTTCCCAAGCTACTTAAGGCCCATTAGGTGGCCAAAAATGTAAGCTTTTCTTAAAAGCTTGTTAGGGTGAACTTTGATAGTGATAGACGAATCTATCCAGATGCGCTTCGCTGAAAAATTCGCGAAACGACGCGCGTATCGTTTTTGACGTGTGCCGTGTCGTATTCGCGTCATTTTCTGCGCACGTCTCGTTTTTGCCGAATTTTCGCCAGGCAAATTTTTGCGGGCATTTTGCGAATTTATTCGCCGGCCAAAAGGTTGCACCATGTAAACCTTTATGAAAGCTGCCTGTATGTTAATTTAACCATATCCTTGGTAATTGCTATTAAGAGCAGTTATCAGGAAAAAATGTAAGTCTTTTATAAATAGAAACATATAAATACATGGCCTAACGCATTTCATGTTCTCTCAGCTTTTAGGTATAGGCAGATTATAGCCATTTTATTAAGCTCTTAATAAAAAAAAAGGGTTTTAGTATTGGTACATATTTTAGTATTCACATCAAGTACATCAAAAATGCAGTTCTCAAGCTGCAACTCCCAGCAACTCATTGACGTAATTTAATAACAACTAGTGAACTGCGAACTAGATGTCATCTAATAATATCTCTAAAATCCCTTTTAATACTACACAAAGTATACAGTATGGTCTTTTTCTTTACCAACAATATTTTGGACCAGGGTCCTTTTTGTGGGTCGATGCCCATAACAAATACCACTCCCTATTATCACTTAAATATTTTGGTTGCAGTACTGCATAGTTTTTTGCTCCTTTCCACCTTTACATCAGTGATGCACTAGTGTAGAGCCCTTTAGATACTATTGAACGAAAACTCCTATCCCTGGGCAGCAAAAGACTGTAATGCTTTTAGTTGCCAGTACATGCCTTTTACTTTCTCCACCGTGCAGTGGTGTGATGGCCTCTTCTGCTCAGCAGAGTGACTAAAAGGCAGCATGTCATATCCATCCCAAGATTAGTCACTGTATCCGCAAGCCCCATGTTTGCATCACAGTACAGACGATAACTAATGGCCGCTCTGTAAGACTGGTATGTTCCTGCATCTTCTTCAACCTCATCTCTTTTCTCCATGGCAACTTAGCTCAGCATTTTTCAGAAGAGGGGAGAATAGAATAATTCACCCCCCCCTCGTTATTGCTTTCCTCCCTGTCTGTAAACATAGATCTGGCTGTGTGGTGCATACAGCTTCTCTCTCGTAATGAACAAGGATGGTAAGCAATGACTGCACCAAAGGATTGGGCACACTCCATGCAACACGCTCCTCTGCACACTGCAAGTTAATGCCTATTACTTCTGCTTGATGCTGTTAAACTGCCAGCCTTCTATGTCATTTTTATAATGTCAGAGAATTCTATAGTTGTATCTGCTGAGATCTTAGGGCAGTGGCTTGCGCAGAGATTTGATACCCACGATTATTTATGCATGACTGCGGGTGTCAAATGTCCTGGAAATGCATATCCGTTAGAGATAAAAATGAACATATCGCAAAGTTGACAAAAGTTTCCTCCCGAGGCCACTTCAGAAAAACTAAGCGATGCATTGGGTTTTACCACCGGCAATTTCTGTTATTTCCAATGGAGACGCATTTTTGGGAGATTAGTCATCTGCAGATGTGTATTTTTATGGCAGGTGACAAATTTCCCTGTCAGCCCCTGTCCTTAAAGGGGTTGTTCGCCTTCCAAACACTTTTTTCAGTTCAGTTGTTTTCATATTGTTCACCATAACACATACTTTTTTTCAATTGCTTTCCATCAGTTTTCCCAAAAGGTAAGTTTAATGCTCCTGTATCTGGTGTTTAAAGGGAAAGGAAAGGCAAAGAAATAAAATCCCATTTTTACTTTCTTTAATCAAAAAGAAATCTATCTCCAATATACATTAATTAAAATATGTGTACCGTTTTTATAAGAAACTTGACTGTATGCAGTCAAATTCTCCCTTCATTTAGTGCTGTGGAAAGGAATTGTCAGACAGTCCCTAACTTCTGGTAGGGAAACAATCATACTTCTGAACAGCAAGGGGAGCCCCTGCCTTACTTACCAGCCATGCAGAACTCAATCAGCTTTGTTTTTTGATCATTTGTGACGATCCCTAAGAAGCCCAGACCACACTGAGCATGTGTATGTAGTCTAGTCTTGTAAAGATGTATAACAAAGTTACAAGATGACAGCCCCCTGTGGCCTACTTTGAAAGCATAAATTATTTGTTTAATTAGGCTTGTGGTGCAGTAAGTTCTGAACTGTTACAATTTGCTATATACTTGATACAATTAGTTGATACATTTCTCAGCAGTAGCTGTGGAATATTAGCAACTGTTCTCCTCAGCAGGGATAAAGGTAACAACTATTTCAACTAAATGTATCAATTTAAAACAGAGCTGCTTTAAAAGGTGAAAAATGAAACTTTACACTTCAATAGTAGATAGACGGTCACATGTATAAAATAGAAAGTTATTGGAAAAAGTCTTTAATACTGGTGAAAAACCAACTGAACTGAAATGTTTTTTGAAGGTGAACAATCGCTGTAAGCTGCGTACTTACCTCAATGATTATTTTTATTTCCACATTACATTTTCCTTTGTTTTTATTTGTCTTCTTGGGCTTGAACAGGAGGCCATAGTATAGGGTCAGCAGTGCTATGAATGTTATATTCACCTTTCTTTATAATTTAAAAAAATGTAATTGCAAGGTGCAAAATTCTGCCTTTAATAGGGTAATGCTGCTTTGGACACTTTGTGTCACTTTGTAAGAGTGAGCTTGATCCTGGGGCTTGTTCCTGAGCTTCTAGATGTATCTATGCATTATTTAACATTATGTAACAGCAATCACACAGTACTGTATATGTAAAATGTCCATGTTTTCAAACAAGTACACGTGCAAAGGAAAGTTGTTGCTTAAGACCAGGTCTGATAATCATATAATCATTGATAAGGCAATGGGTGACAGACACAATAACTATCAATATAACCACTGCTCCTGAAGCACTCAACACATTGTTTCACCTGAAATACGTTTAACACAAGGTGCATGACACTTGACATATTTGTAGCCGCACCATTGTGAACTGGTCTAATCTAATCTTTTAGTAGAGAGGCAATACTGGTGTGTAACCTTTATTTAGTAACTGTGGCTAGTGGTACAATTCTGTGACTTAAGGTGGCCATAGACGCACAGATAATATACAAAAAAAATTTCGCACAATATTCGGTGCGTGTATGGTGGAAAAGGAGCCAACCGATATCGGCAGGTCACTTTTGCCTGTTAAACGATATCGGCAGATGACTTGGATATCGGTTGCCTGGTCGATCGAGCTGGACGGAAAATTTTGAGCACCTGAACATCGGCCACTGTTTAGTGCTGAATTGTCAGATACACGCAGAATTCTATTGTTTCTACCTGTATATCTGACAATTCAGCTCTACACGTGTGTTGAAACAAACTATCTTTCTTGACAAGATCTTTTCCAATTGATCTTTTCGTAATTGTTCCGTCTACGGACGTCTTTAGCTAGCTCTTATCAGACCAAAGGCACATCAGTGCAATTAGCATGCCACTGTTGCTGGACTGTGTTGTTTGTATAATATCTATAATATATTCAGGCCTCAGCCAAGATAACAACATGGAACTGGAATAATTCATACAAAGCATATTGTGTTAATGCAATAACCTGTTCATGTCTCATAAGTGTAAGAAACATACTGCCTTTAAAATGGTATGTTTTGCTTTAGAGGAAATTCGTATTCACTATCTTTAACAAGAGAATGTGTTATATGCCAAATGGTAATGCTACCTGTGCAATATTTAATATAAAAATGTGTACTATCTCATAAGGAATTATATGAAGAAGTCTGGAAGCTGTTGTGGCTGAGACAGGCCTGTGCTTTAGGTTTTTAGCTATTGCGTAACTTTCTTTGCTTAACCAAAGTCCCAGGTCCCTGTGGGCCAGAACTTGGCTGTCTCCTCATTCATTTCATTAGCAACTTAAAAAAACAGACTAGAATACACACAGTATTAATATAGATGAGTTGTGCTGTTTGGATCTTCAATAAACTGTGACAGGACTTATGTTTTTTTGTATATTTTGCTTTTGGTCACTGTTTGTATTCTTTCTAGTCTATGAAAACAAAATCAGATAAGGTGACTCCAAGAAGTGTGTGAATGCTTTTAATTATTCTGAAGAGTCTCCCTAGAGTCTGGATGCATCTCTTGCTGCCAGTAACTTATTGTTGCCACGTGCCTCAGATTGAGTGTGTGAACTCTCTATTTGCTTGGCTTGGCTGGGGCATCTTCCTTTCTTCAGAGACAAATAAAGCCCAAGAAAGGGCAATTTTGATGCCTTTTTATGATGGCATATGGATGTCACAGGGACAAAGTATCACATCCCAAAGACAGTAGACATATGGAACAAGATGCAACCCCTGCACATCCCACTGTACTTACCTGCTGGGTACTGACATATATTGACTTTAGACCTCTGGCGTTATGCACCTACCTAAATTGGTGATGCATTCACTTTTACTTGGATCAAAGAGAAGGATATGGTTGGGAGGGACACAGAAAGAAAGTGGGCTGCAGTGAAAGAATATGATATTACACAATAAACGTTTTTTACACTGTAATCTAGACATCTATCTCCTCTCTTTAATTTTTTATTAGTCTGTCGTAATTCATGCAATGTGTGGTTATCAAGCCAGAATCACATCAGTCTCTCCTGTGACTAGTATGAATAGTTTTGTTACTCTCCTTTTAATAGCATAAATATGGTTAGTGCTTGTAAAAAACTGTTAGGCTAAAGCTGGCACTTCTGCTTCCAGTTTCATTCATGCTAGTGAGTTGGTTTGCAGAAGACATCTAGTTACATCTATTGGATACTGCCACAGGCACTGCTGTATGACTGGAATTTTTATTCTGGCTTAATTATAATGTTTAGCATTTTTTACATTGCCCCATATAATACCCAGGTGTTTGGTTAAAAAAAACAGTAAAAAACAGGAACACCCAAAAACATGAAAGGGCATCTATTCATGAATTACAAGGTATTGGTAGGCTAATTGTACATTAAGGGGGTAATTTATCAAATGTCAAGTTTGGGAAGTTTTTTCTACCTCAAATAAACTCACCTCAAATAAACTCACCTCAAATAAACTCACAACTCGAATGTTTATTTATGAGAAAACCCAAACATAAAAAAACTCTATTGAATGCAATTGGGATGAAAAAAGTCAAATTGATCGAGTTATCGGCTAAAAAAAACCTTCAATACCTCAAATCGTTAATGTTTTCAAGCCAAAACCACCGTAAAAAAACAAAAAGCAAAAAACCTCTTCAAATGGTTCAAGGGACCTCTGTCACTGACTTCTGCATGGCCTCAACAAGTTTTAGCTGGGATATTTTCAGATTCAGGCTTTTAGCAACTTTGGGGCATAATAAATAATAATAATAATTTTTTAAACTTGAGTTTTTCTGGAAAAACACAACTAAACCTTTAATAAATTACCCCTTTGCTTTGCTCCGCTGGAGCCATGGGGGCAGACTTTCAAGTTGAAAGAGGGCAACAGAGCACATGTTTACATAGAAAATAACAGATAAGCTCTATAGAATGCAATAGTTTTGTCATTTGTTTTGTGGTTCTTTAGGGCTGGGACAGACAGGGAGATTCGGGGAGATTCTGTCGCCAGGCGTTTAATCGCAGGCGACAATCTCCCCGAACTCCCTTCTCCCTGTCCGCCGCTTGTTTAAATGAAAAAGCGCCAGCACTGATACATACGCGGCACGGCGATTTCCGGAATCGCCCGAAGTTACTTCGTGAGGAAACTTCGGGCGATTCCGGAAATCGCCGCGCCGCGTGTGCACAGCGCTGGCACTTTTTCATTTAAACAAGCGGCGGACAGGGAGATGGCAGTTCGGGGAGATTGTCACCTGCGATTAAACGCCAGGCGACAGAATCTCCCCGAATCTCCCTGTCTGTCCCAGCCCTAACAGAACTATATAATACAAACCTTTCTCAGATCAATAGAAAATTTGTAGTTGGACAGATACAAAGTTTAAACCTTAAAAAGAAGTAGTTTATGGTGTTGGTCTTTATGGCTAAATTTATATGGGTGATTTGATCTTCCCAGTTTTGTAGCAATTAGTCATGCTTGTTAGTTGCCTCGAAATGACATCATTGTCAACTGTCAACAGTTGTGGCTACAACAAGAATTTAGTGTAGAATATGAAGAGACAGAATGCTGAAATGTACAGACCACCAATTGTGTCCTTTTATTATTTTTTATGAGATGAAGCACATTACATAACATTTTCATTTTTATAATTCTTCTCCTTCAAGTATCATTCCCAGCAACCCCATTCACTGTTGTCTCATGGGATTGTGGGAATTGAAATTCAACTAAAGCTGGCAGGCCTCAGGTTGGCTATGCAAACATTCCACAATGTTCCCCAAACATATTGTGTTCAGTAGCAACAACCTTTCCTATAAGGCGTGCCACATTAGTATTGAAGGCAGAAAGCATGCCAAGGGATTGGAAATCCACATTCATCAGCAAAATGACAAACACTTTTATGAGACTAATTAATTAGACTGTTACATTAATTAATTTGCGGCAGGCGTAAAGTCTCTTTACCGTAATGCAAAGAAAACAGTGAAAAGATAGAATGTAAACACACAGATGTGAAGCTGAAGGGTAGCTGGGATAAGGGATAAAGTCATCCAGGAAAAAGCCATGGATCGTTACATCAACCATCCAACAGAACATGGAAAACGTCCTCTCTTGTCAACTAATCTTCCCTTCATTCTCACCATCAGCATCTGCTCACTGAGGAAATTCAATGTTGGTCCTCTTGTAAAGCAGAGGATAAGATTGTCTTAAAAGGCCTCTTTTCACTGTAGTTGGGGCTGGTATATTAGGCTGAGATGGTGGCTTTATTAATGTTGTGAACGTCTGTGCAACCACAAAAGTAAATGTAACTTTTACACATTACACAAATATTTAAATGTTACACAATGTTGTCAAGCTGTAAAATTAACTGTTTTTTTTTAAAATGTCAGTGAGTGACTTCACACAGCTACAATGTGGATCTATTTTTGTACTGGAACTATTTATTATACAGTACTGGTTTGTATCATGTAGCACGTAAATTATAATAATAGCAATAGTGCAGTTATAATGTTGTTGTGAGTATAAAAAGGCAGCATGTGTAAGAATGTCTTCACATTTTATGTTGCAAGTATGTACAACTCTTCCTTGGAATTGCCATATCCAAGGCATGCAATGCCAAGGAAATTTATGATTCCAGAAGCCAAAGTACCAGCTGGTTTCTCAAGTTCTTTTCCTGGACCACTATATTTTTTGTCCCATCTGTCTTGCCAAGGGTTACAGTTACGGCCAGAGAAATATAGCCACTGCCCAGGGTGCTTTAATTATGTTATTATATTACAGATGTGAGAAACATGATACTTTTATTGGACATAACTGGACTTGTATGCATGGGGATAACCTTTAAGAGAAAGAGATGTGGGATCTATATATTTCCAACATGAAATTTACCTGTTTCCTTATGAGGCTAGCTGTGATGTTACTGCCTTGCCCCATGGAAACCAAGAGAAATGAGAATTGCTTGCTTGGCTACCTGATTTAGATGCAACTGTCTGGTGGGGGGATTTGATTGTGACAGAAATCCTTAGGGATTTTCTAAAATCCTTATACAGGTATGGGACCCAACAAGGATTAATTATCTCAAGTACTAGGTGCTGTTTCTTTTTTACAGAGAAATACAATTTAAAAATCTGAATTATTTGATTACAATGTAATCCATGGGAGATGGCCTTCTCGTAATTTGGAGCTTTCTGGATTATGGGTTTCTGGATGAAAGATATCATACCTGTATTGTACAACAGGGTGTATTTATCTGCATGTATGAATGTTTTCATATTTGTGAGTGTGTGATACATGCCTCTGCCTACGAGTATATGAACTTGCATAGTATACTTAAAGCAATTATGTGCAATTAATCATAATAATGGAGAGGGACACTTCAGATATGTGTACCTATTTTGGAAATAGAAAGAGGGACAAAAAGATTTGGCATGCATAGCCCATTTTTGTGGCCACACCCCGCAATTACCATGTTCATTTTACAAAACTTGGCAGGTTATGATAGTCTGAAAACAGTTTTCTGGTTTTTATGTGTTATTACAGTTTTGCTAATGAAGTTAGTGCCCTTTAAGATGCAAGTCACAGTTTCCCCAAGAGACCGTTTCTCTAAAATTGTTACTATTGCTTCTTTGCATATCTTATATTGTTACAAAATTATCGAAGTGCACCCGCTGAATGTTCTGGGCTCTCTGCCAAAAGCCAATTCTATCTTTTTCTTGCTGTTCAGTAACTGTGGGTTGAGCTGTCAATATCTGAACTGTCCTGCGAAAAACGGGACAATTGGGAAGTATGGCAATGTGATTGGCTCAGTATTAACCTCTGGACCTGGGGTTTTCAGGATAATGGATCTTTCTGTAATTTGGATCTTCATACAGTCTATTCCAGTGGATTCAATCATGTTTGTATAACTTTTATCTCTCTACCCTACTGATAAGCAGTGTTACCTTGCATTGGTACAGTATATATTTACATTTATACAAGACTAGGATTTGTTATACTGCTAGTCCCGGATTCTGTTTCAGGTTTCAGTAGAACAATCAAATACACATATCACTATTAGCATATTAGTTCATTGAAGAGTTTGGAGATTGCAAAGCTCAGGCCCAGATTTGTGGCAAGACCACATAGGCCCAGGCCTAGGGCGGCAAGTTGGTAGGGGCCGCATACTGCCCAGCTGCCTTCGCAGCTCCCCAGTGCTCCTGTTCACCTGCTCTCACTAGAGCAGTGTGGCCGGCGGGTGATTTGGACCACACAGCCGAGGGTCTCCCACCACTGGAATCCAGCCCTGGCAAAGCAGAATAGTAGCTCCCACTCTGCATATAAATGGAAATTCACAAAATTAACACTTACAATATAATGCCATTAAGTTAAGGGAAATAAGTAAACCCTACTACATAGGAATAGGATATTTACATTTCATTACAGTTCAGCCTTGCTGCATAGACCACTGGCTACTGTGTATTCACCATGTGTGTGTATGTGTGTGTGCTCTTTAACAGAATCACTAGCTTGTTAGCTGCAATAAACATGCCATTTTAAGTAAACACAAGATTAAATCCCTGTCAGAAATAGGCTGGATATTTTTGCCAGGGAATTCATATGATGTTTTGTATTATGTTAGTGGTGTCTATTCCTGTACGTGCTTCCATCAATTAGATGGAAAATGATTCATGCTCTGAGACTCTCTCTGCAGCAAGCAATGGTACACCCACAAAATATACCCTAACTGATTAAAGTGAAACTGTTGTGCTTCTTCTTTTAGCTCAGAGTTTTGCAAATGTTTCCATGGGATGGGCTGATGCCACAAATTCAATATGTCCCACCATGTGCATAGTTCCTTATGGAACAAAATGTCCATTGGCTAGAATTAGTGAGAAGTGGTCATGCAGCTAATAATCTATAAATCTGTGACAATTACATTTGGACAATACCTTATTGTGTACTGGGAGCAGTGCCATAATAAGAAGCTTCTGTCCCTCTTCAGTATAAAAAATAAAAATGTAGGGTCCAAAGAAAAGATTAACTGTTTC
>CM044431.1:176404482-176415405 GCA_024363595.1 Xenopus borealis
TAAAGCAACAGCACATTTACTCTTTTAACTGCTTTACAGAGATTCATCACTCATGGCATTCCCTATCCTACTGTAGTTTCCAAAGGTCCCTATCACATTAACATGAACTTTAGTACATTTTATCTGGAGCCTGTTAACTTGTATGTTTTTGGAATGTGAGAGGAAACCACAATACTTGGAAGATACTCACAAAGACACAAGAAAAGAAAAGAAAAAAAAGTGTGTTTTTGCCCATTTATCAGGACTCCATATCATAACAAAAGTTAATCCATAGACAGATGATTTCAGTGTCCTCATTAGCCATAAAGATGTTTTTTTTTTATTAATTTAAAAAAAATTGATTTAAAACTATGACACCATATAATTATGAACTATTTGTTTGTTTTACCCCTGTGATAATCTGGGAAACATTTAAAATGTGACTGGTCAGGTTTCCCTGCCCTAAGGGTAACAATTTGGATGGATTCTAATCTTTACTGATATTCCTGTCTGTCTTGTTAGATATCCCTAAACATTTACACTGTAAATATGCTGTATGATGCTGCCTTTGTTTCCTCTCTGTTGCTGGCCCCAGTATTAAACCTCTAAAAATTAATCCTATATAACTATACTTGCTCATTGGGACTTTCACAATGATCAGTACAGCATTCCACTGACTTGGCATGGATTGAAGTATCTGCTTTCAAGGGCAGATTGCCTATGTGTTGCTCATGATTTTGCAGCATAAAGGTTAAATCAGTCTGCCATACTGTATTAATTCTTTCTCAAAGGAACACAACGAGTTGAAGAGATAAGTTCCATCCACAAGACAGACAGAAAAATAACTCTTCATATTTTTGTCTTGTTGTTTCAGGTTTCCCCCAAATGACTTTCCAGGCTCTTATTTAAAAACCCTTAAGCAGTTTTCTCTGGACAACTGATTCTATCAGTTTTGGAGAAGCCAAGACTTGGTCTTCAAGATGCTAATTAAAGAATATCGCATCCCGCTTCCCATGACTGTGGAGGAATACCGGATTGCACAGCTCTACATGATCCAGGTAAGAACTCTACCCCCCCCCCCCCATTTGGTTCTTGGTTTACCTCCCATTTATATCTAGTGAAAAAGTTCACTTTAGCTAATTATTCCAGCAGTGATCTAATACAGCAGCTGGATTGTGTATGTATCTGGTATGTCACTGTAAGTGCAAATGCAACATTTACATTTTTGGTATATGTGGCCCCTTTTTTCACAATTACCCTTCTTATTTTGCATCTGATCTCAGTTAATGGTCAATTTTCATGCTCAGCATCCTTTATCTATCTGTTGGCTATAAGTTGTAAATCATACTAGCAGAAGCCTTTACATTTCATCCGGCAATGTTCCAATCATTAAAAAAAAAAAGGGTGAAACATCTGAAATTTGGTGCTCTAGTTATAGAGCTAGGATTGCATTGAAATAAAGAAGGAAATGTTGCATTATTGCACTATTGATACTGTGTTAAAAGCCAAAGGGTCCCAGGAAAGCTCTTGCCACCTACTAGTTCTACAAAAAGATGCTAGATCACAGAATATATTGCCCTGCTTAAATGAAATATGTTATCTGAAAATGTATGCATTGCAGTCTTCATTTTGCCTGGTACACTAATCCTGTGTAATATAAACATAATGGACCTTAAAGGAGAACTCAACCCAAAAGTTTAAAAAAACCCTACCCCCCTACCATACATAGACTCCCCTCCCCCCCTCCCCAGCCTAGCTGCTACCCCAGCAAATGGCCCTAACTTTTTTTTACTTCTCCTAGATTCAGGTATCTGAGTTCATGGCAGCCATCTTCCAGGTCTTCTGTCAATTTCCTTCAATTTCAGCGCATGAGCAGTTGTCGCAGATCTGGAAATTTCTCCAAATGCACATGCGCCATAATGCTACTTCATTCACGAAGATTACCGACAACGCAGAAGATGGCTGTCATAAACTCCGATCCCTGAATCTGCAAGGAGGGTTAAGTAAAAAGTTAGGGCCATTTGCAGCTAGGCTGGGGGGAAGAAGGAGTCCTCCTTTAACTAATAAAGCCCCTGCCACAAATACAGGAGTATCAAGAGGTTTAAAACAGCTCACTTTAGTGCTCAATCACACTGGACTTGCATCAAGTTTCAACTCTCGACCTTTGATACATAACCACCTTAATGTTTTTGAGAAGTTTTAAGGCAGCTTTTGGAATAGACCTTTATTTTGGAAAACCTCCCGGTACCACTCATCCAGATCATTTTAGCATGGAGATTAGATAATCTTAGGTGTACAATTCTTAGGAACAATTATAAATATTTACTAATGACCAGCATTGTTTTTTTTAATGTAAAGAGAAGTGTATGGAAAGTTTACATAGAGCGCTTATCTTATTCAGCCACATAGTCAGATCCCGATTTTTAGCACAATTCTCAATCTCTTGGTTGATTTTGCAGCATTGCCCTTAACTTTTTAATACAATGTCAATCTGATGGGTACATTTTTTGGGTGGCAAGCCCAAGAAATTAAA
Source organism: Xenopus borealis (assembly GCA_024363595.1). NCBI lineage: Eukaryota > Metazoa > Chordata > Amphibia > Anura > Pipidae > Xenopus > Xenopus borealis. The sequence goes on from CM044431.1 coordinate 176,406,995, forward strand.
GGACCAGTAACATCAAAAAATTTAATTGTTTTAAAGTAATAAAAATATAATGCAATGTTGCCCTGCACTTTTTAAACTGCAGTATTTGCTTCAGAAGGACTACTATTGTTTATATAAATGAGCTGCTGTGTAGCCATGGGGGCAACTAGTCAGGAGAAAAGGCTCAAGTTACACAGCAGATAGCAGATAAGCTCTGTAGAACATAATGTTATCTGTTATCCATTACTTATCCTGTGCCATATAGCCGTTTTTCAATTTCCGCCATTGCTACTTAGCAGCTTCTTTATATGAACTATAGTTGTGTTTCCGAAGCAAACAGATCAGTTTTAACAGCGCAGGGCAACACTACGTGATATTTTCATTACTTTAAAATGCTTTAATTTTGTGGTGTTACAGTTCCTTTAAGCTTTCTGTGTTCTTTTAAGGGGATGTAAAGGCAAAAAAAATAAAATCCCATTTTAACTTTCTTTAATGAAAAAGAAATCTATCTCCAATATACTTTAATTAAAAAATGTCTACTGTTTTTATAATAAACCTAACTGTATGCAGTGAAATCCCCTTCGTTTTACTTGCTCTGACTGCTGCGGTTAGGAAACTTCAGAAGGTCCCTATCTGCTCTGCAGGGAAACGATCATACTTTCAAATGGCAGGGGGGAGCCTTCTACGTTACTTCCAAGAACTCGAGCAACTTTGTTTGTTTTCCTGTAGAGCAGCCAGTGACGGTGTAGAGATTTTAATCCACAGACCCAGTGCAATCGGTATATTCTGATTATTAATCTGTATTGGCTACTATGGCAGATATTATTTGACTTGTGCTGTTTTGAGAATTTATGATAAACCCTAAGCTTAACCTTCCAACTGAAGCCCATACCACACTGAGCATGTGCGTAGTCTTTGTATTGCAAAGAGGTTAGACAAAGTTACAAGATGACAGCCCCCTGTGCCAACTTTGAAAGCATAAATCGTTTTATTAGGCTGCTGGCACAGTAATTCATGTTTATATTTAGTATACAAAAAATATAGCATTTCTAAATAGGGATGCACCAAATCCACTATTTTGGATTCAGCCGAACCCCCAAATCCTTCCCGAAAGATTTGGCTGAGTACTGAAATTAATTTGAACCCTAATTTTCATATGCAACTTATGGGTGGGAAGGGGAAAACATTTTGTACTTCCTTGTTTTGTGCCAAAAAGTCAAGTGATTTCCCTCCCTGGCCCTAATTTGCATATGCAATTTGCTATTCGGCCAAAACCGAACCCTACTGAAAAAGGCCGAATCCTGCCAGAATCCCGAACCGAACCCTGGATTTGGTGCATCCCTAATTTCTAACATTATTTTAGTCTTTAGTTGCCCTTTAAAATGAATCTTTTGTGGGTTTTTAGCAAAATAAAAAGAAAAAACTTTTTAACTGATTAGTATTTCAACACCTTTAAGTCAACTCAGAAAAATGTATTGGGTAGAAATAATGACAGGCTGCGTAACATGGCAGCCACAAAGTAAAAAAAAAAAAAAAGCCAGGTGTTATTATCGATAAGAAAAGTACTACGGAGCTAGGTCCAGATATGTTGCTGACTGAAAGACTGTGAGATACCATACATCTTTTTACAGCACTAATTAGATTAACATCATCTTGTGCATGAAGGATGCACATTACAGTGGAAAGGGCAGGGGCAGCCTCAACTGTAGGGCTCCATAGCTACGGGTGATGTCATTTCATGTGGTGTAGGCAGTGGTGGTAAGCATTGTCCTAAACTAAACCCAATGGAGAACTGGAGAAGTCATGTTTCCATGGAAACAGAAGCTGGAAGCTGCCACTGTGCTAACAATTAGGATTGCCTGCCTATGCTGTTGAGAGATTGTAAAAGTAAACATGTTGAGATTGCTTCAGATTTGTTTACATAGACCAAGGAAAGAGGAATTGAGATCTGTTGGGATCAAAATAGATTTGGTTGGACATGAAGAGCTGTACTTTACTAAGACTATTGGCAAACAGCTGCAAGCAAAGCAGTATTATGGCAGAAACTTTACTAATGCACTGGATCAATGGTAATCAACTTGTAGCCCCCCACCCTTCATAAAGGTATTTAAACTACAACTCCAAGCATCCCTTATATTCTGTATTGGAATGACTCAACTTTTTTTTTTTCTAAAGCTCAGATTTTGATTGATTTTACAACAAACACAAAACAATCAATTACAAGACAATATCTCGTAGTGCAACATGTAGTTGGTGTCAAGTTCAGTACTGGCCTGTACAAGTAAAATCATTTTATTTCTAGATATAGCAGTTGACTTGTGTTGACTTTCTGTTTGTAAATAGAAATAATTTACAGAGTAGGTTCCATCACTCTTCCGAGGGCTAATTACATGATGACCAAGTTTTGATCGCAGCAGTCCCCACAAATGTTGTCAATCTTGTCATAAACACCCCTAGTCTCAAAGGTTAGCTTTATAAGGGGCAGAGCTCCATCTGTCAGGCGTCTCCTGAAAGTTAGGGAGGGAAGAGTGCATGATCACTGTTTTTTTGGCATAGAATGTGAGAGTTCATAACCGAACTGTAGCTGCATTAGCTGGGTCCACTATCTATGGTGTGTCCAGTTCTTTGGCTAAGGTTTCCATTATTCTAGACCAACATTCTTCTATGGGTGGGCAGGACCAGGCCATATGGATAAAGTTGGACCCGGGAGATTTACACCTTGGACAGGAGTCACCTTGCCTCCTGCCATATTTCTTCAGCTTGAGGGGTATTATATTTCCTTAGCTGCCTCCCACTCCCACTGTTCATATTCAAGACCAGGAATGGCCTGTGCCGAAAGGCGGTAAGCGGTAAAGGCGGCTGACTCCAAGATTCCAGGCTTGGATAGCAGTTTAGTTGGGGATGAGGAATGAAGAGTCTTCCAGCCCCATCATGGCAATGACTTGACTTTTGACTTAAAGAGATACTGACACCTGAAATCAAACTCTTTTTTTTTACATCTATTATAATATTGGCTTTTGGAAGCTACTTCTAATTTTACATTACCTGTCTGATCCCCCATGTTCCTGTATGAGGGAGCTGCCATATTTGTGCAGCAGGAGTCTGTTATCATTAGAAACTGTAACTAACAGACTGAGATGGGACTGTCAGGTTGGCAAAGTCAGAGAGTCAGGCTTAGACTTCAACTAACAATTATATACAAAAACAAACCTCTTGGCAAAAAATGATCAACATGACCTATAGGTAACATTTAGGGGCAAATTTACAGAATTCACGTGAAGGATTCGAAGTTCGATCGTACGATTTTTTTGGATATTCGAATATGCAAATTTGGCCTCTTCGATCATGGAATACTGAATTATCGAATAGATCTAATGATCGGATATTGGATCATTTGATGATCAAAGGATTTAAAATTTTTAAATCCTTCGAATGCCCACTTCGCCAGACTGAACCTACCGAATACCAATAGAAGCCTATGGGAACCCCCCATAGGATTCTTTTGCTAAGTCCTGCTCGAATACCGTTTGTACGATTGAACGCCTCGATCGTTCAAATCGTACTTTTCGGAGGCTCGAAGGAAAAAGTTAAAAATTTTTGTGAAATCGAACGATTGGTATGCTTATCGAATTTCGAATAGATTCGTAGGATTTTTGTGGAATTTTGGTAAATTTGCCCCTTAATACACACGCTTATGTTTAATGTTTTGTGTCAGTATCACTTCAAAAGCACCCCATGCAGTATAACAGGGGTAGGCAAACGTTGTCACTCACAGTTTTATCAACTATAGGCATTATATAGTATCAGACACAGATTTTCTACCGTTCTAATAAGCCAGTAGCAACCAAGTAGCTTACTGGTCTGCTGCTTGGAAAGAAACATCTGATTGGTTGCAGTGGGTTACTAGACCAGGAGAAAACTTTGTGACTTTTACTCCATTACCTCTTATGAATTGCAGCATGGCATTGCCTGCTTTAGTAGTTGCACTTCAGCACAAATTAGAGAACAGTTTTACACCTTTAAAGGAGAAGGAAAACTTTGGATGCATTTTATTGCCAATAAATTAGCTGCAATAGTGCGAGCTAGAATGCTATATTTATTCTGTAGAATGTTTTACTGTTCCTGAGTAAAAATCTCTAGAAACTCTCTGTTTGTTTAGGATAGCAGCTGCAGTATTAGTTTGGTGTGACATCACTTCCTGCCTGAGTCTCACTCTGCTCACTTGCTCTGGGCTGAGATTACAGCAGATGAGGGAGGGGAGAGGAGCAAACTGAGCATGCTCACACCCAGGGCAAGGAGGTTTAGTCTGAAGGCAGGAAGTCTGATACAGAAGCCCATGTGTACACAATAGAAGGAAAGAAATCTTTTGACAGATGACTCAGAGCAGCACTACTGAGGGCAAGGCCAGACGGGGAGATTCGGGGGAGATCTGTCGCCTGGCGACTTATCGCCGAGGCGAATCTCCCCCGAATAGCTAGCGATGCGCACCCGCTAGGCGTAAAGTCGCCTGCGCTTGTTCACACGCAGCGGCGCGATTTTAAAAGTCGCTCAAAGTTGCCTCGCCAGGGGAGATTTGGGGGAGATTCGTCACGGCGATAAGTCACCAGGCGACAGATCTCCCCCGAATCTCCCGTCTGGCCTTGCCCTAAGAGGGTTTACTAGTATATTTAGGTGGACCTTTCTGATTAGGCTTACTTAGTTTTACCATTTCCTTCTCCTTTAACTTTTAGTATGTTATAGGCTAATTCTATGCATCTTATGAATTGACCTTCAATTTTTAATACTTTTTGAATTACTGTATATGCTTTATTATTCTTACTCTTTCCAGTTTTCAGATGGGGTCACAGAGTCCATCTAAAAAACAAATGCTGTGTAAGGCTACAAATGTATTGTTATTGCTACTTTGTATTACTCCTATTTCTATTCAGGCCAACCCCTATTCATATTTGCTTTCTTATACATATCTCTAGCAGCCAGATTGCTGAAATGGCAAATTGGAGAGCTGCTGAATAAGAAGCCAAATATTTCAACAAAACAATAAAAAATGAAAACCAATTGCCAATTGAGAAAATTACCCTCTACATAATAATAATAAAAGCGTAATACATTCTTCCTTTGCTGGCTACAAGGGTTAATACCATTAACAGGTTTAGTAGCTCAATAAACGGAAGGTGCAATATCTGCAGGTTTCCACTGCCAAATCCTTTCACTTTCTGTCTTTAAGAATTGTAACTGCTGGAATGTAGTATCTTCTACTGATCTATATTTGTACTCACCAGAGGGGGCCGAAAGTAGAGCGACTGCTTGAAATTTGACGTCAGTTGCAATGAGCACAAAGGAGTTATTAACAGAACCCAGGCTGAATCTGGCAGCAGAGGGAGTGGGCTGCTGAAAGTGTGGCTTTTATACCACTATTCTTATTCTTATTATTTTTATTCTTCATATTGACAGCTGAGCCCAAGTCACTTAAGTAAAAGGGAAGGGGGAAGTATGTATTTATCTAGATAAGCAAATCTTGTGATTTCTGTTTATAGTTTTTATTTTGTTAAAGCAGTAAAAATAATATGGGTTTGATCATATGTCATGTGCATTTATGTAAACTAATAGCTAGACCTTTGTTGTTCAGGAATCAGAATGAAGTTTGTGTTTATTCAGTCTATTACCCTTCAGCTGGTGTGGGACTATAACTATTACCTTTATCAGCTGCAGCTATGGTGCAGTGGCATAACAAGAGAGTACTCCTCCGAAGATTTCTTTCGCACATATAACTAGGGATGCACTGTATCCCGGATTTGGTTCGGTATACGGCCAGGATTCCGCTATTTTCAGCAGGATTTAGATTCAGCCAAATCCTGGTGCCTGGCCGAACTAAATCCTTAAAATCATATGACTTTTTATCACAAAGCAATGAAGAAAAAAAATTAGGGTTCAGATTTGGTTCGGTATTCGCCCGATTCTTTCGCAATGGATTCGGGGTTTCGGCTGAATCCAAAATAGTGGATTTGGTGCATCCCTACATATAACATATCCATGTCACAGGGGGTGAAATTTTAATGCTACAGAGGAAGCCAACCCTTTGGTCCAGGCCCCCCTGTCCCTGCTATAGTTATGCCACTCTATAGGTGTCCAGGCTTGGCTAAAAGGAAATGGAGCTGGCCTAATGTGTTCAAGACAACCTAAGTTCCCTATCTGATGTTAAAAAACTATAACAAAGAAAACATGGAAGACCAATTAAATAGTTGCTTAGAATCAGCAATTCTATTACATACTAAAGGTTTATATAAGCGTGAACCACCACAGTCCGATACCAAATATGGAAAGGTATTGAAATAAGTCTTTATTTTTGGTGAACAATCTGAAAACAACTGAACTGTAAAAAGTGTTGAACAAGCCTTTTAATGGAAGAATACTTTTTTAATACAATTACTTGTGTCAAACTGTAGGTTTTCTGGGACAGAGCCCTCCTTTTCCCTGTTTTCCTTAAACTGTGACACCTGCATATTGTACTTGCTTTCTATATTGTACTGTATTGCAAAGATATACAGTGCTACATGTCTACATAAGTAGCACTATATCAAATGTCATAGTTTAATGCAGCAACTCAAGCACTGGGGGCAAAAATTATTTTGTAGTAATAGTAGTAATTGAGCCCCAATAAGTTCAAGTACTGTTTTCCAGGTAATAGGACCATTTCCCCATATGTTTGCAAAAAGAACAATGACAAATACTGAAAAAATTATTCTAGTGATAAAATACTGAGACTTAAAGTGGAATGACCGAGGCATGTCCAGATATTGCAGACCCATTTTTTGACCCAACAAAAATATCTCTGTAACATAGTGGTTTCATGAAACCATCATGCAGCCCATTTGACTTTTTGTTTCACTGTCTTAATCTATAATATATAAACTGGAAGGGACTCTTGAATGTATTTTCCATGAAATATTTATGAATTAGAGTGTGATCGACTTGAGTGACCTTCACGGGTAGTAATAGCATAACTGCACTTAATCAGCCCCTGGAGACTTTCAGACAAAACCTTTTTTGAATTAACCCGTAATCAAAATCGTTTTTTGGGGGGATGAAACCTCAAGTCTAAGGGGCAGACTTATCAAAATGTGAGTTTACAAAATAATAAATAAAAACTGACTCACATTCTATTCTTTCGTATGGATTTTCTAGAATTGTATTTATCAAATGGTGAGTTCAAATTTTCAACTATTGATTAATGCAGTTCTAGAATTCCCATAGGAATCAATAGAACATGGATGAGCTTTTATTTATTAATTTGTAAACTCACATTTTGATAAATTTGCACCCTAGGGTGATGGCACATATGGAGATTAGTTGCCCACAACCATGGGTAACTGATCTTCTGATAATGCTTTCCCACTAGCCAGAGCCGGAACTAGGTGTAGTCAGAAAAGGCACCTGCCTGGGGTGCAATAGTTGAGGGGCACCAAACACACGCCAAACCTGCCAAATTGTTTTTTTTAACCTATGGGGGACCTCCTAGAACCTATTTGGAGTAATTTAGTGGACTTTGAAAAATCAAAGGTTTTTTTAAAAATACTTTGAATCGAATTCGATCAAATACAGTCCGAATTCAATTAGAATGATTGAATACAGTCTATTTACTTGAAGTTAAAAAAAAAAAATTTTTAAAGTTTAAATAAATTCTGTCTTTTTTTATTCAAATTTCAAGTTGATGGGAGTTTAAAAAACTCCCTTCACCTTGAAATTCGACCCTTGATTAATCTGCCCCTTAGAGTAGCCTGAAGTTGTCTGCAACTGCTGACACCCACAAGCTGAAACAACATATCATACATAGGGGATCATTCACAATTGCAGCACAGGTAGCTCTGGGAAGCCATGGGCTACTGCCACCTCTCAGCATATTAAATATTAAATGGTAAAAGAAAATTAATTGATAAAATTAATTACTTGCAATGTACATAGTGTAATATAGTAATAAAAACTACCGTATATAAATCATGACAGAGTGCTTGAAATGCTGTATTTTGTTCACTAGAACTTACTGCACCACAAGCCTAATCAAACAAATGGTTTATGCTTTCAAAGTTGGTCACAGGGGGCTGTCATCTTGTATCTTTGTTATACATCTTTGCAAGACCAAGACTGTGCACATGCTCAGTGTAGTCTGGGCTGTTTAGGGATCGTTATAAATTATCAAAACCACACAAGTCAAATAATATCTGCCAGAAGCTGATACAGCAAGACTGATTAATTATCAGAATATACTTACTGCACTGCGGCATGTGTTGTCATGTAATCTACTGTGAGTTTTATAGTTTTTGTATTGTTTAATACAAACTTTGTACAACTCTGCTGAACCAGTGGCTGAAGCAAAATATCCTCCAAACAGAATCCTAGTTTATCTGTTAAAATGTGGCTCCATGATCTTTGTCCCT
>CM044431.1:176418303-176437983 GCA_024363595.1 Xenopus borealis
TTGTCCAGTTTATGTAGACATTCCTTCCATTGGATGTGGCTTATCTATTTTCCTGTGTTGTAGCTGAGTACAGAGTGTCAGCCCATGGGCCCCAGACTTTGTTAAATTTGTCCAGGCGGCCTCTGCTTATGTATGTCAGCTTATATAAGGGGAGAGCATAAGAGCAGGTTTAGTTCTTGTATGCTGAAAAAAACAAAGTTGACTGCATTAACTATTAATATGCTATATATTTGGCCTGAATGGAATCAGCATAGTCTAGCTGGACAAATGCTTGTGTCAAGGCTTACAATGAAATACATAAATCATTTGTATTTTATGTACTTTTTTCCTTATAACACTAATGTATCACTCAAGCAATGTGTTTTGTTGCATAAATTTACAAGACTGCAGAGGTCGGCTCATCAGATAACAAATCTACATTACAAGTAATACCGCCTTTGCACTTGTACCAAAAATCTATCTAGCAATGTATTCTGCTGGGAAACGGTTTCAGCCTTCAAAGGTTTTCTGGCCCACATAATGACTTCTTAAAGAGGATCTTATTTTGGAGACTGCTGGTTGGATTATTTTCAAGGGATGAAAACATAATTTTGTCTCTTTATAAGTCCCTGGTAAGGCCTCATCTTGAGTATACAGTGCAGTTTTTGTGAATGATATAAATGAGCTGGAGAGAGTACAGAGACTAAGGGGCAGAGAGATCAAACCAATCGTACGCTTTTTTTCGGATATTCGAATATGCAAATTTGGCCACTTTGGTCATCGAATACCGAATATTCGAATTATCGAATAGATCGAATATTCGAATTATCGAATAGATCGAATATTCGATCATTCGACCATTTGATGATCGAAGGATTTTAAATTTTGAATTTCTTTGAATGCCTACTTTGCCAGATTGAACCTACTGAATACCAATAGAAGCCTATGGGAACCTCCCCATATGCTTCTTTTGCAAAGACCTGCTCTAATACCATTCGTACAATGGAACGCCTTGATCGTACGAATTTTTCGGAGGCTCGAAGGCAAAAGTACGATTTTTTCGTGAAATGGAACGATCGCTATTCGATTGTACGATTTCATTCAGAAATTAAATATCGAGGCAATAAAAGCCTAAAACTATTCGATAAGCATTCGATAGTCGAATGCTTATTGAATTTCGAGGGATTTTATGGGAGTTTTATTAAATTTGCCCCTAAATGTTTAAAAGGGATAAAGGATTTAAACTACGATGGTAGAGTCTCAAAGTTTGGGTTGTTAGGGTTGTTTTCTCTGCAGAAAAAGGGGACTTGTGAGTTGACATGATTCCTCTTTAAAAGTACATTAGGGGTCATAATAGAAAACCTCTCAACAATTTGGAAAAAGAGCAACAAAAAGATTTGCCGCCTGGATTGTGGCAATTTTTCTCCATGCCCATTTTGTGGCCACACCCCCTAATTAACATTCTTTTTTTATGAAATTTTGCAGGTTATGAACACATTTTTGTGGATTTTATGTATTATTACAATTTTGCTAATGAAGGTGACTTGCCCTTTATGCTGCAAGTCATAGTTTCCCCAAGAGACCTGCTCATCACAAATTGTTACAATTGCTTCTTTGCTAATCTTAAAATTAAGTTAGAAACATTGTATTTTTTTCTTGCTGTTCAGTGCAGGAGATCAAAGAGAAAGTCAGGACATTTCAGTACAAATGGGACTGTGGGTTGAGCTGTCCCGTGAAAAATGTGACAGTTGGAAGGTATGTAATAGGCAGGTCCAGAGGGATCTTTTTTCCCATAAAGAGGATCACCGCACCAGAGGCCACCCCTCTAGACTAGAAGAAAAGGAATTTCATTTAAAGCAGTGTAGGTGGTTCTTCACAGTGAGGACAGCGAGGTTGGGGCATGCCTGGTAGAGAGGGACATGTTTTTTTCTTGAACAAGCATAATATTATAGGCTATTCTGAGACTAAAATATATAGTTAGTATAGATACTGGTACAAGTTTTGAGACCTGTTATTCAGAATCCTCGGGACCTGGGGTTTTCCATATAATGGATCTTTTTGTAATGTGGGTCTTCATACCTTAAGTCTACTAGTAAATAATGTAAACATTATATAAAACCAATAGACCGATTCTGCTTCCAATAATAAATCAGTATACCTTAGTTTGGATCAAGTTCAATGTACTGTTTTATTATTACAGAGAAAAAAAAGCAATCATTTCTTTTTTATAAAAATTATTTGATTTAAATGAAGTCTGTGAGAAATGGCCTTTCCATAATTTGGAGCTTTCTGGATAATGAATCCCATACCTGTATATATAGTTTATGTGAGTATATAGAGGGTTCTGTGTGAGAGTGTGAACTTGATTGACTTTGGTCTTTTTTCAACCCAATTTAACTATGTAACAATACAACTTCTCAAATCAGAACACAATCAGATTTTGTGTTTATAATTAATGGCATAGCTGGTTCCAATCCATTTAATTATGTCACAAAGCTTTTTATACAGCACATTTGTATCCCTGATATAGAGTCTAGATATGTTGCTTTATTTGTTATTGACAAGGTTTCAGTACAGGCCATCTGATAGAGGCATATACTTCACAACGGTGCATTTTTCTTTTTTTGCTGTGCATTCAAATAGTATTTAACCCATAGTTGCTGACCTTTTTATAGTGATTTGAAGAGGCTCAGACTGCTTTCTGTTTTGTCTATTTAGTTCAATGATTTTCAACCTTGTGCCTCCAGCTGTTAAGAAACTACAAGTCCCACAATGCATTTGCCTGACTGTGGCTGTCAGACTCCTTCATTGCATTGTGGGACTTGCAGCTGGAGGCACAAGGTTGAAAATCACTGATTTAGTTGTTCTGTACAAGTCTGGGTTTCCATCGAACATAAGGCTTTATCATTGTCTATGCTATGACTTACATCCATGCAAACATCAGCTGTCTGCTGGAAAGAATGGGTTAAGGGGCAAAACCTTGGATGATATACAGTATTAATTGAATTTCTTGATTTTTACATGAATAGCATACTTTTTACTCTTTCATTGCTTACTGAATGAACCCCACAGAGTTAAAACCATGATAATAGGTAAGGAAGAAGATTGAGGGGAAATGGAAGAAAAAGATTAATAATAAGAGGCTGAGTGACAAAGGAGAGGATTTATCTATAGTGAGGTGGGAAGCGGATAACAATAGGTTGGTAGTGGGAGGAAAGGAAAAGGCTAAATATAATTTAGGGCCAGGAAATTAAAAGGGTTTTAAATAGGAGATGAAGGAGAGAGGGAGGAAAAGGGATAGGTTAAATACAGGGCAAGGGGGAATCGTTATTTTTTTAAAGGATATTATCCTCACAATTTCAGTTTGTATAATTCCATTTCACTTTTTTATTATATTAAACACAATCGGAGTAAACCAGTTTATTGCGAACACTGCTTAAATTGTTTTCCATTACAAATAAAACTTTCATTTGAAAAATTAACCCTCTTCCATTAGCCTCCTGACCAGTGAGTGCAGGTATGCGACCTGTTATCCAGAATGCTCCAGACCTGGGGCTTTACAGGTAAACAGATCTTTGTGTAATCTGGATCTTCATACCTTAAGTCTACTAGTAAATCATCTAAGCATTAAATAAACCCAATAGGCTGGTTTTGCTTCCAATAAGGATTAATTATATCTTAGTTTGGATCAAGTACAAGTTACTGTTTTATTATTACATGGAAAATAGAAATCATTTTTAAAAATTTGGATTATTTCATTATAATGGAGTCTATGGGAGACAGGCATTCTGTAATTTGGAGCTTTCTGGATAACGGGTTTCTGGATAACATATATATAGATATGGGATCTACAACTGCTTCTCTTCTATCTTCTATCAGTCGGGGTGCGGAAGAGGGAAGGGAGTTTCAGGCATGGGACAGCTGTGTGGTAATGGATTATCCTGCCTGGTGATGTAATGGAAGATTATATTATTGCTTGTAAGACTAACTTGAATATATATAAACTCGAGGAATTCGAGTATATGAGTTTTTTCACCCCGATTACACTGATTATCTGAGTTTTCCATTTAAGTTTTTTCATAACTTAAAACATTTGAGTAGAGAATTTATTCAAGGTACAAAAAACCTGACCCACTCGACCTTTGATAATAACCCCCATAATATCCATATAATTCACAAAAGCCATAAATATCTTGTAAATTATTTAGTTATAAACGGTGAGTAGTGATGTCATTTTTGTCACATGATGCATTAAAACTTGTGTATTATAATAAATAAAGTACCCTGGGGAAAAAGCTAATGAGGGCAAAAGGGAAGAAGGGATCATTTCACAAACCAAATAAGGGAGAATTGGTTAGAATTTATTCTACTGTGTTTATTTTTGCTAAATAGCTCTGTCTCTGTTCTGTGCATTTGTTGCTACTGCAGACGTGCTCACATGCACCCAGTTTCGTGGTAGGTTGTTTTTACTGAGTCTAGGTGCAACTGTAGGGAGTCTTCTGTTTGTGATCAGAAGACTTGAGATGAATGAACCGTGGGAGACGTGGTCATTACTTTAACAGCATGCAAAAAAAATCTTTGCTTTGACAGACAGTGTACGTCAAAATGTATTTCCACTGGGCTTTGAACAGCATATGAAGCAGATGTGCTAAAAAAGAATACACTAGAAATAGATGCTCTCCCGTCAGAGAGCCTTCAGTCCAGTAGATCCGCCCTTTACTAAAAACAACTTTTTTTTATATATATATATATATATAGTACATTTTAGGAACAAGGTAAACTATGTGTATATTGAGATGTATGCTATATTTTACTAGTCCTTGAGCCATTGAGGTTTACTGATTTGCTCTCTAGAGATTTAGTATTATGAGTTGTAGTTGCAAACAGAAGGGTGTTATACCCCTGACACTGCTCACAAAAAGTCCTCTCACTTTCTCATTACAGATCCCTGTACCTTACAACTAATCTGCAACTGTAAAGCTAGCCAAACATCTGAAGATTAGGGAAAGACCTGCGTGTTTGATAACTCACCTGTCACATATTTAATTACCTTTAAAAAATATATCTTATTGTCAGTTTTACAAATGTGATGGATGTGTCCTAACAATTTGTAGGGACCCATAGATTCTATACAGCATCTATGAAGTTAATCCCCTACCCTTAGTACATCTTTTATTATTGGGTGTAAGCACCTGTAACAGTTCTTACCAACACCTTTAGTTATTGGTCAAAGGGTGCAATGACCACTCCCTGTCACAAGGCTTTATAATGTGTGCAGGGAGGGGCCTCTGCCTCTTTGGCTCCTGGTGTCTGTGCAGCTAGGTGTTCTCATTGAGCCTGGGATCACCAAGGCCCCAGTAAAGCCGTGTGCCCGGAAGGGACCTCTACCTGAGAGAGACTGAGTCAGGAACCAGGTAATCCTGTGAATAGGTTAGCTATCATTAGGGCAGATCTTTAATAGACTCTCTAGGAGAGTGAGATAGCCAGGTTATATAGTATGAACAGCTCTGGTTGCATCAAGGAGTGATAGCAGGAAGTGATCTTCCTACAAGGCTTCCCCATATGCCTTTACTGCAGGGTTTTCAAGTGGTTAGGGATTAGGCCTTAGCAGCAGCTACTGAGTCCTACATTGATCTCCCGATCCCCACACTGGCAGGCGGTAATGCTTTGAGAGGTATTGATGTACCCGTGACTATTCTGCCTTATGGGATGACAGTCTGCATGTTTTGCTGTATCTACTGTAGCTATCTCTACACCTGCACCAACTTGTGTGTGAGTAAACCTGTGGTTCATTGCCTTGTGCATATGCAAATAAACCTTTGTTACTGTTTTTACCAAGAACCTCCTGGCGTCCAACATCTATTTTATATACAGTAGCCTATGTATTTGTCTATTTTATACCTCTCAAAGGGATAGTTTCCACTTAGCGAAGTCCCTGCCCTACTGTGTAGTGCCGCAGTGTAACCCATGCTCATCTACTAGCTTGACACTTATACTAATTTATGCTGTATAGCCCAAAAAAAGCGTTACAAATTATTCCCCAAAAGCATGATAGGCTCTATGTGTTTTGAAATTTAGCCAATCACAGATTTGCCCTCATATGGAAAAGGATCTACTTTCCCGATGGGTCCATTGAGGTGAAATTCAGTATCTGTTAAATGAGAGACATAATCTTTCCTCAGTGGTGCATAAGACCTAATTTTGGGTTAATATGGCTCCCAGCATTTGAATTCTGGGGAATTATACTTTCTCTTTCTAGGGTCCATCAGTTGGGCTGACAATAAAAAAGTAAACTACAAATACTTAAATTATATATCTTTAACTGCTTCTTGGGGGACTAGTTCACACCATATGATTGTGCTTGTTTATTGTTGATCCATAATCATGCAACTCAGGCTCTATCTCAATCCTAACTGTACAGTTTTAAGGTTCCCATCAAACCGGGTGTGTTCTTCTATAGCTATTGCCTTTTGTTAAGACTAAAATAACAGTATATTCCTTATAAAATAAGTAAAATTCGACATTGGGTTTAACAGAGAGGAATTCTGGAGAGACCATTACTTCTGGACAAGGCAGCAGCACCCTGCATCAATAGGCACAGCACACATGGATCTAAATAATCAGTCGCACATGTCACTTTTGCACTAAACACCGAACATGCAAGCCAAGAGCAACAGAATTGCGTAAAATTTACATAAAAGCTCTAGTACAGTTGTGTTAATTTTTCTGCATTGGTGGAAATTGTGTCAGACACAACTCCCCCTGGTGATCACAAAGACACTGTAATTCTGGAAGGAAACACTGCTTTAAAGGAGAGGGAAACCCTTTCTGCTCAAAACCCCTCCCCCTGTAGCCCCCCTTCCTCTCCCCCGGCCTACCTCCCCTCCATCGGCATTTGGTGGCGCATATGCAGCAGGAGCATTTGCCAGTTCAGCTCTGCATGCACCGAAAGTTACAAAATTTTGCCCCTAGCCAATGGATCCAGGAAGAAGACCGCACGGAAGAAGATGGCGCCTGTGAAATCAATGGACAGGACCCGCACTGATGTGTAAGTAGCAATTTAGGGGCATTTGCCCTGGGGGGAGGAGGGAGGGGAGGAGTTTTTGTGGCAAAAGGGTTTCCTTCTCCTTTAAGGGGGAAAACATGGCAGTTGCAAATGGATCACTGCATTTGCGGTTGTAAATGACCCTATTTATGCCTATAATGTATTCCAGATAGGGAAACAAAAACATAAATAAAGGTATGTGACCTGTGGTTTTCCAGATGTAAATATTTATAGCAAACTAAAAAACCATTTAAACATTGAATAAAGCCAATAGGCTGGTTTTGCCTTAAATAAGGATAAATTATATCTTGTTAGGATCAAGTACAAGGTACTGTTTTATTATTACAGAGAAAAATTAATCATTTTAAAAAAATGTAAATATTTGGATAAAATGGGAGCCTAAGGGAGTTGGCCTGGAGCTTTCTGGATAATGGGTTTCCAGATAACTGATCCCACACCTGTATATCAATTCAGTCATTTTAACACAGTCCCTATTTATTGGGCTATATGTAAGATATATGTTATTTGCCTCATTAAGTGGGCTTTTCGCTTTAAAATTAGCTTTTAGTATGAATTATATATATGGAGCCTTTCAGAGTCAGAAACCTCTAGGGAATGTATTCTCAGTTTGTATCTCTCAAAGAGTGTATTTTTTTACTATAAAAGGCCATATTTATTTCAGTTGTTACTTACTCGATTCTTTTCCAGCTGCTGATAACAAGCATTTATAGGCAGGCTAAATAGTCCCAGTGCTAGATTGGCATTTCCTAGCCCACTGAAACTTTTGTTAAAGCAGGTTTTAATGCATAAAAACTGTATTTCATGCATCTCCCACACACTCCTTTTTCTGAACCAACATTGTGTCTTTTTATAGACACTGTCAGCTTAGAAGTATATGTTTTCCCCCTTGTTATGATAACTTGTCAGATTTATGCACACTGCAAATGAATCTGGAATTTGCAGCAATACAAGTTTTGACAGTTTAGAAGAGCCACTTATTATCAGAGAAGTGCATGTGTTTATATGTGTCATACCTGGAACATACCATATGATAAAAACGTACAAAAACATTGTGTACTGATCAATAATAGGCTATGGCGCGGGTTTACTAAAATATGTAAAAAAATTGTCTATAACTCATCGTCCATTACAAATGTGAATATTCTTGCGTCAAAATGAACAACACTCCCATTTGTCAAACATCACTCTTGCGCTATGTGGCATTATTTACGCAAGTGGAGCTTAAGTCTTAAGATGATTATTTACACAGTGCTATAAATCTTAAGAATTTTTCTGGTGCCATTGCCAGTGGCCACAATAATAAATAGTCTGTATTTATTTAGTAGCAATTTAGTATAGTATTATTAAATATAGTTATGGCCAGTGAAGGAATATCAGGAATAGTTTATTTTCGCATTATATATTAATTATTCTAAATGAAATTATTGGTTCTTCAACCAGTTCAATCACTAATTTTATTTAGTAAACCTTGCAATACAACTTATATATAGCATGCATGTGATAATAAGCAATGAGATATATGTGTGGCAGAAAATCAGCAATAACAGAAGTGCTTGCAAGCTCTTGCATTTTTTCTGGCATAAGTGATTATTGCTGCCTACTTTTCCCTGATAAATGGGTTCCTAAAACTACTTGATTAAGCCTAAATCAGTTGTGCTTTCTTCTCTAGAAAAGCTGAATTTCCCCTGCTAACTTCTGGGGAACTGCCGCCTGAGGCAAGGTTCTTATCTGTATCCTTATATATTTAACAAGAGGAGAATGTGGCTCCCAGAGTCTTTTTAGGCTTGATTCCACGGGTTATCCTGTGTTCGATATCCCAATTATTCGTTATAAGTTGAGTGTGTTTGTGGAACAAATCCAAAGGCAGCAAACTTGTCTGCAGTGTACTTTATTGGGGCACAGAGATACACAACATGTTTAGGGCTATTGCCCTTTGTCAAGTGTCCTTATATATTTAAAGATATTAGGGATGCATCAAATCCAGAATTTGGTTCAGTATTCAGCCAGGATCCGGCCATTTTCAGCAGGATTCGGATTTGGCCGAATCCTTTTGCCTGGCCGAACTGAATCCAAATCCAAAAAATCATGTGAACCCTAATTTGCAATGCTAATTTGCATATGCAAATTAGGGTTCGGTATTCGTCCGAATCCTTAGCAATGGATTCGGGGGTTCGGTTCGGTTCGGTATTCGTCCGAATCCTTAGCAATGGATTCGGGTTCCTTTAGTGGATTCGTTGCATCCCTAAAAGATATATAGTCATAATGTTGTAGAGAGGGCATATACCAAATAAAATAACTACTACTAATTTATTCGAATGCCTACTTTGAACCTACCGAATACCAATAGAAGCCTATGGGAAGCCCCCCATAGGCTTCTTTTGCAAACACCTGCTCGAATACCATTCGTACGATCGAATGCCTCGATCGTTCGAATCATATGAATTTTTCGGAGGCTCAAAGGAAAAAGTATGATTTTTTCGTGAAATCGAACGATTGGTATTCATCGAGAACTATTCGATAAGCATTTGATAGTCGAATTTCGAGGGGATTCGAGGAATTTTTAGGTGAATTTTAGTAAATTCGCCCCTATGTGTTGGGTATAGTTTGCACATTAATAATATAGCAGGGGCACTGCAGGAACATCAGGGGAATCCTTCTGAAATACACTTATTTCAAGTGGTTGTCCTGAAATCTATGTAAAAAATTGAATATTCTTTCCTTCTTCTTTAATATTTAAAAAGTATATTTTAAGATCATTGTTTGCTTGGGGGTACTTTAAAGTTTCTATAACCATGTATGGCCACGATTATACACAACCTGTGGCTCTGCAGTTGTTGCACAAATACATTTCCCAGCATCTCCAGGGAATCTGATCCCTACTATAACTGGCTGCAGCCCTGCGTCTAATGTTTATTAATAAAAGAAAATTAGGGATAGGCTGGTGCTTTTTCTGTCCCGCGGTTCTATCCTAAGCTATTTTGCTCAGTCAACCAGCCAATGTAATACAGACTAACTTGTATTCTATAGAATCCTACATATCTGATTACATTGGGCATTGCTTTCAATGCAATTCCTTATGCATTAGAGTGCAGTCCACCAAAGTAAATGGCATGTAAATAAAGCAGCTACTCAGGCTGGCACATGGGCATCGACTGCAGATTTTTTTAATCATTGATGTGCATCCAGTCATGATTTCTGGTCCCATAACTCATTGCTCTTTAACATAGTTCTTTATTTTAGTGTGGATTTATATCTTTTATCCAAAACCATTTTACTCTAATTATTATAAAATTACGGATTGCTTATTTCATATTTTCTATCTATATAGTTTGATGGATATGTGAACATGTTATATCTTATAATAACACAGTTTAGCATCTCCACTAAAGTCTGCCTTACTGGATGAGATTCATTGTTTAATTTGTGTGTCTTCAATTTGCAAAACAACTCTGTGTGCAGAGTGATCTCTTTGCTTTAAATATCAATAAATATTTATGTTAATTATTAAACTGGCATTATGAAAGTGCCATAAATGCTGCTTGGGTCGTGGAGTGGTTTCTCCTTATCAGGTTGCTAAGTGGAACACAGTATAGTACTGTTCCAATTCTCTGTATACCTGTTTAGTGTCTACATTGTGTATTTAATGTCTCATAATCGTAACAAACTCAAATCAGCATGGAGAGTCAGAGTGAAAAGGCTCAGAATATTTTGAAGGAGTTTTAAAAAAGAATTTCAGAAATCATGTCATGTTAAAAAGAGAGCTTAAACTCTTCTGATCGATTTCAATAAATCTGGCTGCTCCAGGCTGCTAGTTGGCTTATTTGGCATTACCCCAGTGTGCTGCCAAATTAATACTTTTGTATGACCCCATCCTAACATGCTCCTGAACTATAAGAATGTTGTAGGGTGGACTATAAATGTAAGGTGGTGGTGATGGTGGCTCTTTTCTTTGCAAAAAGAAAATGTCCAGTACCTTATTTTGAGCAATATTGACAGGAATGGATGGATGTCATGGCCTAGGTTAGGCTATTCAATTGGAGGCCTGCATTCTGGTCTAGGATGCCACTGACTGAACACAGCTCCCCAAAAGTGCTGAATTGTGGATTATTGGCTTTGTAAACTTTAGTACTTATTAAGAATCCACTGAATCCTTAATATAACTTTTATTTAGAGCATCAATTTTATTGGGTCGAAAAACAGTACTGAAAGCCATGATTCATTTACTAGCTTCAACTGTAAAGCAATATTTAATAAAGGTCTTTGTTATAATTTAGTTAATTCTTTTGGAAATTCATATCTTTTCCTGGTCCTGTAATATGGATATGGCAACATATTTTCATGTACAGATTATTAAAAAACAATAATTACTTTCAGATGTTTTTAAAAATGTAATCACTACTGGTAACTTTAACAGACAAATTTCCATTTTTCAAACCAGAAATTCAGTTCTTTTAGCAATTGCGCTGTCTGTGCTACCTGCCTCATGCAGCGGAGAGGGCAGGATCGCCCGTGAATATGAATTTGGTTTAATAATATATAATTACATATTATATATTTTCTGGGCTTGTAGCTCATGTCTCTCTGTATTACGAACAGGGCTTTTACTGGCTTAAATCATGTTGCGTTTTGGGTGGAGAATCTCTTTCTTTGAAAATGACTGTATGTGCTACACTGTTTGAATAAAACCTGCATTGATGTTACTAAAATGCTTTTCAATTAAATTTGACGTCCTTGACGCCCATCTGCAGCCAGAACTGTATTTTGGTCCGATGCCGCACGGCGTGTGACGTCAGCGTGCCAGAAGTGACGTTACACTCTGCACGGAAGTGACGTCACTTCCACAAAAAGCTTGCCCCTGCCCCCAGCACTTTCACTGGATTTTTGGATGGAAATCCATGGCATCCGAGCGCTGCCCCCCCAAAACCTGCCACCCTCAGATGCCTTAATATAAATATGGTCCTGTCTGCAGCAACTAATACCAGTTTGAGCAAGTTCACACAGAAGCCTTAAGCAAAATAATAAGATTTGAGGACAATAGGTTCTAATGGATCAACGTTTGTGGGTCATTCAGCAGCACCCTTACTTCAGAATATATTTTGTGTTGAAGACATTTTTAAGATTAATTGTTGTTTTTGAAATGTGCTAACAAAGCCCTCCCATACGTTTTTTTCAATGTTTATTAAAAAGTTGACAAGGATTACATGACATATTTTTTCAGTATAAAATAACCATGTTGTTATGAGGACAATCACAACCCATAAGATATCTTATATCTTCAAGCTGTATATCATCAGTGATGCACCAAATCTTGTATTCGATTTGGAATTTGGCCAAATCTGAGCCTTTTTAGGCAGCATAATGACTCAGGCCACTTTTGTGTGAAAAGAAAGTGTGCACATTCAGTTGTCTTTTTCAGACTATTGTCTTATTATATATGCTGGGATCTATATAGGGCCACTATCACATATACCCATGATCCTTTGGGAGCCTGCATGACTCACTTGACTAATCCAGGATGCTGAAAATAATTGGTCCCAATAACTACTAATTAGGATATTGCTGCTCTTAGCTTGTATAAAAGGATCCATGTTCCCTGTTAACAGGAAACTATTTAACCTATGTTGCTTCACTATAATAGTTAAGGAGCATGTAACCTGTATTATTACTTATGGGACAGACATAACTAATGCAAATGTATTAGTATTGAGGCCTTGTTTGGTATAAACTATGAATGTGAAGATGTATATCTTCGCATATTTGTTTTCGTGTTGAGTAAAAGCAGGCAACTATTTTTTACTTAGGTTGCAAATTGAGTTTGCTGGAAGCATGACTTGTAGGGTGATCTCACAGTCTGCTGGAATCTATAGTGACAGAATAACAGAATAAACAGGAAGATGTGACACTTCCTGCACTTTCAGCTTCTGACAAGAAATAGAAAATAGATCTGGACAGGATCAGACACTTCTGGCAAAATGACCAGCAACCATTAAAATATATAAATTGAGAAATTATATTAGTCTTTTTCTTTCCTCTTCTTCTGTACTGATCTCTCCTTTTATTTGTCCATCTTTTTTCCTCCCAAGAATAGCATGAACTCTCTCATGGACATTACAAGTAGCTTATCACTAAAATAAACAGCATAATGAAAGGAAGACACATAGATCTTTTATCGGAAGGCATTCTGGGTAATACTGCATATATATACCACAAAACTATATAATGTATGGATTCCCATGTCAAGGTTATAGTGCATTTAATTTACAATGTATCAGGACAGTACAGTCATTCAATCCTGGAGTCCCTCAATGAGCTAAGGGACCTTACAGGAGAAAGCAATGGCAAGTCTGTTGGAATAGTTGGGACTGCTCTTTCTGAAGTCATCTATATATATTTAGAAAATGACCATGGTGAGGAATCATGGTGTTCCCTTAATGAGAACTGAGATGGGAGTTCCAAATCTAGGGCCTTGGTGTTACAGTATATTCATGCTAAGTTCCAGTTTATATGCCTATTTTCAAGCAGAATGCTTCCCAAATCACCACAGAAACATATAGCTGAGTATTTGCAGAGGACCATTGGCATGGAATTAAATAACTATTCCCCTCAGGTTTTTATTTTTTTGCAACTCTAACAAGCAATTATGCATGGTAGGATTAGAAATAGAATAAGCAATGCTTCAAAGTCTCTGTATTCTAAGAGAAATCTTTCTTCAACTGAATCAGAAAGATCAATGATCTAGCCATAGTTCTCATCAGTGTGTGAATACTACACACATGGTTTTGGTTAGGGGGTACATTGCTGCTGTATATTTTTATACCTGTGCAAATCTCTATATACAAAAAATGGGACTTCTACACCAGTTTAATAATCCAGCACACAATATCAGAATGTCAATTCACAAGTAAGCAAAGGTAATTAAAGTTAAAAGGCAATATTTATTAAACACCATGCCACCTATAACTAAAAACATTTCAAATCAAGCATCGCTGCGATGGCGCTGAGGGATCCCTCTATACACTTATATAGATATTGAACTATTCAATATGGTACTGTATATTGGCCCCTGCAGGTGGCCTTGAATGCGTTCATCTATAAATGCACGTGCATATGAACAAGTCAGAGCTCAGACCATAAGGAAATTGTTATCCCAAGTAGTTTATATTACGGAGAGTTAATCAGGTTGGTGAACACTCCAGTTCTTTTTAACCCAGCGATTACCTGTATTCACAATATATCACGCTTAAATAACTTTGGTTGTCTTTTAAGTATTTTTATACCTGCCTTCTGTAGCAATGGAACTAGCTCTACTCCCTGAGGATACTATTGGAATGACCCCAACTGTCTCTAATTCTTCCCCTTGCCGTGGTCAGATTTGCAAGCATAACTAATCTTGAATATGCATACAAAGTACAGTCCATCACACCATTGATCAAATGCATAATATTGCCTATTCTGTTTCTTGTTGCCTACCTCCTTCTGATGACCGTTCCAAGTATTGCATTTAATGGTAACGCTCAGACTCAGAATTAATGGTAATTGGATTGCTGTTCATCGAAGAAATGACAAGACAATAAATCACTGTAAAAGGATATTGGATTTTTAATTAACTTCAATTAAAAGCTATATTTAAACACAGGGGAATGAACTGCTCTGTTGGTACAAGAGGCATTGCTTTATTGACTATTAATACCTTTTTAGGAAGTTTTTGGACATGCTGTATGATATTCAGGGTTATAGTGTGTGTGTTGCATCATAGGCTGTTCCTCCACAGCTTTCATATCCTGGTTCTATTTGTTTGGTACATCAGCAATATGTATATGCTCTTTAGTTTGCAGGGCATCTGTAACGTGGCCCTTGGCCTGCACAAAAGGGCTGCACATTGTATCTCATGTTTTGATAATGCAGAAAATAAAAAGAAGCTGTTCAACTGACTCCCAATTTCCCAATTTCAATGTCTCCAGTAGGTTAAACACATGCCTCTTCTACTCAGCTTAAATGTTTAAAAAAATACAACTTTCTAGAAAAATTATGTAATATGTGTTTTATCGCTCAATTATATATAATTATTTGAAAATAATATGTTATTGTATTGGAATGTCGTTGTTTATGGCAAGTTGAATCATTTCATATATCTCTATAAAATATCAGAATGAATATTGCAGATTGTGGCTGGATTTTTTACTGAGTGGTGGTTGCTTGCTGGACATCAATAATAAAAATGCTATCCAGTTTTATCTATGCAATGGATAACCACATGCAGCATATGAATTGCGTTTAGGCTAGTGCTTAAAGGGAAAAGGTACTTTCCTGTTTATAAAGAAGTTCATTCCTTTTTGTAGAAGAAAAGCCGAGAAGAGACCTGTGGTGAGGGCAGTGGAGTGGAAATTCTTGAGAATAGACCCTACACTGATGGTCCAGGTGGCACCGGCCAATACACACATAAGGTGTACCACATCGGCATGCATATACCAAGCTGGTTCCGTTCTATCTTGCCTAAAGCTGCCTTGCGGGTTGAAGAAGAGTCCTGGAATGCATATCCCTACACCAGAACCAGGTACTATTATAGCTTTTACTGCTTGCCTGTATATAACCCCTTTGCTCTTCAGTTATAGAAACTTTGATTTAAAAACAGAAAGAGCTAGATTCAGTTCAGTGAGAGAAAGTTATCTCATGGTTTATCATGTGAAAAGTCATAGAAGAGATTCAATTCGAGGTGAAAAAAAATTCTCCTAATTCAGTTCCAGTTTTTTCCCCATAGACTTCAGATAATCAGTGAAATGAGCTTTTCTGAATTGAATTGCATCTCAATTTGAATCTTGTCCATGGGTTTTCAAGTGATAAACAATTATAGTTTATCACATAATTATATTGCTTCATTCTCACTGAATTGAATCTAGCCCAAAGTAGGCTATGCCCACCAGACAATACAGATCATTACAGTAAAATATCAGCTTGGAGTCATGAATGAGTACCACAAAACAATATGAACTTGATAAATGCTGATAATCTAAACTAATAACCCACTCCAATATTTTCACTATTCAATAAATATGCCCCAGTATGTTTATAGTTATTGTCTTATATAAAGTGTGATTTATATTCCAGATACACTTGCCCCTTTGTGGAGAAGTTTTCTATAGACATAGAAACATACTATAAATCAGACTCTGGAGATCTCGCCAATGTGTTTAACCTATCTCCAGCAGAAAAACGTCAGACAACACTCGGTAAGAAAAATCCTGCATCCATCCATGTATTGTTCCTTTAGCTCCAAATTTGAAAATGCATGCATATGTTAACTTTACTGCCAGCTAATTCCTCCCTTACCTAGTAGCTGAGTGTAATTTATACATGGTTCAAGCCATGAACACAGATTTGTACGTGACATATTTCCAATATATGCTTGAAATACAGCTGTTCGGAAGACCTGGTGATATAAGGTTTAATGCGAAATGTACAGAAGATTATAGCATTCATGGTACAACTGGCAAAAAACAGATATCGAATTGCCAGTGGTTTTACCCAAAATTAAACATTCTTCCCTGAATTATATCATAGTCTTTTTCAGATGGCGAAGAAAGACATAATGGTAGATCAATATTATTTGTCTGCTGAGTTTTGGTGCAACATTGCAGTAGAATCTTAGCTGCCAGCCTTTGGAAATCATTTCTAGGGACACTTTATAATTTAAAAATCATCAGGATATTGTCATTAGTAAGGTTCTTTTGCATTGTTAGCACCGTTTTATCACTACAGACTGAAGAACACATGCAGGTGCTGAAAACTAAGAGACTCTGGCCAGTGCTCCTGTTTACTGAAAACAGCATCATCCCAGGGTACTAATGTAGGAGTAGCTACCATATTCTTCCTCTTCTTTAATCTTCGCTGTGGCCCCAGACAAAGTGCAATTGCCCATTAGATTTAAAGACCGACTTCAGCATCTAATTCCATTGTGCATGTTCACCCAGACCGGGCCATAAAGAATATCTAGGAAAAAGTAAAGGTGGAATGGCACTCATAGACTTTTTCCACAAGCTGGTGGCATTTTTAATAAACAGACGCACTGGCCTGGGTAAGCTATTATAATCAGTGGAGGGGTAACTAACATTTTGGCACCCCCCATGCAGCCATTATACCTTTTATTCTTATTTAAGCAGGACTTAAGTGAAATATGACTGCCCAGTTTTTTAATCAAATCACATATTGGATCAGAATCAGTTGCTGAAAACTGATACTCCCTTTGGCATTGATTGTTCACAGCACACAGCAGGGGGCCTTCTTTTATGTGACCCAATCATTTAGATCTTTTTGTGCAAAGCACCTGAACTGACCATTTGTAACACCCACAAGAATACTATCATGTATCCAGCCTACTCATGCCTTTTATGTAGATTCACATTAAGAAAAAGATTCCACTGCCAATTCCCAGTGAATACATAAATGTAAGAAGCTTGCATAGCACAGCTGCATTTTTCCATCTTTAACTGCATCATGTCTCCGAGGCCTAGCTAATGGGCATTTATCGACCTCTGGCAAATGAGCCATTTTTATTGGCTAGATGTCTTCATCCCTGAAAACTCCATTCAGATAGACACTAATTAGCACCCAGGCAGGCAAGAGAAACATTATTCCTCATCCCTAAAGCTGGTTGCCATGGAGAGAGAGAAAGAGATGCTCGCTGACATAAAAGAGGAATGTGACGCAGCTGTCTGAACCTAGTAGCACAGTTTGGTAGAAACATTCTGAATTATTCTCTCTTTAAAAGACATTAGAAAAGGAAGCGGGATTGCAGACAGCTAATTTTAGCCTCCTCTGGTTCGTGGGCAGGTGAAGAACAAGCAAGATAAAAGCAAAGTTAAAAAGAGAAAATGAACTTAGACTCGCAGAAGAGGGGGGAAAAAAGATTCATATTAAAAATAAAACTATCCAAATTCCTTGACACGTTTTAGCCAAATTGCTGACTTTCCAGCCAGGGTCACTTTTTATGAAGCAGGTATTGGTAGTCTCTGGCTGGGAGTTGTTGTTCAGCTGAAGATTTCAAAATAATTATTCCTATTCTTTAGCTGCTGTAGACATGCCCAAATGTCATCCAATGAAGTGACTCAAAACAAATACTTGCAATCAAAAGATATGTTTGCAGAAGATTGTAAAATGAAGTCTCATTACTCTTGGAGCACATATTTATATCCACAAGTAAATGCAACATTTATTTTTCTTTTGTATTGCTTGGTCCTAAAAGGTGCAAAGCTTGACTCGTGCATTATAACACATGAATTCCCTGCTGGCTTTTACTGGTCAGATGGCACTTTTCATTTACACTTCCATTTACACTTTACACTGCCCCTAAAGTAGTTCATACAGATTGAGATTAATGTAATGCAAAGGTTGCACTGGGTCTAGTAACCCATAGCAGCCAATCAGCAGGCAGCAATTACAGATAACTGTTTGAACTGTTTAAGAGAAATAATATTATTGTTTGCCATATTGCAGGTTTTGTTATAACCAGCTTCAGTACTGTTACATTGACTATAGGAAGTTTGCATGCCAAATCTGCTAATGTTTAGTTGAGTCCATTCTTCCCTCCATTCACGGGACATCTTCTGTGCTAGTTTTTATAGAACTCCAAGAATAAGTATGAGATTTCTGACAGCTGAAGAACACCTACATATACTTAAATGGTATCATATAAAGACCCTTTTGTGCACTTGTGAGTCAGGGGATTATTAGCCAAAACAGCTCAATTTTGTTGTTCTTTTTGGGTTTTTTTTTCTTCTCTTAGATCCAATTGACATTGTGAAAGATCCAATCCCCCCACATGAATACAAGCCAGAGGAGGACCCCAAACTATATAAATCTACCAAGACCAAGAGAGGCCCCTTGTCAGAAGACTGGATAGAAGATCACAGGGATAACATTGGGAAATATCCTATTATGTGTGCGTACAAGCTCTGCAAGGTGGAATTTCGCTATTGGGGAATGCAGTCCAAAATTGAGAGGTTCATACATGATGTTGGTAAGACTTCTTTTAAACTAGAGCTGTAAAAGGTAAAAGGATTACAATCCTAAACACTGATAAAAACAGTGTGTCCCCTATAGCAATCTGTGTATTTCTTCCTCAAATATAAGGGGACTGTACGAACGAATGGACAAAGTTTCAGTCCAGTATATCACAGCAACCAGTTAACTGTTTGCTTTCATTATTTTTATTATTTAAACTAGTTATTGCTAACTGCTGAATGATTAGTAAGGGACACTGTCTCAGTGTTACTACTGTATATAACCCTGTTAGTGCATGTGCAAATTCCTTACATGGGGATTTTAATTTGCTAGTCAGGCAACCCTACAGGAAATTCTTGTTGATTAAATTTTAGTAGTCATGGGTTATTTTGCCTTCACTGCCACCCTGAGGAGGCCTACCTAATGTTGCATCTCACCCCCCACACTAACTTAATTTTTTGTGCTCCTTTAGGGATAAGTAGGGACTGCAGCACTAGTGCAGAGAGCACAGTATCTGCACTAGAAGCAAAACAAACAAATATAATTTTGTCTTTTTGCCATCCCTGCAGGAACATTGCTTTTTTTTCAACCTGCCTCATGGCAAGAGCACCCCTGGAAATATTAAAGGGCAAGGAAAG
>CM044431.1:176440558-176470156 GCA_024363595.1 Xenopus borealis
AATGTCTTTAGCTGGCCAATGTCAGATTACTATAGCCCTGGGTCTAGGGTTGCCACCTGGCCAGTATTTTACCGGCCTCACCAGTATTTTTGATGGTTGATCCAAATGTTATTAATAGGAAAAAAGATAAATGTATAGGAAGGCCGGTATTTTGTTCAAGAAAAGGTGGCAACCCTACCTGGGTCACAGCTCCTGCTGCTACAGAATGGCTGGCATCTCACTGTCGCCTGTTTACTTCAGCTAAATCTGCTCATTCCCCTCTGAATCACAAGAAGCATGTATTTCTGTCAGGCAGCACCAGCTGAAACATAGGCTTTGCTTCTCCAGGGTTCCATCCAGATATAAATTTCAATCATGTAGATTTCCCATACTCTCTTTGAGAACGAAGAGACCATGCCATGAGATTTGGTCAAGCTCTGACATGCTAACAAAGGTGTTGGTATGTGTACCTTTCTCAGCAAGCTGGAGCTTGAAAGGAATCCCTGTTGCTTGATATTTTTCATTCCACTACACATCCCATGTGGTACAAACCTAAAAATGTATAGGATGATGTGCTGATGCTGTGTCTGTTATTAAAGGAAAATATGCCCTGTTGTAATGTTGGTAATAATTCAATTTCATTTTTCATAAGTGTTAAATTAAACATACAGTATTGGCAAAGGCTACCTTGCATTGAAAGTACATTTTATATATACATGTATGGGACCTGTTACCCAGAATTCTTGGGACTTGGGGTATCCCTGATAACGGAACTTTCAGTAATTTGGATCTACATACTAGAAAATCATGTAAACATTAAATAAACCCAATAGACTGGTTTTGCTTCCAATAAGGATGAATCGTATCTTATTTTGGATCAAGTACAAGGTACTTTTTTATTTTTACAAAGAAAAGGGAAATCATATTTAAAAATTTGGATTATTTGGAAAAAGTATGTGTGAGCCTTTCTGGATAATGGGTTTCCAGATAACAGGTCCTATACCTATATATGTTTACCTATATATGCATACACAATGCAGATACTGCAGAGAAACAACATTCCCATTTGTTCACATCATTTAGGAAAATGTCATAGTAACTGGAACTAAGCATTTTCGATTAGCCTTTTTGTATTTGCAAGGAAACTCTGACTCTGATTGTTGAGGAACTGTAGTACTGGCAAGCACAGTGCCCCTTTAACAAAGGAAGAGCAATCTCTAGTTTGGATTCCAGAAACACTTTGTTGTCACTCTGGCCTCACATTCATCAACAAGCATCTTCTGCAAGGAGCTGTTGTTGGCCAGCAGGTTGGTGCCTTTGTGAGAAAGTACACTATGTAACGCTGACCTTTCATAAGAGCGGACAGAGATACGTCAGGGAAATCTTAGCTTCTCATCTAAGCCGTCTCCCTTATATAGAGGTCATCACAGTGCAATGCTTGTAACCTAGCATCTCTGTGAATAATGAGACTGCCTCTCACGTGTGTGTGTTTACTCACTCCTGTTCTCATTTAGCAGAGATAACACACACAACTCTGTCAGCTCTTGTTAAGACAGACACCCTGACAAGCATGCAAAAGTCTTAGCGCCAAATCTAACAGAAACTCTACAGGATTCACACTACAGAGGCTGTTATTTAAGCATCCGTCTGTATCAAAGATGCCAAGATTACAGTTCTCCAGCAGTTGCAAACTGCAGCTCTAGGTTTGGACTAATGAGATGGGGTGCCTTTGAGCTCTGGATTACAATAAAAGGGTAGGAAAGTTGGGTTCCTTGTTTAAAGGACTAGTAAAGGTGGCCATACACGGGCTAATAAAAGCTGCCGACAGACCAAGTTAGCAGCTTATTGGCCCGTGTGTGGGTCCCTCTGACTGGCTTCCCCGATCGATATTTGGCTGAAAGTCAATATATTTTTGCTTTCCTTGGTTTCAGTAATTCTAAATAGTTTTGAGTGACAAGGCCACTAAAATGCTAAATACTGTAACTATTAAGTTGTAACAATATACTTTGTGCTTATGTGTATAAATTACACCCTAAGAATGAACATCTACTACTTGTAATCTTCATATTTTATTTAGTCTGTTTGAAAAATGATGGGTATTATGCACTGTAAACTTTAAAATCTATCCATATTAGGATTCAAATAACATGCCTGGCTTAAAAAAAACACTTAAGACAGAAAGAGTTTGAATTGTATAGTGACAAAAAACACTTAAGACAGAAAGAGTTTGAATTGTATAGTGACTGGCCACTTCCTCAGAAGGACTTCTGACTCTTTCAGCACAGCACTTGATAGCCAGGGATGCTTGGAACTTTGGTTTAGCAGCAGCAGCAGGAGGGCTACGTGTCATATATGCTGTGTTCAAAGGCTGCCTCAATTAATTTGAGATTAACAATGTCCGAGATGGCCAAATTGTACCCTCCAGCTGTTGTTGACTGTGACACCCCGCTGAGCACTGTCAAGGGATTCCTGGAATTGTAGTCCAACAACTGCTGCAGGTTTTAGCTTTCAGAAATTGTTGTTTTTGGAAGTGAATATACGGTTTAGGACTTTGCTGATTTGCAATTTGGTGCTATGGAGAGGGGTAAATCACAGTCCTGAAGATCTGGCGAGAATGTTTCCATATTAGGGTGGGTGGGGGGTTCAGTGCTCAGAGTTGAGAGTGGTTTAGAGTAGTTTTGAAGCTGAGTAGGGGGTGCAGGGTTTCAGTTGGGGGGATGGTGTTCACTACAGTTTAAAATGGGGGTGTGTGGTTAGGCAATGTCTGAGCAGAGGAGATGATAGTTTAACATAATACAGAGGCAAGGGAGAAAATGCTTGGGTGCACTGACGGTTATGCAAAATAATTGACTTATAGTAACTAAATAAAATGTTTCAGCACTATTGTTGGCTACCCACCTACTTTGGCCTACTCTGAGTTGACTGGGGGAATGCTATATTTAAATTATTGTTCATTAAAAAAATGTTGTCGCCCATAGACTTCAATGAATTTCGGTACATTTTTGAATTGATGGTTCCTGGCTGCAATGAAAATGACTCACAGGGTTCCTAAAATGCTAAATAAAAGGCCTTTTTACTTGTGTACATATCTACAGAAAGAAAACAGTAGTGCCTCGCTGAGCTGTCACAGTCATACTTTGTGTTTTTGTTTTCCACCATTCACAAAATTTATTGCAGGGCTGTGCACAGAAATACTTTTTGTAGCTTTGTGTTGCCAGACAGATCTTTGTCACACTGCCGACTTCTTTATTACAGGTTTAATGGCACAAAGAACAAGCATCGCAGCATTTCCTTCTGTAAGGTTATTTCATTGTGTTTAAATGGTACAAGAGCAAATCCCTCTTAGTCAGAACGCTTGCTGATTATAACAAAAGATGAAATCAGTTTTGGCAGGCCAGAGCTCCTGAGTGAGACAGAAACGTGAGAGTAGATTCTCTAGATCTGGACTCTTTATATTAGATGATTCAGGTGAGCTCCTTGAGCACTTGCTGCTTTGGAATATGTAACAGTAAGAGGGGTATTTACTAAAACTTTTCCCATTTTTTATTTAAAACCAAGCTGACCTAACTCCCATCCACAAATTTAACAAATTTTTGAAAAAAAATATGTCGGAAAAGTAGGTGCAGGAAAAGTCTCTGCAAAATAGTTCAATAATTGGAATCGTGCAACTTTTTCGAATTTGACACTTGAATCATACGAGTTTTTCGGATTGTCATTAAAAAAACCAATGCAGAAACATATTCAAATTGTAAAAGGGACATCTGCCGTTGACGTCTGCATGACCTCAACAGGTTTTAGCTCGAGAATTTTTCAGATTCTGATTTTTAGCAGCCTTTTGGTATAATAAATCTAAAGATTCAAGTTTTTCCCCTTGGCCAGACAAAAAATTTTTTGTTTTTGAGCCAAAAGCCTATGCCCAGACATTAATAACTTGGAGGAAAGTAGACTTGTATTTATCTATACATACAGTAAGGAAAGAATGCAGATGTGTACCAGAGAGATCCTAATCTTGAAAATTTTGAATCAAAACCATATGTAGAGGCTGTTCATGGCTCAGATTCTGGGTGTGTAATAGATATGTTCTCTATCCATTGTTCTGAATATAGCCTATTTAAGCACATTCATTTCATTTTTATTTCAGAGATGTGCCTTAGTCGAATCATGGTACATTTATTAACTCCAAGGTACATTGTGTATATGGGGGAAGTGTTATTAAAAATTTCTATAAATATATGTTAACTTTTGCCATGTTTTGTAAATTAGTCAGATGTCAATTTAGCAGCAAGTAAAAGTTTACTTGTACATATTAGTTTAGGAATTTTGCAAACTTTTAGCAGCTTCATTACATAGGTTATATATATATATATATATATATATATATATATATATATATATATATATATATGGAAAATGATACAGTTATTAAATCAGTGCTATTAAAAAGAGCTGCAAATTAAAAATTAATGTAGTAAATACCCAAAGGAGTCTAGAAAGGACAGAAACCAGTTTGTTATTTGCACTTCAGCAGCACAGGGGGTTTGTGTGAGAAGTCAATTATGTTGTGCCACAAGTGTGTGTAACTCTTAGCACAAAGGGAAAATTAGGGTTGTTCACACATAAGGGTTCAGAATTGGAGACACACTGGAAACAGAACCTCATTCTACATTTGCAGTCTGTCTGAAAGGAATATCTACATCTCTAAATGAATTGCAACATTGGATTTCTCAGTCTTACACTGGGTAGATAAACACATCTACATTTTTTTTGTTCACATCGGACATTATGGCCTGTGGCATTAAACTGGCTGTCAAGGGAAGGGCTTTGTCATGTGCAGTGCCTGTGAAAGAATTGTTTCAGTTAGAACTGTGCATTATCTGCAGGCAGTGCACAAGGTGAAGCCCTGTCCTTGACATTAAAACCCCTGCACATAGTGAGAAACATAGCCATTGGATACAGCCATTGACGTGAGTGTTGCCGACTTTCACATTGCTAAACGATGCTTGATCAACATCGGTATGGGGTACTATAGCCCATTCTACTAAGCTGGAAGTGATTCAGAAGTCTTATAAAGAGGGCCATGGTGATCAGAACGCATGAGCCTGTTTTTAGACAAGAAAATTGTGATGGCAGAAGGCAATTAATGAAAAATCACTTAATCCAATAATACATGATAAGCCTCATTTACAAACATACTTTATGGCGCAAAGTGTAACTTTCAGATGCAAATCATCATGGTTTAAACATGCAATGCCATGTTTTTTCCCCCTGGGGAATTCTGGAGCTTCTGCTCCCTTGAAGGTGGCATTA
Source organism: Xenopus borealis (assembly GCA_024363595.1). Classification (NCBI taxonomy): domain Eukaryota; kingdom Metazoa; phylum Chordata; class Amphibia; order Anura; family Pipidae; genus Xenopus; species Xenopus borealis. The sequence goes on from CM044431.1 coordinate 176,445,845, forward strand.
GCTTCGAGGCTCCCATATCACCCTGTGTCAATTGCATTAAACTTGCACTTAAAGAATCAGGCACAGAAGTCATTTTGACACCAAATGCTGTAGGTCATGCAAAATTTTAAAAATCGCTCCAATTCATATCAAAGCACACACACACTAGTCCGTGCAAGTGCATTGCCTCTCAAGCATGAACGAAACCCTAAAATTCTGTTGAAAATTAAATTTTGTGGGTAAAAAATATGTCAAAACATCTGAAATTGCACTTTGCAAACTACACTTGCAGAAAGTACATGGCCCTTTAAGAATTAATGTTTATGCAAAGTAGCATATTAGCTACTGGGATCCATTAGTTTCATTTATCACTTGATAATACTGTAGCAGTACTGCAATCTTTAGGTAAATCTACCTTGATATTTAAGGTTACTATTTTTATCCTCCTTTAAACTTTGGCCGAAAAGCCTATTTCACAGTTGCTATGGCAACCTGCAAAACAAGAGAAGTGTGTGGATTTTTCTTTCATGACATGGATTAGGGTCTTGGAAAATCTTTTTTCTGTATCTCATAGGGACCATTACCTGGGTGTTAGGAAGTTTTGGTAATGCAGCTTACAGTAACTTTATTTGTATACCCTTCTTGGAACATTTTGGACTGGGCCGCATAGTTTCTCAGCCATGCATGACACTGCATGCAGTAAAATACCCCAGACCACATTCTTCCATATAATATGGTCTTGTCCTGATATAGCCAGGTACTGGTCCAAGGTCCTCAAGATTCTGGTTGACTTTCCCAATGCTGTATCTCTGCTAATTTGTTTCTTGGGGGTCCTGGATGAGCTTATGCAGGGGTCCCCAAACTTTTTTTACCCACGAGCCACATTCAAATATAAAAAGAGTTGGGGAGCAACAAAAGCATGAAAAAATAAGGGCTGTAATTTGTTATTTGGTAGCCCTTTTGTAGACTGGCAGCCTATAGAAGGCCCTACTTGGCACTATACTCAGTTTTTATGCAATTAAAACTTGCTTCCAAGCCTCGAATTCAAAAATAAACACCAGCCTTGAGGACATTGAGAACAACATCCAAGGGGTCGGAGAGCAACATGTTGGTCACGAGCTACTGGTTGGGGATCACTGAGCTTATGGCATCCATAAATGCCAAAAACAGAATCAGATCCCTCCTGTTTTACGCAAGAAAGACTATTGCTATTAATTGAATAGGTCCACCATCAGTTAAAAGATGGAAGAAATTTGTCAATAAAGCCATACCCCTAATTAAACTTACCTCAGAAGCAAGGGGCACACAGGGAAAATTTGATAAAATGTGGATCCTGTGGTGTGAAGCGGGATTTGACTAACTTCTTAGACTAGTAGGCTAATGCAGAGTACCTAGCTTAATATACTCCTTAGACATGTTGTACACATTTGACCACACATGGTATTGTCCACCAAACTTGTATAACCTATTTCCGACTGTTAACTGTAATGCAACGTTGGCTTGGCATTCTGTGATATGTTTGTTTATTTACTAAATCTAATAAAAACTTACCTTAAAAAAATGGAACTGGCTGACCTAATATTACTTTTGTGGCCATTTTGAGGTATCCCTCTTGTAGAATAAACTACTTATCTGTCATGGTAGAAGAGTTTTGGTATGCTGCTCTTAGCTCTTGTACATGGTAGAATATACCATGCTACATCTGTTTGCTGCTTGTAAAATTGGGAAATATGGATATACCAGATTGAAATTTTTAGGATTTTGCCAAATACCCATGAATGATTTGCCCAATTCTAAACTCTATATATGCTGTACTACATGTTGCTACACTGACTTGTCTCTTGTTACAGGAGTGTCTGAGCCTTATGTTCTTTAAAGTGGACCCGTCACCCAAAAAAAATATTCAAAATCATATTTTATCACATTAGTCAAGCAAAATGAACATTAATTACACTATATAAATTATTTTCTTCAGTCTGGGAATTCATAATTATAGCAAGCAGGCAGGAGTCATTTTGTGGACACTGTTATTAAGGCAAGCCTTGTATCATCTCATAATCTTGTTTGTGCACCAGAATGGGGGACCCAATGTCTATCCCCATATCCTGGCTACACAATTAAATGGTTAAGAGAACTGGGAGAATGTGTAGAAAGCAGTGACATCTAGGAAGTGCTGAAAAGTGAAAGTAATTATCTGCCCCGCCTCTATGCCTAAGGCATAGAGAAGTGGCAGACAATATTTGATTGACAGCTGAGATTTTTAAATGAGCTTAAAACAGCTATGAATGCTTTAATAGAAATTGGATTTCATGTTTAATTTGAAAAGGACTTTTATTATACAGATTTTTGTGTCTGGGTGACGGGTCCCCTTTAACTTATTTATTTATAAATTTTTTGCCAGGTCTGAGGAAAGTAATGGTTAGGGCTCACAGACAAGCATGGTGTTGGCAAGATGAATGGTATGGCCTTACCATAGAGGATATCCGACAACTGGAAAAGGAAACACAACTAATGCTTGCCCAGAAAATGGCACAATTTAGCCTCAGTGAGAATGAGACAGAGCAGCATGGAGCCAAAGAATCTCCTAGTGAGAAAGACACAGAATCCAAGGCCATCATCTCTATTGAAACCACTGAAGAAACAACTGGCATGACAGAATCACTGTCAGGAAGGGGCCTTACTAAACAGTGGTCTACTTCTTCCAGGTCATCCAGATCTTCAAAAAGAGGAGGTAGGAGCAAAACAACAATTACTCTGAGCTTCTGCTTCTGTTCTTCATGCAGTCTGTGCGAGACATTTATGATCTAAGTTAGAAATAAACATATACAGTTGTGTACATTCTTTCCACTTCTAGAATGAACGTATGTATAAATGAAATAACATATTTCTTTTACTTCCAGGAAGGAATGCTTTTAACTCTGTTATACAAAGGAGTGTAAGTGTAATTTTATAGTGCAGGGTGTGCGTTTTATAGTCTGTTTCTATCTTTATAAAGTACACAGTATTACAAAAGTGTAGCCATCTAGTGTCACACAATGACATGTCTATAAACTGCTATACACATTGTCATAAAAAAAACTGTGTGACCTTTGTTGTATGTGTGCATATTCTTTTGCTTTTCTTCAAGAAAACTGAGCCAACCCATCATCCATCCTATAATGAAAAGAATTCTGTAATTCTGTATTATACATTCCAGCTGGGTTAAAGAGACCCCAAAGACTGGGTTCCTTCTACTCTAGGGAGCTGGAGGATATTGGTCACCATTGACATTTGGGGGTAAATTTATCATTATTCATGCTTTTAGCCCTCAAATTAGGCAGAAATTTGGTAGTAATTCGACAATCGAATGGTGATCGAATAGTTTTAGGCTATTTTTTGTGCGCTATTCGATTTCACGGAAAAAATTGGTACGATCGAACATCGATCGTTCGATTTCACAAGAAAGTCGTGAAATTTCCTTTGATCGTTCAAAAAATTCGATCGTACGCATGCTATTCGAGCAGGTAATAGAAAAAAAGCCTATAGGGGGATTCCCATAGGCTTCTATTGCTATTCGGTGGGTTCAATCTGGCGAAGTAGGCAGTCGAATAAAATTATAAAGTTGAAGTACTTCGATCATCGAATGGTCGAATGATCAAATATTCGATTATTCGATTTATTCTATCTATTCGATATGCTTGAATTTTGCATATTAGGTGATCGAAGTGGCCAAATTTGCATAATCGAATATCTGATAAAATCGTATGATCAGAATTCAATCGAATTCGATCAAACTTCGAATTATTCACGTGAATTTTGTAAATCTGCCCCTTGGTGTATGTAGCACTGGCTGTAAGCTATAACTCACTACAACTATGACAACTAGGTGCACCTTCTAGATTAAATACAACAAATATCCCTTATTTATGTTATTTTGCATACCCTAATTTAATGGTTTAATACAGCAAACCATGCCCTGAACTGTACAGTCTGTATTTCAATGGCAAATTATGATTCAGTCTTGATGTGCGTGAGTGGAAAAATAGAACACATCACTTGATCCCTGCTGCCTATTTCCACAGAATAAACACTGAGTGGTGGAATGCAATTAAAGTTGTTAATGGAAAATATTCCCAATGCAAAAAAAAAATCCTTTGTGCAGTTTCCTGTGCAATTTAAGATTTTGTTTGCAAACTTAAGTATTTAGAGATCCCATTCTCCAGTGGAAGAAAGATTGCAAAAGTTATAGTTTGCGTATTGAATAACATTTTTTACTGAAAAGGTGGCCTTAAAAATGTGAAACTAAATTGCACAGTGTAAAAACTGCCTGATTAAGTATATTACATTGCAAAAGTTATTATTTATGCTCATTTATTTTCTAATTAAAACTGATATTCTATTTGCCCCAATGTAATGCTGAAATTTAGTGTAGTAGTAGTATGTAATGTATGGATACAGCAATAACTACATAATAATAGCCTCTACTTTAGAGAGCTGTAAAATACAATATATAGTGCATTCCACTCCACTCAATATATGCTGAAATGTAGTTTGCACCTTTTCTAGAGAAGGATAACCTGAACTTGCACAAATACATGTGATGGGACATGTTGCTATGGAAAAGGGAGGACATACATTGTTCTTGGGTTGTCGTATTACATTTTCAAGGTTTTTATTGTTACTTTTTAAGTCAGTTCAAGTCAAAAGCAATTTAAACCTGACATGGGCAAGTAATAAGTCAGAACTCACTTTCTTGTCCATTCATGCTTAAAGCCCTTGTCCATGGCTGAACATGAAAATTCAGTCCTTTAAATAAAATGTGACAGCTACTGAAGAAAAGATATATATATATATATATATATATATATATATATATATATATATATATATATATATATATATATATATATATATATATATATATATATATATATATATACACACACACATATAAACACATAATTTAGACCCTTCACCTATTCTCTCATTTTAATGAAGAATAAAATATCCTAGACTGAGATTTTCTTCTCTGAGTACTTTTTTATTCTAAAGCACTGAAACTCATTCTTAAATATAAAGGAATACCATTAAAGAAATACATTTTGCTGTGTTAAAGGGGATCATGGAGACTTTTCCAGGGGAGGATCCAAATTATCCAAACACACAGGAACCACACACATATTTTTACTTAGGGGCACATTTACTAAATGTAGGAGACATAATAGCAGTTATTAGTGTCACCCACCAAAGGTGCATATCAATAAACAACCTAAAACAAATGTTTAGGCCTAACATGACTAAAATTATCCTTGGTAACATTCTATATATAACTGCATCAGGAAAGAAATATGTTACTTGCACACAACTTGCACACATTAATATTGATCTTATCTGCTCTAAACTACATAAGGAAATCCAGTTTTTATATAGCATACATACCTTCCAACATCTACATTCTCAAATTAAGAGACAATATAGACCATGCCCGCTTGTGCCATGACTATGCCCAGTAACACCTGGACACATGCCTGAAACTTCCACTTTATGGGGGCCATAATGTGGTATTGTTCCAGGAAAATTGGGACCATTGTTAGGTATGTACATATGAGATTGTTTAAAAAAAAACTTCAGCAAAAACCATGCTGAGGATGGGGACACATCTCCAAAAACCTGCACAACCCAATCTGCTAATTGATTTGGTAGAGTTTTGTGTGGCTCACCTAACCTGTTTGTTGAAATACAAACAAATTGGAAATGGGAATGCCATATTTCCTAGAATTTGGATGAAAGGTTACTGCATAATAGTTCCAATACCATATGTTAAGCATCAGAGCAGGTGATTTCCCACTGGGAAGAAAAGGAAGTGTCGTGTAGTAACACCATGTGCAAGTGATTCATATGTTGTACCCTGTATCCCATACCAAAAATAACCAATTTACTGCCTATATGTGCAAGATCCCATTATGACCCATCCGTCTTTTATATCTGTTATTTACAGCTAGCCCATCTCGCCACAGTATATCTGAATGGAGAATGCAGAGCATCGCCAGAGACTCGGATGAAAGCTCAGATGATGAATTTTTTGATGCTTATGGTAAGTGCGGCAGATTTTCTGGCAGTTGGAACGGTAACAACATTCTATCTGTGGAGGAAATCACACAACTCAGCATACCTGATGTTTTTCTGTCTATCTGTTAACTTCACACTCAGTTCAGTTTTTGATGTGAGACATAAATGTGATTTTTGAACTACAGACTGAAGTCAACTACAAATAAAAATTTTTTGTTCTTGCATTTTTTGTTCCTCCACCACTGCTATACACCAAATATCTGAAAAGAGTATTATTTCTGCAAGTAATAATTTCAGCTATGTTCCACGTGCCAGCTGAGGTTTCAGCCATCATGTACTATATGTGAATACAAATAATATAAAGTGACAGGTAAACTGTGTACTTGAGTCTTTTATAAGCTTAAGTTTGTTAAGGGTGACAGATTTACCTGACATGGCCCCGGGTGATGTAGCTGGGGTGAGGTGCAGGCAACAATTTAGGAAGCTGGGAACTGTTGGGCAGTATCTGCAGGTGATTGCTGAAAATCATAGCAGGCCCAAGGAAACAAGCTACATCTAAACTACTCGGGCGAAAAGTCTTGTTATGCCTAAATGATCCAAAATCCTGGCTTGTTTCCAGCAATGAATATGATTGTCTCAGATTTTACTATGCACTTGCAAGAGTCTCATCGAACACACAGTTTCTTTTGCCCCCCTCCAAAACAAAACATTAGAACTCTGTCATTAAATGATGACAAGTACTTTTATTGTCTTTAGAAGATTTGTCAGATAATGAGGAAGTGTTGCCCAAAGAAATCACAAAATGGAGCTCTAATGATCTGATGGACAAGATAGAAACGGCTGAGAATGACGAACTGCAAGGTAATGACAGTTCTGTACATCTGCCTGTTTCATTGGTGATTGTGCTACTGTTTCAGAATTTACCTTTGCCTTAATGTTAGCTCTGTACTGCAGTGTGAATAACATAACCATAGTTATGAGTAAAACAGAATTAGAACCATGTCTTGCATGGATGACATTGTTTACAACACTGCATGCACATGATTCAGACACAATTAAAGGAGAACTAAATCCAAAAATATTGCCATGTTTTATATAATAAATTTAATGCACCAACCTAAAGTTTCAGCTTGTCAAAAGCAGCAATGATCCAGGACTTCAAACTTGTCACAGGGGGTCACCATCTTGGAAAGTGTCTGTGACACTCACATGCTCAGTGGGCTCTGAGCAGCTGTTGAGAAGCTAAATTTAGGGGGTTTTGCAAATTATCAAGCAGAAAATGAGGTTGGTCTGTAATATAAGCTGCTACTACAAGGCTGATTGTTAAATTCTGATGTTAGTTGCACTGGTTTCAGTGCTGCCATGTAGTAATTATCTGTATTCATTACTAATCAGCCTTATATTGTGACATTTCTATTCTATGTGTACTGTATATTTTGAGTTGATCCTAAAGCTCAATAACAAACAGCAGCACAGAGCATGTGCAGTGAATCGGCAGAAAAGAAGATGGGGAGCTACTGGGGCATCTTTGGGCTGGTACAGAAACAGATTTACTAAGGGTCAAATTTCGAATGCCAAAAAAAAAAATTTAACATTTGAGCAGGGAATAGTGGGGAATTAAAATAATTTTAATTAAAAAAATTTTTAGTGCAATTCGATTGATCGAATGATCGAATAGGGAAATTCGATCTTCGAATCGAATTTTCGAACGATTTTTAAACGATCGATCGAATTTTTCTAATTCGATCTTAGGGAATGACCCTCATTTCGGTAGGTTTAATAAATCTGCCCCATAATGAACAATATTTCTTGCCTACTTCTTTAGTTTAATTGTCCTTGTCTTTTAAAGATGCAGTTTTCCTTCTTGAATATTAGCTTCAGTGCTTGTAACATTTATTAACAAATTACATATTTTGTTCTAAAGTATTTATTGAATAATGGCGTCTACTTTTCCTCGTTTTAGATGATTCATACCATGAACCTGCAGAATACACAGTCAGTTCAAGTGTGGAGGGATTAAGCATAATGGAGGTAGGTGTGTCACTAAATTGTCCAGGCAGCTGAAAGTTGTTGACCAAAAACTTTTGGGGATGTAAACCAAAAAATAATATTGTGCCTAACAGTAGACAGTATATTTCAAGGTATCATTCAGTTATACAGTACATTAAATACACATTTTAATTGCTCTTCAAGGTATTTGTAAATATAATTTCTATTGAAATAACAATCTGTCTGTCTATTTTCTATTTCTGACCGTTTTTGTACTATTGAGGGCACACTAAAAAATACAGCTTCCATTTCCATGCTGGCACACTCAGCGGAGGCCAGCGGAAAATGGGAAAGCAGGAATTTTCAGGCCGACCACTTCTTCATGCCCCTGCATGCAAACAGAAGCTGTACTTTTAAGTGCAGAAAACAAAGATGGGCAGCATAGCAGATCCGCTTCTCTTAACCTGAAAAAATAATTGTTGCAGCCTGAGAGCAGTAAAGCAAACCCTTTGTGTGCCCATAGCCTACAGTTTCATTTGTCACCTGTATTTCTAAAGCAAATTGATACATTAGTTGATACTTTGTTTCATCTTTGACCCTGCTGTGCAGAATCCCTCAGTTTTATAAAAGGAAGATGATATAATTGATATAACAGTTGCTAATGTTCAACAGATTCTTCTGAGAAGTGTATCAACTAATGTAGCAAATTGTAACAGTTCAGAATCTGCACCTGAATTACTGAGCTGCCATACTCTAACACCAGAGACAGGAACATTACATTATAAACTTCAATTTTGGAAAAATTATAAAAAATAAAACATGGAAGCAATTGCAAAAAGTCAGAAAACAGCTGAACTGAAAAAAGTGTTTGGGAAGTGAGCAACCCCTTTAACAATTTATGTTCAATTTTTTTTTTCAAAAAACAATTAAGCAATTTTATCTTACAGAAGCAATAGGGAAGGGTTTAAAAAAGAGTGCGTCTGGCAATTACAGATGCTGGGAGTAGAGATTAGCTGCAGGGCCACACACATGTCGGACATCACTTATATGAATAGTATAGAAAATAAAACATTAATGATAAATGATTTGTACATTTTCTGTCCCAGAGGCATCCTGTGACAGAGCTGGACACATAAGTAAAACTGGACCTTGTGTGGTTTTGTGTCTTATATAGAACCATTCTAAAGACTTTATCAGCACAATAATGTTACTAGATAGAAAGTGACGGCTACAGAAGAAAAATGCGTCCTCTAGTTGTTATATAACAGCATATGCAGTTTCAAATATCTTGCATTTTGAAATGTATGCTGTGATTATACAGTTTAGTAGTAGAGGAAAAACAGCATTAGCAATGATTTCCAAATAAACTGATTCATTATATTCTTCACTGTATTTGGAAAGTCTGAGGTAAGTAGTAGGTAAGTAGTAACCCAAATACTGCGGGGGGGGGGGGGGGGGGGGGTTCAACAGCATTTGCCAGACCTGTCATGTCTACCATCCAGGTATACATTCTCATTTGGAAAGTCTGTATCATTGAAAAAAAGAGTATTTACCAATGTAAATGCCATTATGGAGATAGAAGCGTAACAAAGTTATAGGTGTGTTACCAAAATGTAATATTTGTCTATATATAAATCTGTAACTGTTTGTCCAACTATTTCTTGGCAACAGCAGTCCAGTATATTCTGAGCAATATATGTTTTATTTAAATATGGGCTCTACAGTTCTATTGAAAGCTGAATGGTGACCCCAAGGCTATATAGCAACTTATTTTTATTTACTATGTTTGAACTTTGCACAGTGCATTCTGTTTTAATACATACATGCATCATTTATTTATTTGGTCTTACTGGCCCTTTTAACTCAACTTCTTTGCCTAAATGAGTCCTGTTGTAAGGTAACAAGTTGCAGAATTCTAAGTTGCCTGATTGAAACTTCTGCTCTGCCTGTGTATCTTAGACCATACAAGTGATTTGATGACTGCTTTTGCTTGCCTAATATTGTTTGTATAGTAGTATTTCAGTTGAATATTACCAAAGCCTGGGATATTTTCCTGGTATACAGAATAATTTCCTATTATACAAAATCATTTGCTATAGCAGCTTCACGTAAAGTGTATAGTAGTTCCTTAAACACAGATCTCTTGATTCATAACAATACATTGTTGTTTTGAGTTGTAGCTAAAGAGGTACATGCTGTGCACATTCCAGCTAGGTGCTATCACACTCTGTAAGTGCACATCGTGCTGCTGGCATCCATCTACAGATCCTCTTCCAGAAAACAAAAGAGACTGAGTGGGTGGCAGAATTTCAGCTGATGACCAATAAGTCAACTGGAAAACCTTGAATACAAATAAATTATTTGTATCACTGCAACAGTGATCAATGAAGAGACAATTCTAGTTTCTTTGTATCTGCAAAGATGTTTGCCACAAAATAGGTTTTGGCTGCCTGCTCTGAATGCATTTTGCAATTTTTTTAAAAATATGATAATGTTTGCAAGAATAATTTACAGCAGTCATTTGCCAATAAATATATGCTGTTCTACTCTCCTGTAGATGGATTTTTTTGACATTAGTTCCCCTGTTTACCTAATACTGGCTGTGTCAATGGTTCTGCAAAAGCTGCATACCCCAGTGGACCCACAGCAAAATTAATTTTAGGACCCCAAAAACTTGACTTGTTTTAGCAATATATATATTCTTTTTAATTTGGGCCCCACTCAACACTACTGGGACACCCTACAACAGCAAATGTATGATTTCAACTGTACCATCTTAGGCTGGGGGTCTAAGGTCAATTGTTGGATATATGATTGTAGTACAACATACAGTGACCCCTTCTAGCAAAACAGTCACAACTAAAAGGAACAGGGGTTTATTCAATTGTCTACTTGCCTTCCTTGCAAAGACCAAACATTGAGAATTTTCAGTATCCCTGTTTATCACTTGAAAAAGAAAAAAAAAGATTTTTTTATGATTACACATTAATAATCAAAAAGTATGTTCCGCACTAGCCCTATTCATTAAACTCATGTTGAAGGGGGGGGGGGAATCACACCTTTTATATGAGTCCAGATTTCCCCTTGGAAATGTGTATTCTGTTAACATACAAGGCACATAAGGCATATACAAATATTAAAAACCATATTATTCTGGTTAAAAAGCCATATTTTCTTGCATGGGTGGTGTGGACTTTCTTAGACCATAGCCTAGCTAAATTGCAAGAGTGATTTTAGACATTTCTGTGTCTGTTTACACATGTCTTGCATAAACAGACAGAGAAATGCCTAAAATCACTTGCAATTTACAGTTGACTTTAAGGGCAGTGGCCCACGGGGAGATTTGTCACCTGCCATTATTTATGCATGACTGCGGGTGGGAAAATGTGTCTCCATTGAAAATAACTACCACTGCAGCACCTCTTTATTGCAAAAAGTGAAAAATTGTATTTATTAGCTAATTTATTAACTAATAAGTACAATTTTTGCAACAAAGAGGTGCTGTAGCGGAATTATTTTCTTGTATGTTTATGTAAACCCTGGTAAGGGTTCCCTGACTGCTTTGCACCCAACTCACAAAGTTACACAAAGTGGTTGAATCACACAATTTCGTATACTTAGGAAATAACTGAGATCACTGGAGGTAAAACCAACATATAGTAAAGGCATGTTCGGGGACGACTTCGGAAAAACAAATACTTGCATTGGTTGTACCACAGGTGATTTCAGTTACTTCCAGTGGAGGAACATTTTCGGGCTATTTGTCACCCACAGTTGTTCTCCCCGTTGGTCACTGCCCTAATGGAAGCCTTCTTAACACCACTGATACGGATTCTTCTGGCCTAAGACTTACATTTGAGCATTAACTGACTGGTGGTTTCCCTAGAAGTTAATGGGGAGTGGAAAGTCTCTACCAGCTGAGATACTCCCCCATGTACCACTGACTTTTCCATAGTTCTGAAGTTTTCTAGAGGTGAGTGATACACCTTTCTAACGTGACAGTTGTTAAAAATGTTAGCAAAGAATTTACTATGTTGTCAGCTTATGCTGCATGCCCATTATGTGGCAGGAAGAAATTCTAAAAATATAAATAGTGTAAAGAAAAAATAACTTGAACAAACTAAAAATACCATTTATGATGCTCAGCTCACCCCTTTCTAAAATATTTAACCCGATGTCTGCTTAAGGAGTTTTTCAGTTTTAGCCTTTGTTTGGCCTACTATAAACTATTTCAGGTTGCTGTGAAATAGCTGTGGGACTCTTGGCTGTCATTGACCGAATAGCACAGAGTACTTCACCAGAGCCGGAGTCTAAGCTGCAGTAGCACAATGCATGTTCAGAAATGATCTCTGTGCCTTAGTGTGTGCCAGTTTACCTACATCCCTAGTGTATAGTTCTCTTTGTTTCCAAATAGAATGGAGATCGAGTACTGTTTGTGCTTTTCTGTGCAGACACATACTACAGTTATCCACGCACAAGTCATTCCCAGAATACCTGCTGTTACTCTCACAAGTGTCATTACAAGTCCCACAGATCTGGCAGCAGTAAGTATTAGCAGGACACAGAGACACTATAGATCTCCTTGGAATGCTTTGACTTTGCAGAACGTAAAGCATTTACTGTAGTGGAACAAGCCAGGAGGAATTTGCATGCATTAGAAATAAAAAGCCGGAAACTAAAACCTCTGCCATTTGTACATTGCATGCTTTGGTGTGCCTGAGCTGTAGTGAATGGAAAAAGTGTCATACTTATTTTGCCATAAAGTTATCCTTAGAATCTTCTTTTTGTGTGTGTCTTTTTATGCATTATTTTTTGTCTCATTTAAAAGCAAACAGTCTCTTATACAGGAACTATGCGGTATCAGTAAATAAAATACAGTAGCACCCCCATTTTATCTTTTTAAAGGACAAGGAAATTCTAAAATAGAATAAGGCTGGAAATGCTGAATTTTGTATACTAAACATAAACATGAACTTACTGCACCACAAGCCTAATCAAACAAATGATTTATGCTTTCAAAGTTGGCCACGGAGCTGTCATCTTGTAACTTTGTTATACATCTTTGCCTGACCCTGCACATGCTCAGTGTGGCCTGGGCTGCTTAGGGATCATCATAAATTATCAAAAAAGCACAAGTCAAATAATATCAGCAAGATTGATTAATAATCAGAATATGCAGACTGCTTTAGGATTTTATAGTTTTTGTATTGCTTAATACAAACTTTCTCCAATTCTGCAGAACCAGTGGCTGCAGCAAAATATTCCTCCAAATAGAATCACAGTTTATCTGTTTAAATCTGGCTCCATGACCTTTGTCCCTGCAGCTGGAGTTGGAAACAGTAAAGGAGATATAAAGGCAAAAATAAAATCCAATAGAATTCTCTACTACACAATTGTCGACTGCTCTATTGGTAAACAAAGCTCCTTGAGTTCTGCATGGCTGGAAAGTAAGACAGGGGCTCCCCCTGTTGTTCATGAGTATGACTATTTCTCTTCAGAGCAGTTAGGGACAATTCCTATCCACAGAAGTAAATAAAGGGAGAATTTCACTGCATACAGTCAGGTTTCTTATAAAAACGGTAGACATTTTTTAATTGAAGTATATTGGAGATAGGTTTCTTTTTCATTAAAGAAAGTATAAATGGTATTTTATTTTTTTGCCTTTCCTTGTCCTTTAAGGGACCAGAATAAAATCAGGGAAAATGTAAAATCAGGGAAATGAATTATGAATAATAAATAGGTGGGACCACAAAAAAGTGAGGGAAAACTTAAAATCAGTGGATGTAAAATTGAGGTTTCACTGTATAAAGCCTTAAATGAATATAGATTGACCATTTTAATGCAGAAATAAATTACGGTTTGTTTTGAATCATTTAAAGGGAAACTGTCATGGGAAAACGTATCAGTTAATAGTGCTGCTCCAGTAGACTTCTGCACTGAAATCCATTACTCAAAAGAGCAAATAGATATTTTTATATTCAGTTTTGAAATCTGATGTGGGGCTAGCCATTTTGTCAATTTCCCAGCTTCCCCAGTCATGTGACTTGTGCCAGCACTTTAGGAGGGAACTGCTTTCTGGCAGGCTGTTGTTTTTCCTTCTCAATGTAACTGAATAGTATGCAGTGAGACATGGGTTTTTACTATTGAGTGCTGTTCTTAGATCTACCAGGCAGCTGTTATCTTGTGTTAGGGAGCTGTTATCTGGTTACCTTCTCATTGTTCTTTTGTTAGGCTGCTGGGTGGGGGAAAGGGAGGGGGTGATATCACTCCAACTTGCAGTACAGCAGTAAAGAGTGATTGAAGTTTATCAGAGCACAAGTCACATGACTTGAGGCAGCTGGGAAATTGACAATATGTCCAAAAAAAAAGTCATATTTCAAAATGAAATATAAAAAAATATTTTTGCTCTTTTGAGAAATGGATTTCAGTGGAACAGCACTATTAACTGATGTATTTTGAAAAAAATTTTTTTCCCATGACAGGATCCCTATAAATAACAAAATGTTAGTGTCTGTCTCTATTTAAAGTTTTTATTGTATTTATTTTTATCATTTTATTGGCCAGATTTTATTTGAAGTCACACACTGGTACAAATAAATGGGTATATGTAAAATAATACAATTCAAATTTTTAGTGTAAACAATCTGAATGTGGTATTAGAATTGTGAGTATTCATGGTCAGTATTAACTTAACATTAAAATAGATTCGGTATGCCTTAGGTTTATGTGGAGGGAAAATATGGAGATTAATTCCTGGCTGAAACTGATTTTTTCCACTCCAAAACAAATCTGACTTTCTTGGAAATACCAATAGATGAAAGATATGAATGAAGACTAAGGTACACGGGAAGATAAAGTCTGAACAGATTATAATTTTCATAATGTTACGTCCTCTTGGCTGTTGATAACGGAGTGTATATAGTTTTCCTAATATAGGGTTTTGGACAACTATCAGTAAACTGGCTCTTGGCCTCTACTGGGAAATTTTGGCAAACTAATAAATGTGTAGGAAAAAATGGAAAGAGATCTGCGGTTCAACCGTTGTGCCAAACAGGCAGTTACCTCAGACTTGATAGCCACTGCACTGGAAATTACTTTCCATAACACATTTGTGTATGCTCTGTTTAATTAATTTTAAGTGTAAACTATTATTATTTGTTTGTGTGATTAACACATATAAGCAGGGTCGGACTGGGCTGGGGGCACACCAGGAAAAACAGTGAGCCCTGGCCCTCACGGGCCCCGCTGCTCCCTACAACCCTGATTGACATCTCCAGTTGGGAATTGCAGACACCAGTTGCAGCAATCCCCCCAATTTTATACCTTCAAAGGGTTAAGAACATAGTACATGCATGGTGTGTGGTGGCAGGGGGTTGGAGGTGGTAGTGATTGGAGTGGGGTGCCTCCAGGCAGCAGTCTTGGTGGGCCCCAGACACCCCAGTCCAACACTGCATACAAGTGCTTTTGACATATACTCCATGATGCTGTAGGCTTTTTGTATTCTGTTGTAATAATAATCCATCAAACCGAGCCATGGGCTGTGTATGGTGATACTCTAGTTGTTGAAAACCGTTTTCTTTTTTTTTTTTGCAGAAACCTAGCTTTCATTAACCCTCTCAGCCAGGTGTATTAAAGGGGATAATATTGCTCCGTTTTCAGGCCAACTGGATAACATCTGTCCATATGCTCTGAATTGTGCACATTTTTTTGAGTCTGTAAAAATGTGGCCAATGATCTTAAGTAACTGCTGTATACATAAGACCATCCACCAAGCCATCTGCCTAGTCAGGGCCTATTGGTTAGTTTGAATTCCATAGTGTCTTGGAAAATTGGATAGCAAGAAATCCAAGACCAAAGTGACAGACATAAAGCTGTTGTTTGTTAATGGAATATACTTTATGATGTAAAGGTGAACACAATATATGTGTTTAACTTGTTGCCGTTAAATTGGGAGACATAAAAAGTGCATGGTTTGGCTTGTGCTGAAATCTCTGCAAGAGGCGTTATTCATGTCTCTATATTTAAAGGTTAAAGTTGGCATATATGTTACTGTGTGAACTCTTTACTATTCAAACAGGCAATATCTGAGCTCAGAATGGCCAGAAAGGCTCCTACCTCTTACTAACCATTCATTATGCTCAGCTATGGGTGGTTGTTATGTGGAAAGGAACGTGTATGTTCGCTTGTATAATTTCTGCTAACAAATTTGATTATTACATAGATATGCACACTCCTGATAAAGTAGGAACCCCCTGCATCGATTAAATCATGTCATTTCACAACTGACAGGCACAACCTTTTGTTGGTGCCTTTAAAAAAACACAGTCCAAAAATGATTGATCCAGTGCATCCCTAGAATACAGTAATTAAATAAAAGCTGCACTTAACACAGGTCTAGAAACCCACAGCAACCAAGCAGAAGGTGGTAACCTTTGATCTTTCGATGTTCAAAACCAAACATCTGATTCCTTGCTGCAGGTTCTTAGACTTGGGAATGTTGTTTTTGTTGTTGTTGTAGTAATTGTTTATTACATTCCCGTATTGATCAAATTGTAACCCACTAGAAACAATACAGAACCCATGACAGACATCTAATTCAAGCCAAACATTTGCAGCATGTAAGAATATATATTTTTTTACCTGCAGTTAAAGTGCACTCTGTGTGCTTGATATTAATATGTTTGTGGTTGTTCCTGCATGACACTTGCAATGAACAGTAGAAATGGTTTTGATACATCCAGACCTGTCATTGCTGATAGAAATGAGTAACTGTTTCATTTTCTTGTTGTTGTTCTGTTCCCTGCAGGATGAATCAGCACAGGTCTCTTCTCAGCAATGTAAAATCCATGTGCTAATTTTAGTGCTTCATGGAGGCAATATTTTAGACACCGGCAGTGGAGATCAGAATTCAAAACAGGGTGACGTCAACACCATCAATTCTGTGTTTGATACAGTAATGAGGGTCCATTACCCAGCTGCATTAGGACACATTGCAGTCAAGCTTGTTCCTTGCCCAGCTATCTGTGCTGAAGCCTTTTCATTGGTATCTAGGTGAGTATCATTTGTTGGTACCTTCATTTCTGATCCTCTCCAAATTCTGTTTCATAAAGTGTTTTACAGGTTTGTAGCTATTTCTTCTTTGAACCCACTCCGTTTTTTTTTCCTTTTATGTTCGTTGTTTTACTTGCCATACTTTGTACAGAATAGACAACAGAGAAATAATATATTTACCAATCTTTACCTTGTATAATAAACAAAATCACTCTTTAGCCTTTATTCGTTTCTTTTTCTTTCATAATAATTTAACTCACCCCCATATTCTGTATGAGCTACAATAAAACTTGCTCATACCATGTTATATACCTATAGATCTTATGATATTATGGACCTGAAGCAACATGAAAGAAAGATAACTAAAGCCTTCTGCCCTGATTTAATGGAATAAGTCTAACTTAAGTTTAAGTTTCACACACATAATAGCTATATGACTATAGGAAATTTGGAACAGTGAATTGGTTCATATTGGAGAGTTAAGTTGTCATGTTTTCCATTCTATTGGCCAAAACCAAATGCAGTGGAGCTCATTTACACTGAGCTAATTTGTATCTGAGCAGTACACCAGAGCATCCAAACAGTAATTAAGCTGTTTCAGACAACATGTAGAATATAAAAAGCAAACCGTTAATTTATCTAGAGACTTATTTAACATTTGTTTGGAATTAAAACTATGATGTGTTTGCTAGGATCCCACAAACTTTAGCAAATAGACAGTTATTTGGTTGTCAGATTAAAAATATGAAAGAGGGTCTGAACATAAAGTTATGTAACAAAAATGGATCGAATATCTGGTTAATGGGCAACATATTCACAGTCAGAATGGAAAAACATATCATTTGAGAACCACAGAATGCACACCTACAACACTATCATACCAAAAAGGTAATTTAATGCAAAAACGCTGTATAATAAAAGTCCTCTTAAAATTAAACATAAAATACTTGTTTAAAACTCCTAGCTGTCAATCATATATTCATTGCCCCTCCTCTATGCCATAAGCATAGAGGTGGGAAAGGCAATTTCTTTCACTTTCCATTCTGCAGCACTTACTAGATATCATTGCACTCTTAACATTCGCCATCTAATTGTGTAGCTATTGCATGAGCATCAGGTGCCCTATTCTGGTGCATAAACAAGATTGTGGCATGATCTAAAGCTTGACTTAATAACAATGTCCACTTAATGTTTGCTGCCTGGTTCAAGTAATTGTGAATTCCAAGACTAAAGGAAACAAGATTTATATAATTTATATAAACATGAACTTCCTCCCTTGCCAAATGCTGCCAGACTACAGTTTCCAGCACCATTTTACCCTATTGAACATGTCTTTTGGTTTAGTCCAGCTGCATCTGGAGGGCCAGTTGTAAGATACGCTGATT
Organism: Xenopus borealis; assembly: GCA_024363595.1. Taxonomy (NCBI): domain Eukaryota; kingdom Metazoa; phylum Chordata; class Amphibia; order Anura; family Pipidae; genus Xenopus; species Xenopus borealis. The sequence continues at coordinate 176,464,297 of CM044431.1, forward strand.
TAGTTTTTGCAGTGACATCCAATAGGTTGGTCACCAATATGTTGCTTGCGAGTCACTGGCTGGGGATCACTGCTCTAGGGTCTGAAGCCTTTTTGTATCCTTTATAAACCTTTCATAGAAAATCTAAATGTTATGTGTTTACTTATTCTCTAGACACCAATGAAAAATGACAGTTTACTCACCATTAATCATAAGTCTTCAGACAATGGGATGTGTTTGTTTGTTTGCAGCTTGAGCCCCTACAGTTATGACGAAGGCTGCTTGTCCAATAGCCAGGATCACATACCATTAGCTGCCCTTCCACTTTTGGCCACCTCATCGCCACAGTACATTGAAGCAGTGGCCACTGTAATTCATCGAGCCAACCAGGTCTACGGCGAGTTCACCAAGTCACAGGAGGGAATGTCCTTCACTGGACAGGTAAAGAGGCCAGGAAAAAAGTGTGTGGTGGTGGAGACAAGGGTTATGTAAATGTCCCCAGAATAGAACATAAACTTTCTCTGTATGAGAAATTCCTTAAATTAGCTTTTTTCCCTTCACTCAAAGGAACAACTGTTGGTCACCAAATTAGTTTTTTTCTGATTGGACAACCCCCTTAAAAGAAATTTTCAGGCACTTAAACTTCAACAACACAACACAAAACCTACATTCATCATAAATGGAAAGTATGTTACTTCCGGCAACATTCCACATTAGGTGAAAGCTCCTATTTAATTTATAATAACAAATATTCCCACCACACACACTGAGCTAGTTTCCACTGAATAGCATGGAGTCTTTGCACAAATATGAGATACAGTTATATAGTTTATCTTTCTCTCCTACCCCTGTTCCAGGTATAAACTAAAATCACCAGTGTTTATGAAATTATTCACACTATATACAGTATTCCCTTTAGTCACTATACCACTTGAAGTGGGAGTCTTTATACTGTGGTGCTTTTTTATTGTTTATTACAGCAAAACAAAAGAAAAATCCACGTATGTAAACAGCACTTCCTGGCAGCAATAAGCTTCTTAAACAAAGTGAGAGAGTTTATATACACAGAACCATTGTAAACATATCTCATTCTTGCTCTATATTTCAGGTGTGCTTAGTTGGAGATTGCGTTGGAGGAATCCTGGGATTTGATGCCTTATGTTACAGCAATCAGACTGTGTCGGAGAGCCAGAATAGCAGCCGAAGAGGAAGTGTTGTGAGTGTGCAGGTAATATACACAGCTCTGTACATCACATATTTCTCACTAAATTCCCTTTACAAATAATTATTGTAATTATTTATGATGTTCTCGCAGTTTAAATAGAAAAAATATAAGAACAGCTCAAAATAAAGTTCTATTGTCACATTATATAAAAATTTCATTTTTGCTACCACCATAAAAATGGATCAGAATTGTTGTCACAGCAAGCATACCCTTGCATCTGTCTTCATGAGTTATTTGCTGTAATCAATGTACTCAGTAGGCAGCTGTAAAATAAATAGCACCATAGACTTCTGTATTCATGCCTCATATGTGGGTGATAAGGCATAAGTACTGCTTAGATACACAGTGTTTTATCTATGTAATGCATAGGATTTAGGAGTGTATCGTGATCCAAAATTATAGGAAAATCCCAGGCCCCAAGTATTCCAAATTATAGATCCCAAATCTCTATTCACATATTAAAAATCCTGTGCAAAGTCAAAACTGTGACCTCTATTTAATAGTGTGTAATATATGGAAGATAATAATGTCATGTCATCTCTGTTACATATGACAACCAGACCATTGAAATTCTGCCATAATCATTGTTTTTCTCCTATTATGCATGTATTCCAGGACACAGACCTTCTTTCTCCAGGTATTAGTGTCAACAACAGCTACTGTTCAGCAAGTTCAAATCTAGAAACCAGTCGGCACCTGAGTCGAAGCAATATTGACATACCTCGGAGCAATGGTGAAGACCCAAAGAGACAGCTACCACGAAAGCGGAGTGATTCCTCAACGTATGAACTGGATACCATCAAGCAGCACCAAGCATTCCTTTCTAGGTAGGAATCTGTGAGGCCATGTCTCCCTAAAAGTAAAATGACTTGTAGAAATGGATACAAGATTCTCAAAATAAAGACAACTTAAATGCAAAATATATATCAATTATCTATAGATATAATCAATCATATATTTTGCAATAATCATTCTTCACCCTCTCTTCATGTAGAAGTTGAGTGTCAGATTTTCGATGACAGTTAGAGCCAATATATCTTTTAGGGGCTCTCTTTCCTAGCAGATGTATTAGAGTTCACTTAGATTCCAGCACAAACAAAATAACTGACTTTGGCACAAATTCTGCATGTAAAGAGACAGGATTTCTGTTGACTGTAGGTAAAAAAGCCCCACTAAAATATATATTGGATCTGACTGTCATTTAAAATCAGACTTCCATGAACAATGCATGAAAAGAGACAGACGCTGAGAGCGACAGTGATTTCTTTTTTCAAAAAATAATTTCTCAGTAGGATGAAGCTTGTATTAAATTTTTCCCCCTAATTTGCCCTTTAATGAAAAATGAAGACCTTTTACAGAAAAGTGCAAACAAAACTGGGTGAAAAATTATATAATTAATATATATAGGCAATGTATTCTTGTTCCAAAGATTCTATGAAAGGTTTTTTGTCCTAATTTCATCATATATTTGGTTTTCTTATAGTCCATAAGATTGTAATAAAAAAACCATAAACTATATCAAAATAATACATTTCCAATAGATTGAATTCCTTTTATTATCTGCTTCACATGGCCTCCTTTTTGTGTACATTATGTTGGCCTGTCGCACTTTATATTCATCTGTGTGCTTTGGCCTGAATAGAAAATGCTTTAGGTAAAGCTAAGTAATGAAGAGTGGTAGAAAAATGGACAAGGAGAGAACAATGCTCTGAACAAGGAAAGAACTGTAATGGCATTGTGCTTCTCTGTATTTTGGGGCAGTAAACACTGATTTGGTACTGATTTTATACTGGTATGCATTCTAGGGGCAATAATAAAAATGTAATGAAGCTGGCACTGCATCTATATAATGGGTTCTTGGTGCATTAAACATGGAGTAAACACTGTATTTGTACACTTATGTGCTCTGGGGCATAATGAAATTGGCATGTATTTATTCAGATACTAGCAAAGTTAGTGCCCTTTGGGCAATCAATGATTTAGTTTGTCAATTGTAATATACAAATAAATGTCCCATATGTCCATATGGGAGAACCCTTGCAACTATTTTATCACATACAGGGAGAAAGGATTATTGTTTACTGTGCTGGAATCCATTGCAGAAAAAAAAATAATTAAAGTACATTTTTAGTATGAGAGAGGGCTATTCTGAGACAATTTGCAATTGGTTTTCATCTTTTATTATTTGTGGGTTTTGGGTTATTTAGATTTTATCCAGTAGCCCCCCAGTTTGCAGTTTCAGCCATCTGGTTGCTAGGGTCCAAATTACCCTAGCAACCATGCAGTGATTTGAAAAAGAGACTGGGATATGAATATGTGATGGCCTGCTTAGAAATATGAGTAATAAAAAGTAGTAATAGCAATAAATGTGTAGCCTTACAAAGCATTCATTTTTAGACAGGGCCAGTGTCCCCCATTTGAAAGCTGGAAAGAGTCAGAAGAAGAAGGCAAATAATTATGAAACTATAATAAATAAATAATGGAGACCAATTTAAAAGTTGCTTAGAACTGACTATTCTATAACATACTAAAAGTTAACTTAAAGGTGCCCCACCCCTTTAAAACTTTAATGCAGATATCTTTCCTTCCCCACCCGTAAGTATCATTACCACTTGATAAAAAATATCAGGAATTGATGAATCAACTCACTAGATTCGCCCAAGTTTTTTAAATAGAAAGGTAACTTGCACATCTGAAATTATGGTAAAATCCAGAGGGGCTTATCCCAAATTATTTATTTGTTATGTAATTCAAAATGTTTCTAACCCTCAAAGGCAGACATATAAAAAAACTTGCAGCGTATAATAACTGTTATCTTGCCCATTGTTTGCTCTCCGCTTGTAAAAAAGATTTGTCTTTGTATGATTTCAGTTTGCACTCTAGTGTCCTAAGAAATGACCCAGGATCCCGAAGGTCAAGTAGCTCTACAATGCTGGATGGCGGCAATATTGGAAAGTTTGACTTTGAGATCACTGACTTCTTCCTGTTTGGGTCCCCATTGGGCCTAGTTCTGGCTCTCAGAAAAACAGTGATTCCACTCTTGGATGGTAAGCCAGAGAGAGAGAGTCTGCCACACTATTTTATCCATTTTGTCTCTAGATACCTAACTCTACCAGCGTGCTCATCAACATCTCTCTCATTACCTCCTTACATTCAAGCATTTGCAAGAGCTGCCCCTTCTCTTGATTTCTCTCCCATATTTTGTCTGTCTTTCTCACAGTTTTGCTGTCTTCAAACTATCAAAATAGTTTTGAGAAGTTTTGAGACCCTCATTTAGCTGAGCATAACTGCTAAATGCAATACCCTATGCTACATCTCTCAGCTTGCTTTCTTCTGACCTTGCCCAGTCCCTAGTGTCTCTACCCCTTCTCCTTATAAACTGTAAGCTCTTTTAGACTTTTGGTCCTTTTTATCGCTTGTATTGGTTGCTTTGTATATAATTCTGTATGTTCGATGTAAAAACCCATTTATTGTACAGCACTGCAGAATATGTAGTCGCTTTATAAATACATGTTACTACTATTATTAATAATAATAATAATAATAATAATAATATCAGCAAACCAATAACACCAGGTGCTGGTAATAACATGGCACAGTGAGCTCAAAAGTGTTAGTATGGTATCTCCAGGGCTGCCTTCAGAAATCCTGGGGCCCTGTACAGCACAATTTTCTGGGCCCCATGGTCCCTGCCTGCCCCCAAGCCCCTCCCCATATCTCACCCACCCCACAGTAAAAAAAAAAACACATAAACATCAAAACTAAAAGAGTATATAACATCATGGGTGGTCAACCCCCCACACATGTTATAAAAACCACTGGTGATCAGGCCCCCCCTACAAGTAAATATATATTTATGGCCTGGGCTTCCCCCACAAAAAGTTATAAAAAGCCACTGGTGGTCAGGACCCTCCTTTAAAGGAATTTTTCAGTATAAAAATAAAAACTTGGCAAATAGATTTTTTTATTTTGCACATACTATACATTTGTACAGCTTTTATTTTTACAATGAACTGTTAAAAAAAACATTTGTGGCTAGGCCCCCACAAAATAAAAAAAAATACTTGCCAGGCTCCCCCATAAGTTTGGCTCTTAAGGGGGGCATGGCCATGCTTCACTTGTCTTTTAAGTCCCGGTGAAGCTGCATTGGGATTGGATAGGCTAAAGGGGAAGTTCCATCCCATGCAATCCCTGTACAGCTTTAGTGGGACAGAGAACTCAAAGAACTGAATAGGAGAAGAATCATGCTGGCACCGAAGCTTCGATCTTCTCTTCTAATGCTTGCAGCAGGCTGACAACAGGGGGGCCCGGCTAATCAAGTAAGTGAAGCCCGACCAGGCCCCTCCCCTTAAGACACAAAAACTCATGGGCCTGGGACAACTGTCCCCCCTGTTGGCGGCCCTGGTTATCTCTACAGCTATACAAATCTTGACATTGTTATTATGCTATATTATATAGTGCCATTATATTAACAGAGATTATACATCATTCACCTCAGTCCCTGTGATGGTGGAGCTTACAGTCTAATCAGTCTTATCACATTTACAGTGGTCAATTTAAGGGAATGTAAAGGCAAAAAAATGAAATCCCATTTTTACTTAAAGGAAAACTATACCCCCGAACAATGTAGGTCTCTATAAAAAGATATTCCATAAA
>CM044431.1:176483127-176517877 GCA_024363595.1 Xenopus borealis
CTCTGGAATGGCAGACAGTTACACGGCCTCAAACATAGCCAACAGTAAGTGCTTTATGATAAAGGATTCCAGGCAGGTGGCTGTTACAGATGATGCATTTACCTAAGGACCTGGGAGTGTGTTACAGCAGTGGATTGGCTAATACAGTACTTCTGCATAAGTGTGGATCCACAACTCCACATGTATGGACATAACCTAGGGGACTGAGGCTTTAAAGCCAAGATTTGGCAAATATATATATTATGGCCTAAGCTACATACCTGGAGTTTCCCTTTTTATTCTTTGTTACAGAGTTTACAGCAAACTAATGTGTCAGTAAAATATCCTGCCTAGTTTAACAACCATGATTTACTACAATGACAAAAAACCAAGTAATATCATATATATGAGCTGCACCCTGTATAGTGTGCACCCTAATAAATTTGTGCGGTAAAGTTTCAATTTCAGAACATGTAGCTATGTGGCCAATGAATTAAAAGTTGGCAACTGGTTAATTCTGAAATGCACACATCATTGCATATATCGACAGTATACAGTACATGAAAGAGAGCAATTGCACCCTGGGCTGAGCATAAAAATGAAGTAACACAGAGACACCATTTAATTGTTATAATGTTCTTTGTTGCATTATTATATAAAACTCACAGTTCTCCTTCAGTTAAGACACAATATACCACTTTTATTCCATTCATGTTCTTTTGTTACACCATGTTAGAATGACTGCTAAGGCTCCATAACATCTCCAAATTTATGCTCCTTTCTGTGACTCAGTGTGATCGGGGAGGTAGAACTGAGCAGTGAAGTGTCAGAAGACGCTTCCTGCATTAGTAAAGTAAGCTTTTGCCAAGACATTTAGCAGACCAAATATGGTCCTGATGTTATCTGTTTTGTTTTGTTAGCCTCCAAACCTTTCTGCTGTTGGCACCCACATTACTGCTTACTGTGGGCTACTGCCAGAATGCAGGTTGCAGATTCAAACAAAATGAAATTATGTAATCTGCTATAAACTTGTACCGAGTGAGCAGCTGTTCCCTTGTTTTCATTTGCATATTGTTTTTTACAGATTTATACTTTCTTTCCCTTTTTGTACCACAACTGTTGCTGCTTCCCACAGATCTATATGAATATGCAAAATGTACGCCAGATGGTATGCTAGTTCAGGCTACTAGACTGCATCTAACTGTTTCAGAAGTGTCGATTAACTTTGAGTTATTGTATAGAATGTCCCATTATTCAAATCTTTGCCATTTTTAAATAGTTTATTTATTTGCCTTCTTCCCTGACCCTGGCAACCCAAAAAACTTTTTTTTTCTTTCAGTCTCCTGTACTTAGCATTTATGGTTGTTAATACAATAAGGGGGTTATTTATTAAACCATAAATGTTTCTGTGCGGGCTTCTTTAGGCAAAACTCGATTTTTTCAAGATTTATTATACCACAATGCTGCAAAAAAACCTGAATCTGAAAATCCGCCATCTCAGACCTGATGAGGTCCTGTGTAAGTGAATGGGAGAGGCACCTGTCCCAAACTGAAGCTATCATGGGTCTTCGGTGGGTTTAGCCCAAAGATCTGACTTTTTCAAGGTTTCAAAAACTAAAAAAAAAGCAAGCTTTCCGGTAGAGAAGCCAGAAAAAACATTGGATTCATGTTTTTACTTGTTTTTTTAGAGTTTTTTACCGTTCTGATTAAATCAAATAATTTTTTTAATAAATAAGATAAAATTGGGCATTTGTTTGAGCTTTTTTTTTTTTATTGAAACAGTGAGATAAATTCGAATTTTACTTAGTAACCCCTAAGTGAAGCACAAGTGCAGTTCTAAGCTAGAACAGATAGGGCATTTGCCTTGTGTCCTCTAACTCGGACAGGGTCATGTAGGTAGAAAGCTTTATTAGTAAAATGACTAAGAATTGTATAGGAAATGTAGACTGTATAATTATCAATGTGTAATAATTTATAGAGGCTGTGCCCTTGGCCAACTGCACTTAAAGTTTTTAGGTACGGGATTCCTACCGCACCATACTCATATATACAGCACCTTGCACCTGGAATAGAAGGCTAAAAGATTGTGCAAATGGATGCCCTTGTCCTGCCTATGTACCTCCCCTTACTTGCATCTATCTACAAGGTGGTATAATGCTGGAATTATGGGAAAGCTATACAAAGAATATTTCCACTGCTAAATGAGAGCACAGGAAAAACACATCCTGTAATATTATTATAATAGCTTAAAGGCCCAAAAAAATATCTTATTTTGCATGGTTTGTGCTATTAATTGGTGTGTTTGCTTTGTTCCTATAGAAAAAAAAAATGATCTTAATAATTCCAGAAAGTTAAGTCTCCTGTCCCAGCTTGCTCTCCCCTACCAATCCCAAACAATACCAAGTACCCCACCAAACCGTAGACATTACCATTCTGAACAGAGTAACATAGGAAGAACAGTAAAGATGGGGGAATGGAGGCACAAGATGAACCCAGACATCCGACCCTTGGACATCTCCAGAGGTATTCCAGATAGTCTCTTCTGTCAGATAGTGTCCCACCAGGGATCTCTTCTACCATAAGCTCTACTTCTACCTGACAGACTTCCTCTTCTGGGTTCTGTAGGAAGCAACTGGACTGAAAATAATTAACCAACTAATACAAGCACTTGCACCTGTGTGAATAACTAAAGGCAGCCTTTTATGTGCATAACACTGCATTCTGTTTTCTTTAATAGCCTCTTGACGAAGAAGAGTTTAAACTGCATATTTGTATGATATATAAAGTAATATCATTTTCACTTTTAAATTGTGAATCTCTGTATCATGCCAATTACATTTGGGCATATTTTGAGGTTCTGTCCCCTTTATACATGGATTCTGTCCCCCCCCTCCACCCTTTTTTTCTTTCAGTAAGCAGTATCCATGCCTTGTCTCCCACAGTCCTGCACCTCTCAAATTTGGATGGTGATTGAGCTCTTTGGTTACCAGCTGTATGGGGGCATAAACACGCTAGTTCATTTTTTTCTTTCCCTATGTGCACTCCTAATGGAAATATTAAAAGTTTATTTATATATTTATTATGAGATTACTTTTCCAGATTCTGTGAAAATCACCTTGTCATTCAGCCTTCCTTACTTAACCATTGTGTCACTAGCAGGCTGGCCACATACTCCTTTTCTTTTTCCACAGGACTCAAATTGTGCTTAGACAATTGAGAGGACATGGCATGTCATTGGGAGCATGCTCTACCCAAAGAGGCTGTAAATTGCCTGCTTTCATGCCATAGTTTTGTAGGTATTCCCCTGTATTCTGGAAAATATGAGTTTATAGTTACCCTTATTGATCTTAGAGATGTTGACACATTTACCTGTGTGAATCATCTTTAGATACTGGAAAAAAATACTTAACTTCTACTTAATATTTGATGTGTATAATAAAAGGTGTAGGATCTTGTATCACAAGAGAAATATTGGTTTTATTTTGCAAATATCTACAGGTCTGCAAATCCTTACATATTCTCTGTCAGAGCTCATGGAAACACGTATAAGACTGTGTATGTCCAATTGCATCTGGACAGATGTGAAGTTTTTATTAAAAATACATGAAAATAATCAGAGAATTAGTGTTTTGATGGCTTAATGAGCCAATCCCCAACTACTTTGCTGTAGAAGAACAAAATGCAGCCCTTACAATTAGACTCTTCTTCAAGACAAATAACTAATGTGTTTGTTGTTTTTTTGTCTTCCAAATAACTGATACCATGTCTTAAAAATGAGTTCTTGTTCTATAACCTGCATGTAATCATAACGAATATGGCTACTTTACTGCAATATAAGCACTCACTGGAATGTGCTAAAATCCTTTCTTTCATGGAATGAGTGAAAGAGGTAGTCCCTCTAGCGGGCAAAGTAAAATACCCAGAAATTTATACAGGAACCTTATCTTTTGTCACTGTAAATATATATTCTGCATTCCATTTGCTTAATAAACACTAGGGTGGCCTTAAATGTCACTGAATTTGCATTCTAGGAGAGAACTACCTCTTTAGAGAAGCATGCCTGCCAAGCCTTTTTGCTAATCCACAGAACCATATTATCGCTGAGGCCTTGCTCCCATTGCCATCATTAGTATTGCATGAACACCTTAACATTAAAAAAACTTTTCACTGCTCAGGGCTGATGATCTATTGCTATTTTACTGGTGATGGCTACAGCACAGAAAAACCTGATATGCATTCAGTAGGAGCGCACTATTTTTTTCCTCCCTTTTTTCTGACTTTATTCTTTAACAGATGGAATGAAAACTCTATGAGCTGATAATATACCAATTGGTGTAAAAAAAAAATATATATATATATACAGTTTATGTATGTGTATATATATATATATATATATATATATATATATATATATATATATATATGTACTACTGTTTTTCCTGTAAAACTGACAAGATTCTGCTTTGTTAGTTGCAGCAAAGTGGTGGGGCACAAAACGAATTGACTATGCTCTTTACTGTCCGGATGCCCTAACAGCGTTCCCCACAGTTGCCCTTCCTCATCTTTTCCATGCCAGTTACTGGGAGTCCACAGATGTTGTCTCCTTCCTTCTGAGGCAGGTAAGTTGAAAATATTAACGAAGGTAGTTTATAGCCATTAAGTCCACATGCAAATGCAATCTCTTGCCTCTTGTCAATTTGTGTTTATGTTTTATCTGAAAATATTACATGTGAATTGGCTGCAAAACGTTCACTAATATCACATTTGTGATGTATGTTTTGTAGGTCATGAGACATGAAAATTCAAGCATCCTGGATTTAGTCGGAAAAGAGGTTTCTGAGTTCAGCCCTTCAAAGCCGAGGGAAAAATGGCTGCGGAAAAGAACACATGTAAAATTGAGGGTAATCCATGTTTTATGATATTGAGTCACTGGCATCTGCATCTATGCAGGGTCTGATAGTACCACATTTACTCTCAGGAAGGTGCTAGCCAGGACAGACGTACACAATTTTGCACTCAGTATATTTTTACTGTACAATAGAATTTTTCCTCAGATCGTTTTGGATGCATGATAAGAGTTTTCAGGCATATGGCTTGATATGTGTCCTGGCTTTCTTATTAAACTTTTTCCACTCTATGTTACATAATAAGGTACAATGCATTATCCAAGAGATATGCCACTTTTATATGCACTCATTTCCTCATATGAAGCTCATTTATCATAGTCAGGATGCATCTAGAGCTGTTGATCCCAATTAAAGTAGCCCAGCTTGAAAGTAACATAGTGATAAAGACATGCTTGTATTTGATCTTGCAGAATGTTGCTGCAAACCACAGAATTAATGATACTGTTGCCAATGAAGATGGTCCACAGACCCTTACAGGAAGATTTATGTACGGCCCTCTTGACATGGTCACCTTGACTGGGGAAAAGGTTTGTTTCATTGCTTTCTGAAAATAAATCTAAGTTGTCATACAGGCATCTATACCCCTTTGGTAATGATAGTGACAAGTACCAAGCATTTTCTTTATAGGGCATTATCTTACAGGGCAATGTTACTGATAAAATCACCAACAAAAAAACAATCGCGGATACTACCCTCTATGCCAGCCACAGGCAACCTTCCACATTACAAACATGTTAAAATTAAAACTGCACAAGTTGTTCACTTGAACATTTCTGTGCAGAGGTCTGCCTGTTACCATCATTGTGTTTTCCATAAATGGTTGGACCACCGCTGTTTTTTAACTTGATCCCATCAGCAGTCAAATGCGCCTTTTGCCATGGCCTTTATATGATGCCATCAGTCACTCAATAAACGTTAAAAGGCACATTAGTTAAATGCTAAGTGGTAACCTCTCTGACGCTTCAGTTTGTGGTCTACACAGAGCAGAATCTATGTACAGGGAAAGTGAAGAAACTCCACTTAGGGGCTGCAGCTGACCTTCTTGTAAAAAATACATTACTACCTGCTGATTGGTTGCTATGGGTTACTAGACATTAAGCCAGTGTTTTTAACCCCTAGCCCCTCGACCACTAAAAACATCCCCTGACATTCATCAATCAAGAAACCATTGCATATGGCTTATACAAAAATAATGTCTAATAAAATATGTAAAGTGTTCCCATTAGGTTTCATAATATGATCTTCATTTGTTATTGCTAGGCCATTAGTATAAGTCTATAAGGGAGAATGTATTTCTGCTTTTCTGGTTACAGAAAATGAATTCTTTGTTATGGTACCTAAGAGCAGCTTTCCTTATTTCCAAGGCATTAAAACACTGGTTAGAAAAGTACTGAGAAGAAAATGGAAATGACTGTGGTCCTTGCCAGAGGCTTTTAATGCAAAATACACCCTATTTATAAGCAGGGTCTATCTTAATTTATTTTCCCTTAAAAAGCCTGTCACGCCTGACACAGCTTATTGTGTGCAAAGAGCATTCCTCCTCTGCAGAACTGCCCTCTCATATTAAGTCAAGAAGCCATAAAATGTGTCTTGTATATTCATGAGTGTGTAAATAGGTATGGGGTGTGGTGGGTGAAACAGTGAAGGTACTGAATATGGAAGCCTTCACTGCTATGTATATACTGTGCAAATTAACATTTTGATACATGATGTGCTTGCTTACCAAATCCTCTGAATGTGCCATATTTATTCTGCTATTGTTACTTCCAGTCTTTCCCCCTAAAATCTCAAGTGCTTCTCATATTCAATAGTCAGGCCTTGGCTGTTTACAAAGGCTAATGAATGATTCGTGGCCTGCAAAATCAGCTTTTAATTAGATTTAATTACTCTATACTGGATAGATGTTTACATTTTTTAATTTGAGTGGAGTTAGCATTTAGGCTAATGCCAGACGTGGTTGTTTCTGAGCCTGTGGATAAAATCAGACCAAGAATCAGCTCCTACACTGGCATTGGTCTTCTTCCTTGCCTGCACCCAGAATCACTGCATTGACCCAGGTGCAGTCACACGGCGGAAATCTGCCTCATGTGTCTGTACTCAGACAGAAACTGGTTCCCAGTGCAGGCAAGGAAGAGGGCCAATGCCAGTGTAGGAGATGATTCCTGGTCTGCTTTTATTCGCATGCTGAGAAACAAGCAAGTCTGGCATTAGACTAAATGCTCAATCCACTACAAGTATACAGTAATTAAAGCTAATTTCAGCCCACAACCACTAGCAGAATTCACTTCTATGTTCGCGTCGGGAAAGCTTGTGTCAGCTCTGGCACAAACACACAGAGGATTTCAGTGGATTCTCCGCCTGCAGAGAATCTGTATCATCTGGCCCTAGCCTTAGAGCACTTATGAATGTAATAGCCATTGAAAGCAGTAGTTGTCTATCCTTTTCTATTCTGTGGTCATTCTGACCCTTGAAAGTATGTAGCAGAAGGCTGTAATATTCTGTTGCTATGGTCCAACGTATCATAGCAACCAGAGAATAGCTTCAATGAAAGACTGGATGTTGGAGAGGTCTGAATAAAAGTTAGGTAATAGAAAAGAATAAGAATAAACTCTATCCTCATGTTTTAAAAGGTTTAGATAATTGCAACATGAATATTTTGACATATATTGGCATTGTCTTGCAAAATATCCACTTGTACAGTGATGTAACAATAGAGTGGGCCACCTGTAGTTACACCACTGCTCTTGTACAACAAAAAATAAATTCCCTTTTAAATACCATGTTTAAAGATTGCATCAACCTGAGATCTTCATAAACTAGACCAGAGACTGGTAATCTGGAGCTCCTCCAGAGGTTATGGGACTACAAATTCCAGCATCCAGCTCATAATGATGCTGGATGTCCCTCAACACCATATGGCGGGTTCTCTCTTTTTAATCCAGCAACAGAACAGCTTATTATACTGCTTTATCGAAAATATTAGTGAGGATGCTCTGAGAGAGAGCATGGTGTCCCCTTCCTGGCTTTATTGAGGCTGCCCACTGAGAACCTTTGTTAGTACATCTCAGATATTTATTGTGCTTTATCTTATTCTAGGTTGACATTCACATTATGACCCAGCCTCCTGCTGGAGAGTGGCTTTACTTTGACACTGAAATAAGTAATAGCAGTGGCAGAATTTCCTATGTCATCCCTGAAAACAAAAGGCTTGGAATTGGGGTTTACCCTGTGAAGATGGTTGTCAGGTAAAGTGCTTGTACATTATATTTATTCTGTCATTTAGTCTGGGGTCAGTGAAAACAAACATACGTACAGTTATGCCAGTTCCTCCTAGAAGTTATTATATGAGCACGGTATATCTTATCTGATGTTAATCCATTCAACCATACCAGCCTTTCTTGCATTATTTTTCTTTTTTCAAATAGGTTGCATTGTAGATGCCACATCTTGTTTGGGCAAATAACCCAAGGCACAATAGGGATGTGTAAACATACTAGAAGCGCTCGTATTGCAGCAGGTCTTTGTTCTGCCGGAACTCGTGATGCACGATCTTAACATTTACATATTTGCTTTCTTCTCCCCAGGGGGGACCACACATATGCCGATAGCTATCTCACAGTTCTACCGAAAGGGACCGAATTTGTAGTGTTCAGCATTGATGGATCATTTGCTGCAAGTGTTTCTATTATGGGCAGTGATCCCAAAGTCCGAGCAGGAGCAGTCGATGTAGTGAGGTTTGTTGCTGCTAAGCTTATGAGACGATGCTTCTCAGGCCAAACTTGCACCTTAACCCTTAACTTTCTTTGTAACTACAGGCACTGGCAGGACCTTGGCTACCTCATTGTCTATGTCACAGGTAGACCTGACATGCAGAAGCAGAGGGTAGTGGCATGGCTTGCACAGCACAACTTTCCACATGGCATTGTGTCTTTTTGCGATGGGCTGGTCCATGATCCTCTGCGGCATAAAGCAAACTTCCTAAAAAGCCTCATTCATGATGTGAGTTATTCTCTTCTACCAAACATTTTTCTTGATTCTACTGTATAATCGTTTAGTGTGACTTTAACATGATTTTAAACAGCTGCTCCAGTCATGCATGGAGTGGCTCCTGAGGCCTAACCATTGGAACAAGTAAATATACTTACTGGTATACCTTTAAAGATTACAATCCTCCAATACTGCCCCGTTTTCTGTAGCTGCTAATAAAAAAATACAGTAGCACAGAAGGAAGGGGGGTCCAGATACCGTCATATGCCACTTGATACCCTTTTCCCAATGTTCACCAGACAGGAGCATGTGTGGTTCAGGAGGGATGTTTCTGAAAGAGGGCAAGGCTTATTGAAAGGCTTACGTTTTCCTTTCCAATGAAGAATACAGTTATTGCATTTGTTGGAGAATGAAAGTCACACAAACACAATCCGCAGTGTACTTTAGTGAACAGTTCACTTTTAAAAAATATCATATGCTAGTAGTACAGTAGTATTGTTGCCTCCATCTTAGCTATTTTGCTTGTTGCTTCATTAAAGTAAAAAAAAGTGTAAAAAATAAAAACTGGGTAAATAGATATTATGTGCAAAGATTCAAAAGCAACTGTTAGGGTCCATGTGGCTCCCCCTCAAGTCACTGATTGGTTACTGCTTGGTAACCAATGAGTAGAAACCAAGAGAGCTGCAAAGCAGGAAGTAGTGTTCTGGCTATTATGTTGGACATCCAGTTTTTTATATTGAACAATTCCTTTAAGCCCACTACTCATTCTGTGCATGCACCATCAGATTGTTGCTGAGGCCTGAGACACCATACAGAAAGACATGGACAAGAACTAGCTTTATAAAACTGTCCATACTGAACGCCATTCCCTATCCCTATAAATTAGCCTTCCTTTAACGGGAATTAAGACAGCAGAGAATTTCACTTGCTCTACACAAATCATATCCAATCAGTGTCTCGGTAATCACTGGCAGTTCTCTCATATATGTGTAATTAATTGTATTCTTTCTGTGACCTGCACTACTGCATTCTTTGCCTGTAGCTCTGTACTTAACCAGGGTTATTTTACTGATCGTTATTATACATTTCATTATTTCTGATATCCTAGGTACACCTGAAGGTCCATGCAGCATATGGTTCCACTAAGGATATCACAGTATACAGCTCTCTTGGTTTGTCACCAATGCAGATTTACATAGTTGGTCGACCCACCAAGAAGTTACAGCATCAGTGTCAGGTAAGAGAAGTTATCTTCATATCTATGTAGAAAAGTCAGAATAAATTACTTGCTTTTTAAAATCAGGAGGATTGATGCCACAAATAAAACGAGGAAGTTAATTTCATGGAACTGTAATGGGTTCCTTATTTTCATATGATTCAGGTATATCTAAGTGTCCTTAATGTGCCTGTGCCTTAAATCACTTTGGGTGACATCCAGCTTGCCAGCCTCCAGTTAGATAGACCTGGTCTATACAACTCCTGAAGATTATATTTTATTCTGCTTTTGCATGCATTGATTCAGGGATAGTCCACCATGTGCATTTGGATTTATTAGTACTGTTTCTATTTCTTTCTTTATTATTGGTGCAGTTTATCACAGAGGGCTATGCTGCTCACCTTGCTCAACTGGAATATAATCACCGCTCTCGGCCTGCTAAGAATACAAGCAGGATGGCTTTAAGGAAAGGGAGCTTCTGTCTTCCTGGCCAATCAGATTTCCTTCGAAAGAGGAACCACTTGCTTCGTACTATCTCATCACAACCAACGGGAAGCAGCAACCACAAACCAGAGCGGACACAGAGCCAGTCAGAGAGTGAGAGGGACCGGGAGAAGGAACGTAGCCAAAGAAGCATGAGCATTGCTGCAGGGTGTTGGGGAAGGAGTGCAGCCACCACTAAGCAGGAATCTGGCGTTTTAAGTCAGAAATAGACTCCTGCAC
Organism: Xenopus borealis; assembly: GCA_024363595.1. Taxonomy (NCBI): domain Eukaryota; kingdom Metazoa; phylum Chordata; class Amphibia; order Anura; family Pipidae; genus Xenopus; species Xenopus borealis. The sequence continues at coordinate 176,493,940 of CM044431.1, forward strand.
TCTGGACATTTTCTTTCATTTGGCTTTGGCCACTAAGTGGGGGTGGGGGGAAAAGTTCAACAAGAAAGGAACAGAGGCCAAACTCTGCAGGAAAGTCTGGTGTCAACAACATGGTGCTACAATATGACATTAGAATTGGCGCAGGTGATGCGATTTATTGAACTGCAGGCCTTAAATATGGTAGCAATGCTACCCCGCAGCACCTGAAGGGGGACACATGGAGTTTAAATGTAGCCCAACTTTTTTCTTATCCAGGTTCAAAAACTTAGCAATGTAAATAGATGCCTCCTTAACCTACTTAGCCATCAAAATGCACAAAAATAGCTGGATCAAAATGAAAAAGGATCTGGTACTCCAGGCTAAGAGACACTGAATTCTGTTACACGCAGGGGAATCATCAGGAGCATAAGCTGAAACTGCAGGACAAATAGGCTTCTTCAGTGTTCACAAGGCTTTTCCATCACCTGCTAACCAAGGTTTTAGTTGAGTAGTTCCCCTTTAATGCAGTGGCAGCCTCCCTACAAAATCTACTCAAAGCACATTTCACGCTGCTGCAGTGTCATTTATTATGAAATCTGGATATCATTTTGCAATCACAGAGGATACTACAAAGGAGTTTTCCTGAAGACCGCCAACTCCTGAGGTTCTTAGAATTCTCTCCGCCCAATTGGCTCTTGCATGTAATTGCTCAACTGTTAAACCTCATTGTTTTTCTTTGCACTGATTTTTAGATTGGAGATCTGTTACCATCTCACGTAGCCTCTCATCATTGTCTATTGCACGTTAATGCTGTACTGCGACAGTAGGGTAGAAATATTTTGTGTGGATGTTTTTTCTGCACTAAGTGGAAATAAAACAGGGGTGCCAAAAAGAAGTCTTTTGGTACTGGGTTCTGCAGTCTTTGATTTCCCAGCTTAAGCTACAGCTCCCAACAGAAACCAACATCACTTTGCAAAGGAGTAATGGAAGAGTGAATGCTGGAAAGCCGTAGGCTGCATATCCCTTGTGCAGAATTTTTACATTTGTTTTTTTAAAGGCCATATCTTATTTTTTTAGCTGTCAGAAATATTGTTGAAGCGGCTTAACATATTCCAGTAGGGTGTTGTATATAAATATAGCTTGCTTATTTTCTATTTAAAACCCTTAGTGGTCATTAACTAGCTATAAGCTCATCTATAGGGGCAGAATGCTTTGCCCAAGATTAAAGAATTACTTTGAAGCTCATTGGTAAACAGGAGTGCCACACTGATGAATCTGAATTAGCACTGTGAAAATAATCCTGTACTTTGCTTATAGGATGGAACAAAGCGCAAAAAAGAACATCTAGTGTCCCTTTAAATTGTGCTTTTGTTGCACACCGTGAAAGAGAAATCACAGCAACAGAAATGGATTTGAAGCAAAATCCATGAATAAAACAGCTAGAAAATGGACATGTTGTACTTGAGGCTGTTAACATCACCATTAAAATGCACTCCTCATAGCCTTTGCATGGAGACATTTTCAGTTTTGTTTCTCATGGCCCATCATAGTAGGGAGGCAGTTTGCTTCATTTACACTTCATTTTAAGTAGGCTACAAATGCACTGGTAAATATGGAATGAGTTAGTTGGTCCAACTACTCAAATCATACCCATTATGGTTGTTAAATTCAGAGCTTGAGTAGATGTAGAGAACAGCTTTGTTTTGATTCAACCATTTCAAATGCTAGTTTTTTTACTTATGGAAGAAGCTAAAATCCCATTTTAAACTGATCATGTAGAAATCCAGTTATATTTTACTTGCACGATGGATGTGCGGTTGAGGGCTTTTTTTGGCAAATATGGGGGCAACATTAGATCCTGCAATAGAGTTCAATATTCTTCTATCCGTTACCTACCAACCTCTGGAAGGTAACCAGTGTCTAATTATAATCAAGTGAACCATAAACTAAGCAGCTGATTTGGCTTAACTGCTGTATAACCCAACATCTGGTCCAACTGGAGAGGCCTAAGTATTTGATTGGCCAAGGACCTCTGTTGGTTAGAGTGGATCCTTGGTTGATGCATCCATACTTTTGGCCTGCTTCAAACAGCTGAATGATCGATCCTGTGTGGCCAAAGAATCGGTATGTAGAGACAATAAAAATTACCAATGCTTTCCTTTATCAGAGCTGTATGTTATGTGTGGCTCTGCCTCAACATTTTATTTGATATAGGTTAAAGCATGACAAGTTTAGATCACTTTCATATACCACAAAGAGCTACAAGGCTGACTTAAAGGCTATGAGCCAGAGTGCACTGTAGTGATGTGTGGGCCTGCACAATACATGTGGGACCTGTGGGTCGCACTCCTCTTCACGAGTGGTGGTCAGGTTGAGCTCTTCTCCTGCTCTCCAGCTGCCACCTTCAAATGCCAACTTCCGGCTTTATAGCCATCATCGGTGGGGCGGGTCTATAAAAGAAACCCAGAAGTCAGATGTGGGTGGGCACAGCTGAGGTTGAGCGGGTTAGGATCGGGTTAGGATCGGGTTCAGGTCAGAAAGAACCTGACCCGCACATCACTAGTGCACTTTGAGTGGCACTACATGTGAGTGATACACTACAAGAAGAGTGATTGGGTCCCTAAACATTAGCTTGCTCCCCCAAACCCCATTCTTTGTAGTATCCAATGCTACACTACCTCAGCCTGTCCATGTCTGTGTGGCAAGATTAAACAAAGTGTGGCATGATTGGTGTTCAGAGAAGTGCTAGTAAGATTGGTACTCCCCATTGGACTGCAACTAGTCTAGGCTACTGCTTAGTATTGTCAAGTAAACCTTTGTAAAGTAGCTGCAGAGCCATCTGCTTTCTCTTAACTATACTGCCCAGAGAAGCTAGAAGCAGAATTATATATGCCCAATATATAGGCCCCCAGTAAAGGAGGGCAATACCCCTGTGAATCAGACAGCAAACTCCCATTGTTAAAGGGATACAGTCATGGGAAAACATTTTTTTCAAAATGCATCAGTTAATAGTGTTGCTCCAGTAGACTTCTGCACTGAAATCCTCATTCATATTCAGTTTTGAAATCTGACATGGGGCGAATGGCATGCAGTGAGACATGGGTTTTTACTATTGAGTGCTGTTCTTAGATCTACCAGGCAGCTGTTATCTTGTGTTAGGGAGCTGTTATCTGGTTATCTTCCCATTGTTCTGTTGTTAGGCTGCTGGGGGGGAAAAGGGAGGGGTGACATCACTTCAACTTGCAGTACAGCAGTAAAGAGTGATTGAAGTTTATCAGAGCACAAGTCACATGACTTGTGGCAGCTGGGAAATTGACAATATGTCCAGCCCCATGTCAGATTTCAAAATGAAATGTAAAAAAACCTGTTTGCTCTTTTGCAAAATTCTGCTGAAGTGGCACTATTAACTGCAAAAAATAATTCCCATGACATGATCCCAAGTTTTTGTTTGCTTTCTATGAAGCCATTGTCAAATTAAGCTATTAGAGGGCACGTTATTATAATATTTTTATAATGAACATTTAAACTAAATAGCAAAATGTAATGTGTGTCTCTTTGGATGAGCAACCTCAATGTTGCTGAACTACAGTGACCAGAATCCACCGGATCTCAACCCCCAACAGTTGTAGTTTAACAACATCTGGAGAGCTCCAAATTGTGTCTGCTTTAAAGAGACTAAAATATCTGTTATGTTTTTGTCTGAAACCAAGCTGCTATAATAAAATATCCGTACAACAGTGCAGTACAAAGCACACACACACACACACACCACTTTATATTAACTCTTATATAGTATATATTAGAGCAGGTTGGGAAAGGCATATATACGAGAGAACCCAGCAGCAAATGTAGTAACGTGATATGTTGTCATAAGAGCAGTGTATATAAAATAGTTTTTCTAGGGATAGACAGCCTCTAGTGCACCAGATGTTGCACAACCTTATCACTCTTGTAGTATTGCAATAGGAGGCCCAAACACTGCCAGTCCCTGGAAAAACACTACCCAAATTAGATATGGCCTTTATTAGATAAACACTGAGCTCAAAATGCACAAGTAGGGGAAAACGTATGTAAATTTATTGTAATGTGCAAGGAATGATAACCTATTGTGTGTAGATATTGTAAAACATACCAATGTAAATGTTCAGAAAAGTGGTTATATAAAAAGTGAGTTATTTATTTATGTAGAAAATGTCTCGGGCGGGGAAGATACTCTGCGTTTTTAATGAGTATTGTAAAAAAAGAAAAAATTAAAAATAGCTCTTTTTTTGGTTTGTTTCAGGCATTATGTACAAAGAATTAATATAAGGACCAAGTATAATGTATTTGTTATTTGCAGAAGTGCAATACAATATATTCACCTCCATACTTTCAAAGTAGAATTGACAATCATATTCTGTCTCTCTCTCCATACTTTGTGTCTGTTACACGTTGCTGAGAGCCTCCTGCCTTTCCTGCACTAGGATCTTTGGGTCTTTGCCAAGTGGATAATAATTCTGAATTTTAAATTGGAACTGCAATAATATTAGATTATGCAGAAAGGACTGTGCTGGTAGAACAAGCACAATGCATTAGACGGGGGATGTCCAACTTGCTGCCTTATAGCTCTTATTGATCACTAATGCCCCAATGAGGGGCCCTGTAGTTTAACAAGAGCTAGAGGGCCGTGGACATTCGATTTATTGGGGAAACTCAATTCCCTGGACCTGTTTACATGTAAAACATCATTTGGAGTCCTCCATTATCTGTTCTATGACCCAAGAATACCACCATGTCCGTCTGTGTTCATTTTCCAATAGCAATAGCGTAATTCAGTTTCAAAAGGAGTTGGAGAAACTCACTCTAATATAGCAGTGTGTGTATTTAAGTGAAAATGCCATTTATTTATCAGTTTGAAAAAGCTATTTTTTTTTTGTCTAGCTTGCTTCCGCAGGAATAACACCCCACCTTCTATTTTTAGCCTTTCGATTTTATAACTTTAGTCTCAAAAATAACCAAAAAAGAAAGTTTACAATGTTAGAAAATACAATAAGTGAAAACCAGAGGCTTGAGGTCAGTTGCTGGTTCAACAGTTCCCTGCCAGGGAGATATAGACGATGTGCTGATCTGTCCTGCGGGGGCTGCAGGCAGTTTGGCAATGAGAGTGTTTAACCAGACCTTCCATCATGTATAAGAACATGCACTTTCAAGCCCAGACAGAAATGTGTGTCACATTTGCTGCATTCCCCTCTGTCTTGCTCTGTATTATTGCAACAAGTACAATAATCCTGATTGCCTGTTTTATATCAGTGTCAGTATTTCATTTCTAAGGAGATCTTTGTTAGGGGCAACATCCATTAAGATGGACAACACGGAGGCATGCTGCTACAGCACAATTAGCAATGGTGGTGGCTAACATGGAGAGGAGGAGAACTGCACAAGGCAAGTGACTCTTCCAAACATCTGTCTGCAGCTTCCTGGTTTTCATTCTTTGTATTGATGTAAGCGTGTACAGATGCTACTTGCTTATATGTGACTGACCATACTGACCACTTGCTGTTAGTGCGTTGTTTTACTCCTTAGTGTGCTTTCTGTGCAGTACCCATTGTACGTTACACAGATTAAAGATTTGGGAAGGCAACTGGCTGACGTGTGTTTTTGAGAACTATGGACACAGATACAGCTAGGAGGTTTGTTTTTTTAATAGATCTGTGGTTGCCACCAACAATTTGCTTAGCACAATCAATGTCGACATCATACTAGGTTTATTCTGGGTTTATTAAAGGTCGAGTTTGAGGTTTTTTTTCTACCTCGAATAAACAATTTAAACAAACTCGAATGCTTACTTATTTATGAAAAAATCTGAATGTAAAAAACTCATGCCTCGCATGAATGCAATCAGGGGAAAAACTCATACCTCGCATATATATAGTTTATAGGCTAAAAAAAAAACGCAAATTTTACGAGGTTGAATGCAAACCAGCGTAAAACATCGGAGAAATCATGAAGACAAAAAAAAAAAATCTTCAATTGGTTAAAGGCTACTCTCCAATACAATTTATCTTCAGCACCCCACTTACTTCTTTCTGGGTGCATCAACTCCCTGTCTGCAGCCTTCCCAATGCCCTACATGTACATATAGATTTTTAGCGTCAGAGCGGGCCCAGGGGTGGCTGTATCGATGGTGCAGACAGTCCATTTGTGTTCTCTGAAACAAAATTTTCAAAATTGTATTTTTAACTCTTAAAGTTACCAAGAGCAACTTTTTTGCTACCCCTGGTAAAAGGCAAGTTCTATGAAGGCTTTGTACTAGATATTTATTTCCTCTCCTTCACAAGAAATTTGGTGACGCTGGGTACAGACATTGGGCGATGAGTCTAAGCTTGCAACTAGCTTTTATTTTTATCCTGTCCGTGTCCACTTGCATTGCAGTTAGGAACTGTGCAGCCCAGTCAAGTTCTTCCACGCCCACCTCAGCAAACCAGTTCTGTGCAGACCACAAAAACTTTTCTGCACTGGACGATTGCTCCAACTGCACATGCGCCTGAAAACGCTGGTCACTAAAATGAATTCTAAATCTCCTGTAAATCTAAAAGGATTAATATTCAGCTGTAAACACAACAGGACTTAATCATTTCCTACTGCTTGCACTTATGTTTGTTTTAAACCAATCCCGATGACTTGCAGTAAGAGGTCATACACAACCATGTGCTGACAGATTGGATTCCAGTCTGCCAAGTCATTTATTTAGATTATTGGAGTTAAAAGGCCACCAGCAGAAGAAAGGGGCTGATTGTTACAACACACACACACACACACACACACACTCTGCAGTAAAATGAGTCCTTAGTCAAACATTTCCACGTCCACCAGATGTGGAAAAATACTGCTCCCTTTCCAACAGACTATACTACTTTTTTTATAAAACAATGGGAAAACTGTACTTTCATCCCTGTAAATGGGCTATTATTGAATTCAAACAGAAATTAATTTTAGAACAGCAAGAAGCGAAAAGCTGCAATTGAGTTGTGGCTGCTTTAGGACACAAAAGAGAGTATATACGGTCACCTACATTGACAAGGAACAACACCTGCTGGAATGCAATTCACAAACAATAGAAAATGCACAGTATAAATATCTTTAAGATGGCCATATACTACAAGTTCAACTCGCTTGGTGAGGTTGCCAAATACGAAGATGTTTTTCTATGCTCGCCTAATCTGGATGATAGGATAATCTGATCATTTATACTCAGAATGCCAGTGTGTATGGCACATAAAAGAACATGTTGCGGCTAACTGAAAGTTAGCAGTGCATAAACCTTTAAATTACAGACAGTGGTATGTGCCATGCATTTTACAAAAAAAATGTAAACCATTTTTAAAATATTTAAAATGTTTATTTCAGATGGAAATATTCTGCTGAAAAAATGTTCCAATATCAAAAGACCACTGAATATTTAATTCTAACAATATTTGTGGGGAAACAAAAGATGAAATTAAATATGACAATTAAGGTTACAAGGCAGTGCTAACATCCTAAGAAGAGATTGTAAGTGTAAGGAAAAATATAAACATTCATCTTGAATACAGCACGCACCGGCCTTCAGCCTGAAACCAATATAAGGTAGAGTGTCCTGTAGGGCCAGAGATCAGAACATGCCAGAGTGCATCTGGAACGCAAGGCCGTCCTTCTGCGTAGCGTGCTGTAGGGAAACATACACAAATAGTTAGGGATAATTCCCAATGTAAAAAAATACATAAAGCCTATTCAAATATCAAAGGGAAAGAACAGGGCTTTTTTTTTATTCACAAACTGTCCTCGTTCGTACCAATGTTTAAAGTAGTAACAGATGCATGTCCTTAAAGATCACTCAAATAATGCATTAGGGTTTAAAGCAGATCTGAATTTCAGCAAGGCTAAAACAAGTGCAACCTGCAAAACTAGGCCAATAATCTGGAAGCAAAATGCACAAAGTACAAATATATGCCAGCAAATGGCAAGGCAAACAAAGATGCTGCTTTGCAGGTCCAGGAAGTTGTAGATTAGCAACAGCTGAAGGGCTGCAGTTTGCCTTCCCCCTGCAATAGTTACCTTAACAAGTGGGTTTTTCAGAGATGTCTACTACAAACTGGATACCTCCTATAGGCCAGACACTTTCTAGGAAAACTCCCTGTGTCACTTAACTAAAAGATAACCATTTCCATTTTAAAATACTGGAAAATGAACAGAGAAAGTGATAAAACAAGCAGACCGCAGTACCTTGTTGATCTCTTTGTGTCTGTCTTTGCTTACAATCTCTTCAAGAACTTCGCCGTCTCCCTTGATAAGTCTGAAAATTAGAAACATTTCAATTGTGGCATGATCCAAATATATTTTCAATCTGCAGCAATAATTTTAAACATAGAATTTGAATTGTGATGGGTCAATTCCATTTATAGCAGAGGATGTAGGACCGCTGACATTACACCTCTCCATCTAATAATCCACTGACCAGATACCAGCAAGTGATGCCATTTTGTGGCAAATAGGCAAGGCATGCCACCCATGGGGTTGCAGTTGGTGAGTAAAGAAGGGATGGCAAAGCAGCAGCAGAAAAAGAATACTGTAAACACCACACCACCAGTGGAATTTCTGCACAGTGCAGCATCCAGCTAATTAACATGCCTGTGAAGAATCATGGAAGGGCTTATGGGAAATGTATTGGGTCAGAGCCAGCAGTGCAGGAGAGACAAATACTGTTTTCAATTGCATTTACAAATGCATTTTTAAACCACTGAAAATGTTGAATTAATGTACACTGTAAAGCTGCTTAGAATTGTATTTCCTTCAGAATTTTATTTTGGGTTTAAATCCTCTAAGTAGGTTAAGTATATTGCTCTTAAACTGCTTGACAACAAAAATGGATACCAATGAAATCCGTGAAGAAGCACGGACACACAGCATGGAAGGTCTAGTAAATCAGAATCATATATTCCATGAGACACACTAGGTCAGTGCATTTACCGTACTGAACATCTTCCCTGATTTCTGTACTGCACGTAAGTCCAGCTTTAACAGGTACAGGATGCCTGGAAACACCACAGAAGATGTTGGCCTTAAAGTACCCCAGGTCAGCACTTTTTTTGTGGAAGAGGAGCGTCAGCCCAGGGAAGCAGGTTAGCGCAGAAAAATCGGGATGCCTAACAAATTGGCACTTCTCGTTTAATATCTCCATTAAACAAATCCGCAGGGAAATAAAAGAATTGCAAGATGCAGACATTTTTATTTGCTTTAAACTATTGCGCAAATACCATTTTAAATACAGAATGAGCATAGAGTTTTTCGATTTACTTTTCCTCATGACAGATTCTTCTAAGCATGGCGCCTGTCAGTCTGTAATCTACATGTGCTTTTGTGCCTGTGACAAACGTAGATATGTTTTCCACACAGTCACAATGTAAAAAGTGCCTATTGCATTGACAGGAAGGAAATATAATAATTTACCAAACAAATACTCCTCCATACATTCAGAATTTGTTGAAGAGTAATTGAAGTTAATAGATTTAGATTCTACAGATTATTTTATTATTTTTGGCAAGTTTCCCTAAGATTCAAATACAGCACGTACCAGGCTCTACTATAACCACATGAAATAGAAATGCAAAAAAGAAAAAATGTCATAGAAAGTACCTAATTCTTCCAGTTTCTGGATCCACGACTTTCCTAATAACACTTTGCTGTGCATCCCACTCTTCCTTAGTCATTGGTTTCATTGCTTGAATACGAGACTTCTGTTCATCAGTCAAAGCTTGAACACAAACAAGAAAAAGAAAAAAGTATATGACTGTTGTCATATGCTACACAATGTCAACATATTCACAAAATAAAATTTACTGAACCTTATCAGATAGAGAGAAATATAAATCCCATACAGATGCAAAAAATGAAGGCCAAAACATCAGCAAAATGTGTCTATAAGAGACCTGCATACCACAGGAATAAGGAACCAAGGCAACAAGTAGAATGGAAAAAAACAAGTGGTTGGATGGCTATTTCAGTGACACAAGTTAAATGTACAGTACGATGCCCAATTTAAAAATAATACAATAAACAATAGCAGCTAACCTGGGCCTAAATCTTCTGGAGACTCCTTCTTGCAGGGGTTTATTGAGGGGCCAGGTAGTACTTCCTTTTCTGTGCCTTTGGTATCCTGGCATTCCAGTTTAAATTGTGTTTTTTTCTTTAGCTTTTTGCTCTTCTTTTTAGCCTTCTTCCTTTTTGTTTGCTTTTTATTCTTCTTCTTTCTATGGCTGCTCCTTTTACTCTTACATGTACTATCACCTGAGTCATCTGAAGAGGAGTCGGAAGAGGAGGATGATGAAGAAGATGAGGAACTCTCAAAAGAAGATGAAGTTGTGCTGACCGTTCTTTTTCTCCGCTTCTTTTTTCGCTCTATAGTAACCGAATTAAAGAAAGGATTCAAGATAAAAAACACTTGTTAGGAGAAGTAACAATGCCACCGAAAGCCGTGTGGCCCATGCAAGAACACATGTAAGGGCCAGCTACGGGGAAGGTTTATAAAAAGTCAGATGTAATTTATTGTAATAGATGTAAACAAATTAATTTTGAGTGTCAGTAACTCGTTAAGGCTACAAATGCATGGAGGTCAGGCTCATTATATATATATATATATTTTTTTTAAAGCATGTTGCGGTTCTATGCACTAAAGGTGGTCATACACAGCCGGTGTGTGGGGCCCCCGACAGGCTTACCCAATCGACATCTGGTCGAAAGTCAGTCAGATGCCGATTGGACGGGACTAAAAATCCCGTTGGGTTGCAGCCGCATCTGTTCATTGATGCGGTCCTGCAATCAGACCTCCCGTACCTCCTCAGTTGTGATCCGACCGTTGGGCCCTAGGGCCCACGATTGGATCAGCCCGATATTGACCACCTCGCCAAACGAGCAGATCTCACCATGTATGGCCACCTTTACTGGATGGTAACAAAAAGTTAACTCTTGTTCAAGATACAGTTTATTCAGTTCCTGTGTGAGAAGGTGCAGTTTGCAGGGATTTAAGAATTTACACAGCTACTGCAGGCAACTTTGAACTCAAATTGCCTGTTTGCTTCTGGGTTCGTTGCAGCTGTAATTAAACATAAAAGTGATTGCTGCATTTCTCCTTTGGTACAGATATCTGTTCCCATGGGGTAAGAAACTGCATGGATACAGACCTTTTTTACGTCTGTCTGGTAGCTCTGCTCGATATTTTGCAAGAGTTGAATGTTTTCTAACAGGGGAGTCACTGCCACTTCTGCATCGTGAACCTGATCTCTTCTTCTTCTTCGAAGATTTGCTTTGGGACACCTTGGGGCTTCTACTCCTGGATCTTTTTTTTGCATGTCTCCCATCCATCTAGTTTATTAAGATAGAATGAAATAACAATACTGATAGAGACTTACAAGATTCTTAAATTATTATCCAGGAATCAGTTCGGGATTCGCCCGAATCCTTCTGCCCAGCCGACCTGAATTTGCATAAGCAAATTAGGGGCTGGAAATCGCATGACTTTTTGTCACAAACCAGGGAAGTAAAAATGTTTTCCCCTTACTACCATTAATATGCATTTTATTCAAAAACAAGGATGCATTATCTACACATAATGAAAATCTTTAACTATTGTAAGTGGATATGGGTTGCTATGTGTTTTGTTTTTAAATGTGTTTTTAGTGGTGAGTGTATTTTTAGATGAATTACAGAAAGGGTCATTATGATATGACAAGTGATTCAAGATGTTTACATGGAGGTTTTTACTAGAAAGGTAATTACCTAGTTATGTTAATTACCATATGGCATCGTCACTGCAGTTTCATGCCACTTCATGTACACAATGCATCCTTGTTTTTGCATAAAACACTTTGAGAAAGGCCTTAGAGGAGGCTGAAACATTAGGCTGTAAGCTCTGCAATAAAATATTTTTTTAATTTGAACAAGTGCAGATCTCTTTGGAATGCAAATGGTTAGCGTTGTTGATGCTGCACCCAAGGATATGAACTATTTATTAGAGAATGCCGGCTTTCCTTGGCAATATATAATTATACATACAAGTAAGTAGATGCCGGTGCACACGGGGAATCCCTTCAAATAAATTATCCTCAATTGGGACCTTTCTCAAGATGGATAACTATACATACATTTGCTATTTTGTTATTAGCATTTCTCACTCTACAGGACATTATCTTTACAGTATCTGAATTATTTACAACTAAGAAAATGTCTAATGTTTAATTACTGATAAAACGGATTTACATATATATATATATCACTTTTTCTAGTACTACATTTATCTTCGTTTATCCTCCTAGCAGGATTGCAGCTGCTTGTAGGACAGACAATTAGGTGTCCTGCTCAAAATGACTGATTATTGCTTTACAGGTTAGGAGGACATCAAGAAAAGCTGTATTTAAATATAAGTTGTCATTAAAGTACATGTTTTATTTGATTACAACGTCACACAGCACTAAGTTTCAGTCTGTCTCTTCCGCTCATGATGAGACAGCTATAGTTCCTTCTTACATACTATATTAAGGTGACTATCTCTTACCATGGATATGATCAGCAGGCATTCATAGATTCATTTCCCCAGGCTCAGCTCATGGTTGCAGTATTCGGCACTAAAACAATCGATATTTATGACTCGTCCTTTCTATTTTGCGGCGTGGAGTCCAACATAAACATGGGAGGGATTTCAGGAGTTAACTTTACGCGCACGCGCATACGGAAAAAGGTTCCTACTTCCGATGTTATGGCGTGCTGTAGCCGGAAGTGTAGTTCTATCTAGAAGCAGGTGACTGATTCTTCCAAGTGCATCTTATGGGGGATGCGTTGACAGCTGTTGGTTTCTTTTACGCTTATAGCAAAACTAAAGTGAAAGTTGCTAGTGTGATGGCGGCTGCAGTAATGATGTCTCACATTCGTGCCACCGAGGCAGGGAAATTGAACCAGCCACCGTCTGTGTTGTACAGAAAAGAGCTCAGACTTAGAGCGAGGTGCAGAGCACCGGTAACCAATCAGGTTTGCTTTCATTGCATAAGCTGCAGCTGTGTATAAAAGCTAGTCGTTGGTTGGTTGCTATGGGTTACTACTGTCCAGTGCAAGTTTTCCTGGTGTTTGTAATAAATGAGCCCCTAAATGCTAGTTCATAACTAGTTGCTTTTCCTGGGTGAGCTCTTCACAGCATTGGGTTTATATATTGGGAACAGTAGTTTCTGGTTAATTGAAGTATCGCTTGTTACAATTCTATATTTACAGTAGGATACTGGAGGCGGAACCCCCTTAGTCTTATGGATCATCCAATGGCTCATCCACAGAGCAACAAAAGAAGCAACCACAGAGCACCAAGAGGTTCTCTGCATTTTGTGTTGGGTCATTAATGAAAATTGTAGGCCTGTCAGGAAGAGGGTATATTTGTAAATCCAATGCACCCAGGGCCATGTTTATAATGCAGGTGCTTGTGGGCTGTCAGCTTGGGGAGGACCTTTTTCTTTGCATTTACGTATACTCAGTGCTTGAATTGGAGTGAAAAAAGTAGAGGGATGCTCAGTGTGGTGAGTGTGCTAAAACAAGGCCCTCCTGCAACCATAAGCCACACCCATTGTTATAAAAAACCTCACACACCAATACTTTCTGGTTTCACCCACTTTAAAGCAAAGCCTTTTTGGTATTTCATTCTAATGCATGGTTTGATGCCCAGTATGTGACCTGTAGGGACCCCAAAATGAAAATTATGCATGTGACTCTCCTTGGCTGCCAGTTCAGCTTCTGCAAAGACAGCAACTTTTCTGTGTATTGTGTCATAACATAGCACAAACTCATCTTATTCTATATTACCCAAGATTATTTCATATATATATATATATATCATTCTTTCACTATTGCATAATCTGCTGTTTAATACCTTCATTTTCTCTTTTTTTTGTTTCCCGTTTTCTTCTCTCCTTTTCTCTAAACCCACTCTGATGCCTCCACCTTCTTTATCTGTTTAACACTTCTCTATCTTTTTACTTCTCTCCCAGCAATCTTTTATCTCCTTTAATCCTTTATATATTTAACTATATTATATTTTACCTCTGCGTTGTATTTGCATGCAGAAGTGGAGAGGAGCAAAAGAATGTTCTGGGATGCAAAACTCTTGCATCCCCTCTGAGGGGATGCTATTTCATAGAAATAAAGAAGTGAAGGGATGGCATCCCTCTGCAATTCCAGCACTGCCTATACTGTTCCTTTAACTTCTAAACTGGGGGACACAGTGCAGTTGATTAAACTCATTAAGGTTTAGCCTATAAAGGCAAGTCATGCCGTACCTCCTCATTTAGCCCAAGATCTCAGTAAAATTGTTAAGAAAAAATGGTGTCCTGAGCTCAATGCCAATAATTTCCTTCCAGAGATAGCTTGCATTAAAGTCACGTGTTTATTTTACATTGAGGTTAGTGCCATGAGGCAGCAACTTTGCACAGTCTGGCATGATCAGATGTAGCTCTGGTTAGGAACAGGCTATCTAATATTATAATTTTTCTTTGTTTTTTGTTCTCCAAACAAAATTGAACTGCTTTCTAGTCATTAAAAGATTTTAAAAGAGTTTAGGATAATAGTTTTTTCTCTAAGTTAAAGTGCAAACATCCACAGTCTGTTCCTTTTCTTCTCCAACTGATGTGAATCCATCTCCATCACCAAGGGTCTTCACAAGCACAGGCTCCCGGTCACACATAGGGCAGCATTTATTGCGAACATGTGACGCTCTCATCCAAAGGATCAGATTCCACCTTTCTCCTGAGGTAATGGGAAGAGCTCCATGAACATGTTGTCCTCGGTGCAATATCCCCTGGCCAGTTATGTGTTCAACTTCTGCATATGTCCTCTCATTGACTGGAACCTTAACCAAAAGAAAAAAAATACGACTGATGAAAATACATGACTATTCAACTTTAGATTACATACAAATCAGTAATATTATATTGGTATCAGCTGATAAAGAGTAAGATAAGCAGATCCTGATGTGATACATTACAGTGAATATACTTAGGGCTGCAGTCCAGGGGAGCCTGATCTACAGTTAATCCACCAAAATACCGGCAACAATTGAAAGGGATTTGCCATAAGAAGATCAAGGCCTTCAGCCTAATTATTTGATCAGTGCTTTCAGTATCTCAGATGTGTGTCATTCTATGATAGGTGCAGGCATTCCAAAGATCAAGTGCCCTGTTTCTGAGAGTGTGGGGCCATGGCAACACAGTTTGGCAGTGCATGGTAGAGTCCATTATTATTGTTAAAGGGGTGGTTCACCTTTACGGTAACTTTTATTATGTTATAGAATGGCCAATTCTAAGCAACTTTTCAATTGTTTTTTATTATTTATTTGTTATAGTTTTATAGTTATTTGTCTGATTCTTTGCATCTTTCAAATGCATCGCCGTCCCCTTCTAAAAAAAACGAATGCTCTGTAAGGCTACAAATGTATTGTTATTGCTACTTTTTATTGCTGATCCTACTCAGTCCATCTCCTATTCATATTCCAGTCTCTTATTCAAATCAATGCATGGTTGCTAGGGTAATTTGGGCCCTAGTTACAAGACTGCTTAAAATGCAAAGTAAAAGTAAAGAAAATACTAGGGATGCACGAATCCAGGATTCAGTTTGGGATTCGGCCTTTTTCAGCAGGATTCGGCCGAATCCTTCTGCCTGGCTGAACCTAATCCTAATTTGCATATGCAAATTAGAGCCAGGGAAGGAAATCATGTGACTTTTTGGCACAAAACAAGGAGGTAAAAAATGTTTTCCCATTCCCACCCATAATTTACATATGCAAATTAGGGTTTGGTATTAGGCCAAATCTTTCGGGAAGGATTTGGGGGTTCGGCCAAATCCAAAATAGTGGATTCGGTGCATCACTAGAAAATACATAAAAAAGAACTACAATACCAGGTCCATAACCAGATGGAGCTATACACTGGAATATGTGACACCTGAATATTAAATAGACTTATTGTTATAGTGTTATAATTATTCCTCGGGAACCAAGTGTTTCAAGCTAGGCTGCATTCATATCCATCATGGGCCGCAGTTTGGATACCCCTGCTATAGATAATTAGACCAGCTGCATATCTGTACATTTTATGAAATTTTTGCATTAGTATGACATAAACTATAACTGCACACCAGGTTAAGATGCAGTCAACCATTAGGGCAGTGGCTGAAGGGGATCTTTGTCTCCTGTGATTTATACTTGACTGCGGGCAACATATCTCCCAAACATGTGTCTCCAGTGGAAAGAACTGAAATCACTGGCGGTAAAACCTGCCTATTGAAAACAAAGTCAACATACCAAGCAAAGTCGCACAAAGTTTCCCCCAGAGGTAGGGTGATATTTTCGGTTTACTGCTGGTGGTTTCAATTATTTACAATGGAGACACATTTTCTGGAGACTTGTGTGCAGTTGCGCAAATAATTACAAATCCTTAGGCATTCAATATTTTCTCCCTTCCATATTTATTCCTCTGCAACAAAGAAAAAAAAATAATAATTTACCTCTTTCATGTCTGAAAAATAAAGATTTCCATCTGTAAACTCTTTTCCCAGAGAAATATTTAAAGTGATCTCTGCATTATCATAGTGGCAGCTCAAATCCATGTCTTCTTGTAGAGCATATTTCACAACAAATGCCCTGTGGCTGTCAATGGAGACTCCGCCCCAGTCTGGATACAGCAAAGAGGTAAGAGGTTGGATATACTTCTCACACAAAGGGGCAGTTAATTCATCTACAAAACCAAGCTCATTCAGGAGTATCTGTAAAGGGGAACAAAAGTGAATAACAAACAAGACTGATTTATTCTACAGTTTAATTTTATTGCATTTTAGCAAGTTTTACAAATGTCTAAACCCAACAAGAGGTTAATTTAAAGAAAATGTCAAACAAAAAAAAATTATTTTTTTCCCCTTTCCCTGCCAACCCTTTAGATCAAGGTAGTGTTTTATTCAAGGGTTATGCCTTAGGTTTGAAAAAAAACTGGCTGATTGTAACTTTTTTTTCTGCACTTTGTACATTGTTTGGAGAGATCTAAATGACCCCTATGCTGTGTCCTCTTAATTCACTTTAACTCAAAGCATACCATAATATGGCTGCTCAGACATCTTATAACTAGATTTTAGATTCTGAGGTAATAAATATACACTACCCCATAGTTGTTCATTGTGTTTGGACGCCCCTTTGGCAAATCAGATCTTTCAAAGTTCTCAAGCTCTTCTACAAGCTCCGCACAGAATTCTGGAATAAATACTGGAAGTCGATAGATTCTCTTGTCTAAAAAATATTGAAGGATTTATCTTTCAATAACAAGAAGTGTTATGTTTGTGTAATTAAATTGTAGCAGATGAAGGAGAAATTGAATATACTGGTGTAGTTCACTAGTAAAACACTATGCAGTATAGGCTGGGTAATTTCATAATTGTAAATACATGCAAAGGAAAATCTCCCCCAGCAGAACTTCCTTTTTCTCCTATCAGGGGGGGGGGGACGTTTAACACTTTGAATCGCCGTATGTGTTACAGTAAATGCATAACACTACACAAGCCTAGGGAACCCTAATAAAGACTAATATAGTTTATTTTTTGCCCACCACGTGCCCTATGTCTAGTATATGTGCCCTTTGTTAGGAAATTAAGGGGGGAGCAGGGTACCCAAAAAAAATTTTCGTTCTTTTTTACTCCATCACCCTACGCTAAGTAAAAAACGCCAGCGTTTTTTGGGACTTCGAAAAAAAAAAATCAGCATCTTCGCCAGCGTTAGTGTGGCCACTCATAGAATATCTGTCTGATCAGCCCATAGGAAGAGCAGTTGGTTACCATGGGGATTGGCTAATCTATAGCCATTTTAGGGCTTTAGTTTCCTGACTTTAGTAATAAATGGTGCAACCAATCAATAGTTAGTATTTACCAGTCAACTGTTTGAAAAGAAATTCATTGTTCTGGGTTACTAGATTAAGGTAAACTTTGCAACTTTATTTACAATACTTTATTTTTAATACTTTTACTATCCAATGCACACGATGAATAATAGAGATTCAGTTATATTCTAATCATAGCATGCTATACCACACATTTGAGTAACACCATTAAAGAATTAAGTAACCATAATATCTTTTTAGTGGAAAGGGATAGCCTGGTCATAACCCTAATTAATACAAATGCAAATCACTCCCTGAATAAACAGCACACATGCAGTTCGGTGTCCATTACCTGGTATTGAGTGAAGGTGGTGTAAGAGCCCTTCTTTATTTGCCTGGGGAGACTTACTGTATCTGACTGCTTCTAAAAACTCTTCTGCTAAATAGGAGTCCTATTTAGGGAACAAAAGAAAAATACATTGTATACACTATATACATATATAATTGCTCAGCGCATCATAGATTAGTATTACTTTTTTGACCAGTCACACCAGAATCTCTTCTTTTATTCATTACTATGAAGTCACATCAATATTAGATGCAAAACAATCTGAATATGACCAGTGGGATATAAGGTTACATTAGAAAACTTAATACCAATATTCATCGACTATTTATCAAATAGTGAACAGGAGTATTCTGATGGCGTCCCAACAGTTTACAATTTTCCCTATTGACCCATTTGTCAGGAAGACGTTCTGCTCTATGGTGAATTAGAAGTCAGCAGCAGCGTTACTGCTCAGTTAAAAATGCTACGACATGAAACATCTGCACCTGGATCAAATTGAGCTGTTTTACAATTGCATGAATTTCAATTAATGAAAAACTCCAATTTGTTCAGATCTAATGCCATCTAAAAACAACTATGGCATTGTCCTTGAGTGCACACTTTAGCTCCAAAATTTCTAGCATACAAATTGGGGATATGTAAAAAAAAAAATCAACAATTTTGTTACACACAGAAAAGCTTAAAAGCAAGGTATTCTACTTTATGATACACACACAAATTCATTATATGCAGCTGGATAAAATTGAAGAGACTATTAGCAATTATATATTAAAAATGTACTTTAAGGGGGAGACAAGCCTATGATTAAGTGTCATATGGACATGAAACGCATCAGAAGAGTGATGATTATATAATAAAGTTTTCAATTTGTATCTAGCATATTTTTCTTGTTCTGATCAATACGTCTACCAGTGTGCCTTGCGCCAACTTTTTGTGCTTCTTATACTGTATGGGGGAGGTCCTAGGGAAAGTCACTAGCAATTGAGGAATGTAACAGTGAGTAGTATGGTATATAGAACTGCTATGCTATAGGTATATGCATGACAGATAATCCTAGTAACTCCTTAAAGTGATAATGACACAAAAAAAATTACTTTTTAAACATATGAATGTACATTAATTGTTACCTATAGGTCACGTTGATCATTTTTTTGCTGAGAGGTTTGTTTTTTTGTATATAATTGTTAGTTGAAGTTCCTAAGCCTGACTCTCTGACACGCTGACTTTGCCAACCTGGCTGTCCCATCTCAGCCTGTTAGTTACAGTTTCTAATGCTAACGGACTCCTGCTGCACAAATATGGCAGCCCCCTCATACAGGAACATCAGACAGGTAATGTAAAAGCATCATGCAAATACTTTATGGCAAAGTTAGAAGTAGCTTTCAAAGCCATTATTATAACAGATGTAAAAAAGAATTAATGTGTGAGTATCTCTTTAAGAAAATGAATTGTTCAGTGCCGATATCAGTGAAATTATACAATACTTATACAGCTCCAGGACAAAATAATGAAACGTTCTTAAACAGGGGAACAATTTTAAAGGAAAAAAGTCACTAGTCAATTAAATGATATGTATTATATCAAGCAACTTTATTTTTGTTAGGACTAAAAGTAGTGAAAAACCTTCATGCCTAAAAGAGAGTTCCAGGGAGTGTGAGTTAATTGGGTTACCTGCAGCACGTACACCTCAGGGTACAATGGCTTGTAGTGGAGAGAAATTTCTGTTCTCCTGTGCAATGACTCCTCACCTAATTTCCTTCTTCTTTCCACTTCCTTTTTAATCTATAAAGACAATAATATACAATACACAATCCATTTATGACACATATACCCATATCAAATAAGGACAATTTGGATTTCCTGTAACTAAGTAGTAACCATATTTTCTTGTCCAACTTGCCCAGAACTCATTCCCTGTCCTCTGCATGATGGGAAAAAGTATAGCGCTCATAAAGTAAAAAAAAAGTGTTTTGCACCATTTTCATTTAGAACAAATTTTGTCAATTTAAAATAGGTGATAAAACATTAGTTAAAGGAAAACTATACCCCCCGAACAATGTAGGTCTCTATAAAAAGATATTGCATAAAACAACTCATATGTAAAACCCTGCTCCATGTAACTAAACCATTTTCATAATAATACACTTTTTTAGTAGCATGTGCCATTGGGTAATCATATATAGAAAATTGCCATTTTAAAAAATAAGGACAGCCTCCTGGGATCCTAGGATCCAACGGTGCGCACAAACATACCAAACAAACTATAACATTAGGTCACATGAGCCAATTAACAGACAGAGTTGTGTCTTTTGCTTCCACACTTCTTCCCTTTACAGTTAGAGTTGAAATATTTCTGGTCAGGTGATCTCTGAGGCAGCACACAGACATCACGAAATGGTGGTTCAAGGCAAGAGATATAAAAGGGCAATATTTACTTAAATATATATACTAGGTAGGTAAGATTCTTTAATATTTCACTTGATTTGATATAAACCATCTGTTGCTCAAAAATTTATTTTCGGGGTATAGTTTTCCTTTAATAACTGCCATTATTTGGATTATTTTGCTAGTGTTAACTAGATTTATATTTTAGAACTAATTTATCAGTGTTCAGCAAAATTTTCAGATGCAAATCTACCACAATGAAGAAGTGTCCTCCATGTTCCAGAGTAATTGTAGGCATGTGCTAAGTTGCGTCCACCACAATGTTCATGTACTGCACCAGTACAGACAGAAAGTCCATTTATGTAAATTGTGTGCAAGTTTCAGACTGCTAGTTCAACTTTATTTGTTGACAGCATTAAAAATGTCATTAGCGTCTAATTTACTTTGTGAATCTATTGATGGAACACTATAAGGCAGCGGTCCCCAACCTTTTTTCTTTACCCGTAAACCACATTCAAATGTAAAAAGAGTAGGGGTGCAACACAAGCATGAAAAAAGTCCTTGGGGTATCAAACAAGAGTTCTGATTAGCTATTTGGTAGTCCCTATATGGGCTGGCAGCCTACAGGAGGCTTTATTTGGCAGTACACATTGGGGCAGATTTACAGTTGGTCAAATTTGAGGGTGAATTAACCCTCAAATTCGACCAATCGAATTGTGGTCGAATGTAAAACCTTCAAATTCAAATTTGAAGGGTTTTACCGCAATTCGATCGATCAAATAAAAAAATTTGCTCAAACAATTGAATTGTTTGAATTGAACGATTTTAACCATTCGATCGAATTTTTTTATTCAATCTAAAAACTTAAAATAACCCTATGGGAGCTTCCCATAGGGTTTAATAATTCGGTAGTTTTAATCTGGCGAACTAGGCAGTCGAATTTAAAGGGCAAGTAATTAGGGCAAATATTCGAATAGAATTCAACCCTACATTTAAAAAAAACCTTACCCCCAAGCCTATGTGATACCCTGCCCCAGGCAAATGCCCCTAAGTACATACTTACCCCTCAGGCATCAGACTTCACGGCACCATCTTCAGCCACTTTTGTAATCTTCGGAATGAGACCGGGGAAGTTTAGGCACATGCGCAGTTGTTGCGAAGCAGAAGATTGCCCCAACTGTGCATACGCCAAAAGGCTGGTCTCATTACAAAGATTGCCTAATAGGCTGAATATGGCTCCCGTGAAGTCCGATTCCTGCATCTGCACAGAGGAGTAAGTATGGACTTAGGGGCATTTGCCTGGGGAAGGGTATCACTTAGGCTTGGGGGTAAGGTTTTTTTAAATGTAGGGTTGAATTCTCCTATAAGAGATCTTTTGAAGGTAGACAGATTAGGAGAAACTGGACAGAAGAAGGGGTGCAGGCTTTGTACAGTTTGGAATTCAGGTATGTGAGTAGGTAATAAGTTGATAAATAGGTCATTACAGGAGTGTAACAAGTGGCTTAACGGATATCTGGAAAGAAGTTGTGAGATGCAGGAAGGTGCAGAGATGCATTCATTTCTTAAAAGTTTTCACCAGACAAACACAAAGGGAACAAATATAGTGAAGATATAGAATATAATGCAAATGAATTTATTGTTTAGTGATTTGAGGTACAAAGGTGCACGTACCATTTCCAGGACATTTCTGAACTGATCCGATGTCCTGCATCCCCGACTGGACAGCAACTAAACAGCAGTGAACAATGAATATTAATATTGTTGTTTATCTCAAGTCTCACATGTTCTGCTCTCTTTTTATACAGCACACAGAAGCACAGATTCTCTCTGGCTGATCACACTGGCCTGGATTCCTCCAACATGCTGCATTTTCTTTGCCATTAAAAGTAAACATGCTTGCATACTTGGATTAAACACAACATTTTTAGAAACGAATATTAATACAACATGCAGAACGCTACTGAAATCTATATGGGGTTCATTATCATCATATATTTATAAAGCACCAACATATTCCACAGCGCTGTAATAGTAACAGATGGATTTATACATCGCACAGCTGCATTATAATAAAAGTATTTCCAAACTGCTCTTGTTCTGCAGGACGGTCCATTCTTAGGCTTCAGGGAAACACAACCATGAAGAGTAGCATAATTCAGCTGATAACTAGTCCGACGTTTAAAGGAAAGAGCTAATAAGAATAATGTACCCTCTCATAGTCCCTTCTAAACTGCTGCTCGCCTGTGTATCTCACATGTACGTGGAATTCTTGTATAAATACGTTATCAGTATAAAAGCAGGCACAGTTGTAGGAAGGCCGAGGAGCTGTCATTACGAGCTGTCCGGCGCACTCCGATTACATCACAGTCCAATAACACGTTGCTCCACTTCACCAGCTAAACAACCACTTACATCAAGGGACCGTGTACAAACTATACTGTAATTCCCTTCGCGCAAGCAGTCATTCTTGCAACAAACAGTCTAGTGGTTAACTAATGAGCCTCAATCCCTTAGCCTTGTAGCGTTACAGCCAATAAAATACCTAACCAGAAACAACACTCTCCTCCCCAAAAAGATTAGTCACGTGATTTATCTAGCTACAAACATCATTACGGAGTCTGCTTTAGGACATTATACTGCGTTTCATAATGGATATTGCTGTATTCATAGCTAAAATCTCTGTCGCTCACCCCATGGTCTCTCAGAGAAGGCAATGAGCCTCAGTCAGGGAGCCGGGCTAAGGAGGTTCATGTTAGGCGAGGTGCTGCCAACAGGCCAGCGAGTTTGAAGAGGAGTTGTAGCTCCAGCCTTCCACCACGGCTTTAATGGTAACCATGGATCCTCTGCAGGTAGCAGAGGAGGTGGTGGAGTCAAGTCCCAATAAACTGGAGGATATATATAGGCTCTTGGCTGAGGGAGCTTTCCCTTCATCTTTTTGCTCCATCAAGAAGAAAAACCTTAAACGATACGCCAGAAAGTTTACCCTGGAAGGTATGTTGTTCCTCTGAGCTGGAATGATGTGCTGTATTATTGGAGGGGGAGTTATAGAATAATTACTCCAGGTAATTATCAACGTCATGATTGTCACTTCCTTCACTTGTCTCCACTCGATCTGTCCGTCTTCTCTAATATTTAAATATACAACACTTGGGGAATAAACTGGATAACCCGAGAGATTAAAAAGATGCTAATCCTGCATTTACTAATATTTGTTAATATTCATATGTAGGCAAACCTCAAGAGGCAGAGCCAACAATTAGATTTCAACAGTGAGCTGCAAGAAATAAAAGCAAAGGTCACTGCTTATAGTTTTATTCAATGTTTT
>CM044431.1:176520880-176537867 GCA_024363595.1 Xenopus borealis
TATGAATGTTGGGCCAAGAACCTATGTGGGACTCTATACTATGGGTTTCTTCCTCTAGTCCATACCTTAAGGACTATAGTTAATTATTCAGGGGCAATTTAAGAAGAAAGTGTTTTATAGGAAATCTGCCATAAATTGATTGCATATGTTTTAATTGTATTTTAGTAAAAAGTATAAATCAAGTACAATTCACGGGGTTGTTTGAGGGTTATATATACACAATGCCTGTGATGATGATGCTTTTTAAGAATGATAGTAAAATTACACAGAACTAAAAACTCAGTTGCTAGGCATTATAAATCTATTTATTTATTCTGATATTTAACCTTTTCAATTCATATTTTGCTATTGTAGATATGGGGCGGCAAGAAATATTTATTGCAGTCAAGGATGGGACTTCTGTAAGGAGGTATGAAAGTAATGATTTATGTGGCTGCTTTTTATATCATTGTAGGTTTATGTAATTTTCAATTACACTTGTCCAGAACCTGTAGCTCTTAGCCTAGTAAAGACACACTTTTTTGCCCTGTTCGCACATCAGCTTTACTGAATGGCTCAAAAGCGGTGGATGTTTACTCATTTACAAAAGAAAGCAAAAAAGAAAGGTTGTGGGAGCACTCCATAGCTAAACAAAAATGTACTAAAATACAATGGAAGTGCTACTGATCTGCCCAAATTAACTACAGACATAGAGAAAAAGAGGAGAGATTGATCAATGCACATTCCCTGGTCCCCTGTCGGTCCCCTGTCATATAATTAATCTATGCAGATGCATGTATACAAATACAGGAGTTTTTTAGTTAGTCATAAGATTGATAAGCCACCGCACCACGTCAAGGTAAAACCCAAATGGTGGTCCCTAACTATTTACCTCTGGTCATAATATCAAATGCTAAAGCCTCCCGGCATAAGAGCATTACCTGAAATAAAGGTCTCCCGACCTGGGAATTGGTTTCATCCATAGGGCTTAGTCCTCCCCGACATTAGCTTTATCAGTGTTGTGTGCTCCAGACACGGCAGAAAAATGAGCAACATAGTCTCTGAGCTACAGCTTAAGTTGTTCTACCTGTGACTTTAAATACAGCCTTTAAATACATTGTTGTAATCAACAACTAATGGTGTACTGCAAGTCTAATGGTATTTAGGAGGGTAGGAGACACATCATAGTTGAGAGGTCTTTTTAAATAGGACAGAAAAAAAACTGTTGGTTAAAATTATTTGGATTTAATTTTTTTAACAAAAACCTAAATTACATGAACTGCAGGTTGATATACCGTATATACTCAAATGTAACCTGGCCTGAGTATAAGCCGAGTTACCCAATTTTACCTAAGAAAACTGGGAAAATTTATTGACTCGAGTATAAGCCTACGGGTGAGTAAAGCATTTTATGACATCTACAGCAGAACACACTCTCCTGCGTGCACTAAGGAAGAATTGGCACTTAAGGAAAATAACTAGTGAAGATCAGGTGAGTGTCTTTGGTGTTGCCCAGCATCTTTTTTGACAATAATACGGTAATCCCATAATGTTTTACGCTTTATTGTATGTTTTTGTTTTAAAATGCAAATCAGCACGCAGTCTAATAGTCTTCTAAAAAGTATACCAGTAAGTTGCTGCTTACTCACTGATCCGAAGAGGCTGCAGTGACTTATCCTTGCTGCCCCCACATTTGCCGTTGTAATCTCCCCCTTGTTGCTTGGTTCTCACTCCTTAGCCCTCCCTTCTTGGCTCTCGTCACGCAGTCCTCCCTCCTCAGCCCTTCCCCTCTTAACCTTCCATGCTCAAAGCTGACATGACAACACTAGCTCACAAACTTGAACGCAGCGCACTTTTCCTTAAGTGCCAGTTCTTTCCTAGCACACACAGGAGTGTGTGTTCTGCTGAAGATTTCCTAAAAAATGCTTTCTGTCGATCAGGCTGTCGATAAGCCGAGGTAGACTGTTTCAGCATATTTTGGGTGCTGAAAAACAGAAGTTAACAGAACCAGATGCATAGAGAGAAATATGCTATGTGAAATGCCTCTAATGGAACAAACATCCAATTTGTTCCTCCCTTTAGGTGAGCAGGAACCTCTATGAGAGGTGCAACATATCGCAGACCCTAACGCTAGCTGAAGCAAGTGACCACACTGGTCTGGATGAGATGACCTATGAAGGACTGAAATCCTCCATAAGGATGGCAGTGAGTGACCATCCAAGTGAATGGGATGAACTCCTAGAACCTATTTTATTCACTTTACGAACATCTATCAATTCTGTGACAAAGTACACACCTTATTTCCTGATGTTCAGTAGGGAGATACAATTGTCATTGCAGGTAAGCTGAAAAAAGCTGTAGGAGATATCATTATTGTATTACCATTGTTGCACACTGTTCTATATCAGACAGGAAATCTGTTTCTGGGCCAATGCATTGTTTGGGGGGAAAAAGTGCAGCACTGCCATTTTCCTCTTCCCAGGCTTCCCTAGCACAAGAGTGGAGTAAATATCTAATATGTTACTCTGCTGTGTATGCGAGAGTCCAAGGGGCTGTTTTAAGAACCACTGAGCATCGGATTAAAGGAAAACTATACCCCGAAAATGAATTTTCGAGCAACAGATATTTATATCAAATCAAGTTACATATTAAAGAATCTTACCTACCTGGTATATATATATTAAATAAATATTGCCTTTTACATCTCTTGCCTTGAACCCCCATTGGGTGATGGTCTTTGTGCTGCCTCAGAGATCACCTGACCAGAAATATTTCAACTCTAAGGGGCAGATTTACTAAATTCACATAAATTCACATGAGGGATTTTAATATTTGATCGAATTTTCAAATTTGAACATCGAATAGTCGAATTCGAATGATTTGAATATTCAAATTTAATTTTATTCGAAAATTCGATGGTTGAATACTTCCCCTTTAAATTTAAATTCGATCATCTACTTCACTAGATTAAACCTACTGAAATGGGGATCATTCCCTAAGATCAAATAAGATAAATTTGATCTATCGCTTAAAAATCGTTCGAATATTTGATTCGAATTTGATTTGAATATTCGATCGATTGAATTTTCCCTATTCGATCGATCAATCGAATTGCGCTAAATAAATTTTGAATTCAAATTTTTTTTAAATTCCCCACCATTCCCTGGTCGAATTTCGAATTTTTTAATTGGCCTAACTTTATAGTTTGTTTGGTATGTTTGTGTGCACCGTTGGATCCTAGGATCCCAGGAGGCTGTCCTTATTTTTTAAAATGGCTATTTTCTATTTATGATTACCCAATGGCACATGCTACTAAAAAAGTGTATTATTATGAAAATGGTTTATTTACATGAAGCAGGATTTTACATATGCGTTGTTTTATGCAATATCTGTTTATAGAGACCTACATTGTTCGGGGGGTATAGTTTTCCTTTAACCATGTCAGTCATAAAACACAAGGGACTTCTGCCAAGGGAACTTTGGGAAATGCAAGATAGATGGCAGCACAGCACTGTGTAACTTAACAAAAGTGCTTGCTGCAGAAAAAATGCCAGAAACTAATGTAGAGAGTCGATGACCAGGCTTGGTGAACTTCTGCTGGGAAGCATGGGGGTGGACAATACAAATATTAGGTTATCTTTTAACAATATATTGCCTTTTCATTAAATATTTATTTTCTTTTGCAAATAATCAGTTTACCAATTTCCTTTGGTCTTTCTAATACAGACTGAGACAGCTGAAGTTCCCAGTAGTCAAGGAACGTCTAATAGCAATAATGAAAGTCTCATCGAGTACACTTGTGGAGTGCAGGAACAAAGAGCAGCAGTACGAGAAATAGTAGGCACCAACATATGTTACCTGCTTTTTTTTTGGGGGGGGGTTGCTTTTACTATATTGTTTTTTTTTTGTTTTTTTTCTCTCATGTTTTTAGTTTGTGTTGCTTTATGCTGTAGGTACTCTGTTGCTTGATATGGTCAGGGGACCTACCCAGCTGAAGACCATGTAACCTACTCTTGCTTTCTATACTACTCTGATGTCCTCCTACTTCAAACTAGCATGGTTGCATACTCCTCAGTAGTTTGCATCCGCTTCTATTACAGGCCAACCTCATTTTCTGCTTGATAATTAGTGACGACCCCTAAGCTTAGCTTCTCAACAGCTGCTCAGAGCACACTGAGCATGTGTGTGTCACAGACACTTTCCAAGATGGTGACAATTTTGAAGTCCTGGGTCATTGCTGCTATTGACAAGCTGACACTTTAGGCTAGTGCAATAATTTCAGTATATAAAACATGGCATTTTTAGTCATATTCATTTTTAGGGTTTCCTTGTCCTTTAACAGACATTTTTCTGGTGACTAGCAAATACTTGCCATTACTATGGCTTACCTGATGCTAAATTTGCATCAAAAAGTGTAGCATAGTTTACACTTAGATGTAATGGATTCTGAATTGACCTTTAGGCTACCATTTTTATTGTTGATAAATGTTACTATAAAATCATTAAATTTTCACCCAACCTTGTATAATGCCATGCTTTGACTCTGAGTTCTGTTATATTTGTGCAGGTACTTGCCAATTTATTAGCAACTGAAAAACAGGAAAGGAAAAGTACACCAAGGCCCAACAGATGTTCGCCTGCAGCTTTTCAAGGGCATGATGGGATTTTTGTCAGCGGTGCAGTTCAGCCCCTGAAAAAGTTCAAGCATACCACTGTCATGTCTTTTAAATGTGTTATTCCCTGAAGGAACTGTAGCTGTTGAAGAAATGACAAGCTGACACTGAATTGTTGTGGCCAAAATAATTTTGATGGCTGAATTGTAAATGTAAGCTGTATCTGAAATGGAAATACAACATTTTGTAGTTTGAGGGTTTTTCTATTTAGAAAAAGTGTGTTCTAACGGATATTATTTTAAAGGGTAAATAAACCCAACTTTAAATGGGGTTCATTTTCCAATTGCAAATAAAATACAGGAGAAAATATGCCCCTTGTTGGCTTTTAAAGGTAAGGTTGTTTTTTTAAACATTTTAAAAGCATGGTTTCAATTTTGTTGTTTGTTTTAATTTGTTAAAAATCTTGTATTTATAAAAAGGTATTTGTCTTGTACCTTCTACAAACTACTGTCCTGTACTGTACCTGGCCAACAGGGGGTGCAGTTTGTGTAGGTGGGTGTTAACACTTGGCAGTATAGTGGATGCCACAGAAATCCCAACAAAGCCCACTAATCAGGCCCACTGTAATTGGCACAAAATAGAATTAAAAACAAATGTGCTATTTTAGAAAAGAGGGACCTGAAAGGTGAAGATGCCCTTTTTAATATTTGTAATTACATCCAACATTCTTTTATCCAGAGAAGTGACAGAGCCATTGATAAGATTACCCTGTGATGACACCCAACCAACTCCTTAATTCTTACTTACCCCTTTCATTCATCCATATCAGGATAATAATAATCAGATATCACAAATCTAATTGATATTTGCCAACACGGCACCAGCAAACCTTTCCTCCCCCTTATTGTGAGTTGTTTTCAGGCACAGGCTGAAAACCTGGAAACGCTGGCAACTCCCTTTGGGGCAGTACACTGTACACTCCCATAGACATGTTCTTTATATTGGGCTTGTTTGGGACTTGCTGTTCAGAACTTGAAATGCCACTGCGTATTTTGAATCTTAGTCTAGACGTGACTGCCTTTAATAAACAGCTAGTATGTCTGCAGCCAGTCTCCTAAATATAATCATAAGTACACTGTATAATAATCAGAGAATAGCATATTGTGCCTAGAGCATTCTCTTTTAGGTACTTTAATGTGTAAACAACTTGAAATTCCATTTAGCTTCCCCCATAACTAAGAATGTGTTCTTCCATGTGGAAGAGAAAATGTCCAAGTGAAAGGCTAAGGGCAGACTGATGGTATTGTTGGATGATGTACTGAATCTTCCTGATTTGTATCTATCATCTGTATTGAAGTCTTGCGTTGTAAATATTTAAACTTTTTTTTTTAACTGTGTAAATATTTGTATAACCTCTCCTGAAGAGATAATAAAATTAGAATATGAGTTTTATTTCTGTAATCTCTAACACAGGCTTGGCCGAGTAAAGGAATACTATCATGCAAAAAAAATGTTTTTTCAAAACACATCCATTAATAGTGCTCCTCCTGCAGAATCATGGATTGAAATACATTATTTTTTTGAAAAACGCAAAAAGATTTTTCTTAAATATATAATTCATTTAGAATTTTGACATTGTACTAGCCTTTTAATTTTCTTACTTTCCCGAGTACTCTCAATCATGTGCTGAGATAAACATCAGTGATTCACTGTTGTATAATGGGTAAAATGGACTTACATAGTTTAAATTGGGTTGAAAAAAGAAAGTCCATCAAGTTCAACCTCTCCAAATTAAAACCCAGCATACACACACACACACCTGCACTCTTTTACACTAAATGTATTTGCCCATAGCTATACTAACCAGGCCCGGACTGGCAATCTGTGGGTTCTGGCAAATGCCAGAGAGGCTGCTATATGGTCCCATAGAAAATCAGTATTTAGTGGGTTGGTGTGGGCTGTTTGGGCCTCTATGTGGGCTGATTGGGCCTCTGTGTACCTGAAATGCCAGGGCTTATTATGTCCGGATAATTGAAGTCACCCATAATAATAACTTGACTTATTTGTAAAAGGGCTTCGTACTTGAAATCTCTACCCAGAGGGATTCCACACCCTCACCAGTGCCAGCAATTTATTTAGTGCATGGCTTTAATTCAGGCTTTACATACAACCCCCCCCCCCTTTTTTCTTTTTTTAATCCCTCTGTGCATTACTTTGAGGGAATTATATGTTATGTTAAGTTAGTATTAGTCTGTTTTCCTTGTAACAGAGGACCTCCTTAGCTGGTAAACTGTACGCCCCCCTCACTCCTCCCCCATGACCCCTTACTAATCCCACTACCCCATCTACCCTAGCTTCCCCATAATTCTTACTCTCACCCACCCCCCCACTTGCCTAGTTTAAACACTCTTCTTGGCCATTCTTTCCCCTAGCACAGCGGCCCCCCTTCCATTGATGTGCAATCTGTCATGACTGTATAGATTGTACCCCAAGGAAAAATCAGCACAGTGCTCTAGGAACCCAAATCCTTCCTTCCTACACAAATATTTGAGCCAAGCATTTAGCTCCCACGGTCTACCTAAACTTGCATGTGGCACAGGCAACATTTCTGAAAAAATGTATTTGGAAGATCTTCCCTTAATCTTAGAGCCTAGATCCCTGAACTCCATGTACCATTTATCTTGTCATTAGTACCGATATGTACTAAGAGTGATGGCTCCCCTCCTTTAACCCCTAGCAGCCAATCAACAGAACAAGGGGCAAGTAACAAGATAACACTCCATGACATCACTTTTAAAGGATTCCGCTGCCTGGACTGATTGAACTTCCATGATTCTACGGCTTTAAGGGACATCCTCACGATTTCCAGAGCCCCCCTCCTGACGTACACCCCCCACGCACACACAAGTGAGTGAGCACATGCATCACACAGCATTTATTTCAAATCTTTGACAGGGTGACGCAAGCAGGGAAGCTATCCTGAGTGTGCAGGGGCCATGAGGGTCAGGGCCCACCGGTCCAATCTGACCCTGGCACATGATGTAGGACAAACTTTTTGTTTTTTAGCAACTGGGAAATGTTTCCCATACTGCTTCCCATTTATATTTGGTGATGGCACACAGGGAGATTTGTTGCCCATGTGAAATTGTTACCTTAATTAATCTTATAGACTAGCACATTCTAAAGAGAACCTGTCATGATTGAGTTAACACTAGAAAGGAAATAAAACTTTTAAAACAAACCACATATCCCTATTTATTCTGCTCAAATCTTACTAAATCTCAATTTATAACTACTTTTCAAAATGTCCATGAGACACTGACGCCCTGACTTTCCAGAAAGTCAGGAGAGCAAAGCATCATGGGTAGAATCAGTCCTGCAGACTCCTCTCACGATATCACCAGTTTGTGTAGTTGTCACACAATCTGAATAGAACAATAGAAGGTGTTTCAAATCCTCAGAATATCAAGTCCTGGTGTGACAAGAGTTATACAGAGCCTGTCTATCACAGAGTATACTCTGACTAAGCATGAATGAGATTAGGCAGTTTTGCACAGCACACACACGGAAAACAAAGGGGTCCTGTTTAAACATGGCAGCGCCTATGAAGCACTTTTTACATGTAGGATATTTTCTAATCCGTTTCAGATATAGACGAAAACAGCTGACTAAAGGGTTTAACTAAGGAGGGAAAATAAATATTTTACTCATGTCTCAAGGTGACAGGTCCTCTTTAAAGGGAAATCCAAACCCCAACGCTAACCCCTTTGACATGGGGGCTGGGCAGTGGTGTTTCAGGGGGCCACTGCTGTCTGAGGCAGCAACCCCCCTTCCCACTCCACACTTTCAACTTCTAGCATTGGAGCAGGTCTGGGGGGGGGGCGCTATCGCACTTGCTGCACTAGCAGAGCCCAATTTCCGTGTTAAAAAATGGAAATTCTTTTCTGAAAGTTACCAGAGGCGGCTTTTTGCTGCCCCTGGTAACTGGCCACTCTATGCTGCCTCAGTCAAGGTTCTCACATTGCCTCATGACAGGAGCGGCCCTGTTACTGACCAGTGAAACTAAGGCCACCATCAGGGCAGGCCTGGACTGGCAATCTGTAGGTTCGGGCAAATGCCCAATGGGCTGCTTGCATTAAATTCTAAATGGGCTGTTCACCTAAAAATGTAAATTAGGTCTTTCTTTAATATGTCAATGAGCCAATCGCTTTAATAATGTAAATGAGCTGTCCATATTAGCCAGCCACAACTAAGCTGATGCCTGCATTTCTTAGTGCACATACCAGTACTGGAGGAACCAGGAATTCTGACCAACTTCAGTTAGTAATATTATCATTGCTTGCTATATACCCAATCCCTTATGCTTATGATAGGTATGTTGGCAACAGGAGGATCCATGCTCAGAACAATCAATTCAGCCTGTATATGGGACACTGTGATATGTAGCATTAATTGTATGAGACAGTCTCTTCAAGTATGACACACTTTGGCCCTGTGATACACATGGTAATTAAAGTCCTCTTATCTGTCAGGCTACATGGTCTAGCTGGGGACACACAAAGGAAAATTTAGAATTTACTGTAAGTATAGGGTCACTAGTCCATCTGATAGAATAGTTGTGATAGAAACTAGGGTGAGATATTTGTTGGAAGGGCCAGTTCCAGCACATAGGGTGTATAATATTGCTGGGGATTATGTGGTAATGGACTCCACAAATATCCATTAATAAACACTAGTTCTGGCCTAAGGGGGGCCTGGCTGTGCAGCACTTTACAAATTAGCCAGGCCCCCCTTCACCAGGACTGGACTGAGAATTAAAATAGGCCCTGGCATTTCAGGTACACAGAGGCCCAATCAGCCCACATAGAGGCCCAAACAGCCCCCACCAGCCCACTAAATACTGACTTTCTATGGCACCTTATAGCAGCCCCTCTGGCATTTGCCAGAACCTACAGATTGCCAGTCCGGGCCTGCCCTTCACTGATCCGAATTGAAGCACCGAAGATCTGAAGTCCCAATGCCGAGATGGAGCTGAAGACACAAAAAGAGCCGAAGGAAACGGTCATCACTGAGGACAATGAAGAAAAACCTAAGGTAAGTTCCACTGAACACCAATGGGTTTTTTTTTTTTAATTTTATTAAACCCCTGGCCACCAATTTATTATTTTAATACTCTGTAGGCCCCTGGCCCCCAATGTTTGTTTGTTTTTGTTTTTTGAAATTATTTTTTTACCTTTTTCTTACCCTAGCCACCAATAAGTTTTTTAACTTGGGGGTGTGGCCACCAGTGAATTTTTTTTTTACTTTTATTGAGGAGGGGGGTGACCACCATTTTTTCTAACTTGTAGGGGGGACCCTGGCCACCAGTGGGTTTTTAATGCCCATGTTTGTGTGAAGGGTCACTAGGGTGGAGCCCATGGCACCCAGAAATTGTTGTCCTAGGTGATTGGCCAAGTGAAACAATGCTGTAATAGTTTACTACTGGTGTTTTTATTCAAACTCTCTGCCATTCAAACTGGCCAAGGTCCTGGTAGCTGGGATAAATACGTATCTGGCAACACTATAGCTGCTGGACTTTCAAATTGTCTCTCAGATCAGCATCACTGACTGTCTTCATCAAACTAAAGCCTGATTTAAAGGCAAACAACCCTTAAAGGGATACTGTCGTGGGAAAACATGTTTTTTTTTTTAAAACGCATTGCTCCAGTAGACATTTGCTTCTCAAAAGGGCACATAGATTTTTTTTATATTCAGTTTTGAAATCTGACATGGGGCTAGAAATATTGTCAATTTCCCAGCAGGCCCAAGTCATGTGACTTGTCCAGCACTTTAGGATGAAACTGCTTCTGGCAGGCTGTTATGTCAGTGGGAATTGGCTTTTACTATTGAGTGCTGTTCTTAGATCTACCAGGCAGCTGTTATCTTGTGCTAGGGAGCTGGTTGCCTTCCCATTGTTCTGCTGTTAGGATGCTGGGCGGGGGAGTAGTCACTCCAACTTGCAGAAAAGAAGGATTTAAGTTTATCAGAGCACAAGTCCCATGACTTGGGGAAGCTGGGAATATATGTCTATGTCAAAATAAAACATAAAAAAATCAGTTTTGAAAAATGGATTTAAATGCAGAATTGTACTGGAGCAGCACTATTAACGGATGCATTTCGAGAAAAAAAAATCCCATGACAGTATCCCTTTAAAGACACGCAGGATACGATTAGCAGAGAGCTAAAAGAACACGGCTTTATAGAAACACTTAGCGCTGCGATAGTGCGATTGTGACTGCGGCACACAGAGACCCGGTTGCCCAGGTTCGGAGCAGCACAGGTTACCCGAGGTGGGCGGTCCATGCGTGACGTCAGCGCTAGCGTTTCTCTGCCTCGCATCACTGCAGTGGGGACTGAATTAAAGGGGAAGAGATGCGCAGCACAGCAGCAGGTAAGCACAATGCCCACTGGCGAACTGATGCTCTTGCGCTGGGCTATACCGAGTGAATGCAGCGCGACTCGGAGCAAACGTGTTCTGTGGTATTTCCTTTCGGCAGCGCGTATATTTTTATTTACTGAGCAAGACGTTGGAGGGGCGGGTACTAATTGTATATCTCCTCGGCTCCTTCTGTATCAGTGTAGTAACTATTGCTGTCTGACAACTTTATACTTATACGTAGAGTTTCTTTAGATATTGCTGCACGCGTGTCAGTGTGAGTTGCTATTACAACCATAAATCACACACTGCGGGACACTTTTCCTTTAGGAACAGACTCTTCACCTCACACACACTGTTTGACCGCCCCCCGCCCCGTAGCAGTGGGTCTGTGTCAGTTGCAGCAACATGTGCTCAGAGCTGGCTCAGCCATTCATATGTGAATGTATAAACCTGCATCTCTATGTAGGACACAAGTGCTCTGTAACACCCTGAGGCTGGCCTTTCAGCACTATCCTTTTAATGTTGCCCCTGCTTACCTCAGCCACTATCCCAGGACACCCCAAATATGTGCAATCCCCACTGTGAGCTACATGAATAACTATAAATCTTTATAAAAAAATATTTGACTATTTCTATGCCATGAAATCTCTACAACTCTCAGCATCCACCAACAGGTTTTGTACACAAGCCAGACAAAGTGTTGCTGAGTCCATAGTGCATTTCTGTAGGCACCATCCCACAGTTACCACTCTTTACTACAATGTCATCTTCACTTACTACGCACAGTCACGTAGTTACAATTCAGTCTTCTGAGTCTGACACCATCTGCTTTACTGTACACATCCATCAATTACTACCTTTTCCCCCACGACACATCCCGTCTTATTGTATCCTTTATGTATGTATATTTGTATTTGTATAGCGCTCCTTGAGAGCAAAGCACTGTACAGCAACAATAAATTAGTTGTAACAAACAATGGGTTAACTGTATTAATAAGTAACAATAAGTGCATTATTAGAAATACAAATCACAAATATAAAATATATTTGCTCAGTGTCAGGGAGAAAAAAGGATGGAGAACCCTACCGCGTGGGGCTTACAGTCTAAATGACCTTTATCGCACAGTTCTTCTCCCGCTCAAATAGTTAATACTGGCCAGCTACAGACTATATTCAAAATAGTGGAAAATATCCACTGGAGACCCTTGAAATTAAGCTTAGTGTATTTATTTAGTACATTGCATAACATACTAATTGTGTAGTCTGAAACATGTTGTGCTGTGCAATTCACTAAATAAATACACCAAGCTTCATTTCAAGATTCTCCAGTGGATTTTTTCCAGTGTTAACATATTGTGGATTCAGCAAAACCCACCACTTTGGCATTTCAAGTACACAGAGGCCTAAATAGCTTCCCACAGGCCCAATACATAGTATAGACAAGGGATTCTGTCATGATTTTTGTGATTTTTCTTTTTATTTCTAAATGACACTGTTTACACTGGAAATATTTCACTCTATGTTATAAAATGTAATTCCTAAACCAGCACATGTATTTTTTATTATAATACTGGTGTGTGGGCAGCCATCTCAGGTAATTTTTCCTGTTTATGTACTGGTTGCCTTCCCATTGTTCTGCTGTTAGGCTGCGGGAGGGGTTATATCACTCCAACTTGCAGTAAATCAGCAAAGAGTGACTGAAGTTTATTGGAGCACAAGTCACGTGACTGGGGGCAGCTGACAATATATCTAGCCCCATGTCAGATTTCAAAATTAAAAATAAAAAAGATCTGTTCAGTGCAGATTTATGCTGGAGCAGCACTATTAACTAATTAGGTTTTCCCATTACAGTATCCCTTTAAGGGCTCTTACATACGAGCATTTTTACCTGCGTTCCGTTTTGCTGCGTTCAGCCGCAGGGGAGCGCAGGTATAGACACACTCAATGCTTTTCAATGGGGCTGTACTTACACAAGCGCATGTAGGCGTAGAACGTAGGAAAAATGCAGCATGTTGCGTCTGAACCTGCGTTCGGCGCCTACATGTGTTCGTGTGAGTACAGCCCCATTGAAAAGCATTGCGTGTGTCTATACCTGCGCTCCCCTGCAGCTGAACG
This sequence comes from Xenopus borealis, assembly GCA_024363595.1. Lineage (NCBI taxonomy): Eukaryota > Metazoa > Chordata > Amphibia > Anura > Pipidae > Xenopus > Xenopus borealis. Next base: position 176,534,006 of record CM044431.1, read on the forward strand.
CAGCAAAACGGAATGCAGGGGAGCGCAGGTAAAAACGCTCGTGTGTAAGAGCCCTAAAGCAGCCCGTGGTATTTGCCAGAATCTGCAGCTTGCTTAGATGAATGACCGGGAACCGAGCAGATCTGCCTCTCTCCGCCTGCAAAAATACACAGGCTGAGAGCAGCGGAGCCAACCCTTTGTTTGCCTATATCCTTATTTAGATTTATCAACACCAGCCCTAGGTTAACATAATCATGCAAACAAATGGGCAGATGGTGAATGAATGAGAGACCCCCCCTAGCCTTTTATTCACATTCTTTTGAAGACCGTTCTTGCATAAACTAATGACATTTATGGGTACCATTGATAATGTTAATTACCATTGTCAGGAACCCACTTGATAATGATGATCTTATTCTGGGTTTAAAAACTTAATTACCTGATAGTCTGGATTAATTTAATAATACTATTCTCAGTAAATATTTCCGTTTTGGATATAGTTTTTGGATACAGTGCAGTTGTTATTATTACTATTTGATTGTTATATGATTGGATTCATCACAGGGTTGAATGGACTGAATTGTTCCCAAGAGATTAGAAAATTCCTAATGTGGTGACTTTATTCAAAAAACTTTATCCCTGTTTGTTTGGAATCATTGGTAGAAAAGCTTTTGGAAGGGGATTTGACTTATTACTATAGATACACCATGACCCAGACAGATGAGAACCTTCACAGACATGTGTCAGCATGGTTGTCCAGGTACATTTAGGGGCACATTTACTAAGGGTCGAAGTGAATTTTCGAATATAATTTGACTTTTTAAAATTCGAATTCCGAAGTAATTTTGGCTACTTCGACTATCAAATAGCCCAAAATACGGTTAGAATTGACAAAATTCGAATTTCGAAGTACTATCGCTTTAAAAAACTTCCAATTCGAAATTTCGCCACCTTAAATCTGCCGAATTGCCATTGTAGCCTATGGGGACCTCCTGGAACTTTTACCTTGATTTTTTCTAAATTTGAGAAAATCAAAGTATTTTTATTCGATCGTAAACAGACCTATTCGATACATTTTCTCTTGAAAAAAAATTAGATGGTCGAATTTCGAAGTTCGAAATTCGATCCTTAGAAAATCTGCCCCTTAATGTACCAGCAGATATTTTATTATATTCAAAAGATTTGCATTATTTTTCTGTGATTATATTAGCTTTATGCATCAAGTAATAATAATCTGTAATAAGAATAATAGTACAGGTATGGGACCTGTTATGCAGAATGCTCAGGACCTGGGGTATTCCGGAGAACTGATCTTTCTGTAATTTGGATCTTCATACATTAAAATTACTAGAAAATCCTGTAAACATTAAATAAGCCAAATAAGTTGGCTTTACTTCAAATAAGGGTTAATTATATCTTAGTTTGGATGAAGTACAAGGTACTGTTTTATTATTACAGAAAAAAAGGAAATAATTTTTAAAAATCTGGTTTATTTCGATAAAATGGAGTCTATGGTAGGTGGCCTTTCAGTAATTAGGAGCTTTCTGGATAATGGGTTTCCAGATACCCAATCCCAAACCTGAAATGTTTATTTTTGGTTTGGTGTCAATACTGTCACGTAACTGTATATTGCACAAGTTTAAAACCTTTGTTTATCATGAATTATAGGCTGCTTGAAGATGATACCAGTTTTATATTATCCTTAACGCAACACATTGGAAAGAGAGTGGGACCATCCATCCTAATTTTTGGCAGAAATGTTTGTGGGTCAGATGGTATACTCTTATCCAATTTCAGGCTACAGTCAGACAAGGATAGGGACAGACAAGGGCTGCGCATTAAATTTGTATGGTGCTGGAGGTAATCTAAGCAGGGAAGAAAAAGATATTCTAAGGGATAATTAGCAGAGTGCAAACTTCAGGCAAGGACAACTGCTGTAGCGTGACTGGTTTTCTGCCAGCATTAGGCTAGTGGCAGACAAGCAGATTCGAGGAGATTTAGTCGCCAGGTGACTAATCGACTCTTCAGCCCGGCGACAATCTCCCAGAACTGCCTTCCGTCTTCCTTCCGTGTGCCTGAATGAGGAATCGCCTGCGCTAATGCACTCACGGTGCTTTGATTTCCGAAATTGCCGCACGAGGAGATTTCGGAAATCGAAACGCTACAAGTGTATTTGCGCAGGCTGACGCTGAACTGAAGAGGAAATTAGTCGCCTGGCGACTAAATCTCCCCTAATCTGCTCGTCTGCCACTATCCTTAAGTGTAAGCAGTGTAAATGGCACACTGTCCAATAACAATAGAATTTATGCATCACAATTAACAATGGAGTGCCATTGCTTTTACCTAAAAATTCTATTACATTTAAAATTGCATATCTTAAACATTTAATCTCTTAGTGAAACTGTATTTTCCTAAACATTCCAATTCTTTTAACATTATTCTACACATTTGACTAACATAACCTTCAGCTTTCAGGAGCTTAACATTTCATTTCTTTAAAACTTCCATTCCCCTTTATATTTACCTGTTGAATTAACATGCATGTGACTTTCAGGTTCAGATTTTGTGCTTTTTAGCGCAATAAATAAAAAATGACATATTTCTTATTTAAAACATACCTCCCACGACAGCATGACAGTCCAACACACATTAACCTTGTGGTGGATTGTACTCATTCTCTTTAGAACCAATGTAAGATGCCTATGATTGTATGATTGTATATGTTTAATGTGCTTGTCAATGATGTTTAACAAATGAGACAACAATGTGGTTTTGTTGTAAGCTGTTAAATGGAAAGCTGGAAAACACAAACGCCTTTTAAAAAATATAAATAAATAAAAAAAAGTCAACATTTATTTCTTTTAGTCAACAGTACAACATTTTTTATTTTAGCCACATTAGTCACTGGGGCAATGACTTATGTGAATGATAAACAATCTCTGCAAAGTGCAGCCCTTGTAATTCTACTCTTCCATTAAACAGAGTTGTTTTACCCCAACTGAAATGTTAAGATTTTGTACCTCTTGATGATGTAACCATTGTAAAATACACTTTCCTTCTACATTGCAGTGGCCATTTTTGATCATCGAACATCATCTCTTTTGTCAGTATGTTGCTAGCATGCATGTGCTGACTGCTCTGCTCATTGACCTTGCATAGATTGCACATAAACTGAAACTGAAACATCTTAAAAGGTAGGTTGTAATGGGCATGAGCTGCCGAAGAAAAGAAATTACTGTGCAGGTGCTGAACCTAAGCCAAAGGCACTGAAAAGGATTCAAACCAGAAGTGATGTCAAACATATATGTTCGTGCTGCAACACTACTGATCATAGAAAGGCTGCATTATAAGGTATATATTTGTCTACCAAGTAAGGCTGTTATAAGTGTAACACATCACTTGGGTGCTTTCCTCGTCCTTTACCTTGTGGGTTCTTGGGTCTCCTTGTTACTAATAGTTCCGCCTTTCATCTTTCCTTCTGAATACACTACTTGTTCCAAACCAATATTTGTCTCATGATTGTGATTCTCCAGTAAAAGAAAGATTGAAATAAAATTGCAATTCTTTTTTAAAAGGTTTTTATTTTGCATTTTATAACATCAAACAAACATTGTTTTGTATGGTTCCATCTTGTTATAACACATATAGTACAATGCAGGATTTTAATACATTTAATACATTTCTATATAGTTAAATACAATTACAGTTCTATTTCTATTTTTCCTGGATTTCTTGAGGACTGATATAGATAATTGTATCTCTATCAATTTGTTCTCTCTGACCTTAGGGCTCCTCTGTGGCTTCCAGCCAGTCTCGCCACACCAGGTCATATTTCTGGGGGCATCCTCTTGCAGTATAGGTGAGTTGTATCAGGGGGAGTGTT
>CM044431.1:176557698-176567785 GCA_024363595.1 Xenopus borealis
GAACTTTGCCGAAAATCTGAATTTTTCGGACTTTTCCACAAAAACCACAAATTTTTTCGTACCAAAATCAACAAAATCATTGGATATTGGTGCGGACAGCAGCGCAGACACTGGGACCTTCCCCGTAGACTTATACATGACCTTGAGAGCTTTGAGATGCCGGGTTTTCTTATTCCACGCAGAGATCAACTTCATCCAGCTTTGATTTCAAATTTCTTGGGGAAATTGCATGCTCAGCAGAGCAAAATAGACTGTTTAAGTTCTGGTATCCGCTCTACTGTGCATGCGCCGCACTGAGAGGTTGAGGAAGCAGGAAGTTGATCTCTGCGTGGTGCTTGCTAGAAGAACCCCGGACCAGTGCAGTTTTCAGCTGATAGGAGCACGCCCCGGGGGTATCAGGTAGGTAAAAGTAATCACTAACATTAAGTACCCCCAAATAAAAAATCCCTTTCCTTCTCCTTTAAGAGCAGGTCTAGAGTAAGAAAACAGTTGGTCTAAAATAATTCTGCCCCCAACCTGAAGCCATCCATCTGCTGAAATGTGGGAAATGTGAGAGACCACCTAAGCTAACTGCCTGCTCAAAGTAACACACAGGATGTTAACTATGTTACTGGGGCCTATTAAAGAGTTTAACCATTATTTTGTCATTTTTTTCTTTCCAGTTCACACAACTAATATTGCAGATTAGCATTCTGTACTATGGAGGTCACTTGGTTATTTCAGAACAAATGACCAGCGGTAATCTTATTTCCTTTGTTATTTATGAATTCCTGCTGGGCGGATGCATGGAGGTGAGTGCTAATTCTGCATGTATGTATTTTTTATGCTCCATTCGGGACACAAACTGGGGGATTGGTTGGATGTAATAAGAAAGACTTGCAGATTATTGGCTGCCTAAACCATTCTCTTTTTAAAGGGATACTGTCTTGGGAAAAACATGTTCAAAACACATCAGTTAGTACTACTCCGGCTGACTTCTGCACTGAAATCCATTTCTCAAAAGAGCTAACAGATTTTTTTATATTCAATTTTGAAATCTGACATGGGGCTAGACATTTTATCAATTTCCCAGCTGCCCCATGTCATGTGACTTGTGCCAGCACTTTAGGAGGGAACTGCTTTCTGGCAGGCTTTCAGTGCAGAACTCTGCTGGAGCAGCACTATTAACATTTTGAAAAAAAACAAAACATTTTTTTCCCATGCCAGTATCCCTTTAATGTATTTTTTTGGGGGGATACTATCAAACTATGCTCGACCAAACTCCCATCTGCGATTTTATTGAAAAAGTCAGGTCGGGAAAAGTTATCACCCGAAAACTGGTCAGACAGTATAACTGTCAAGAAACAAACCATTAACTGCCTAGTTTGTATACTGCCCCACAACCTTTGACATTATTACAACATTATTGACAAGTGATTACATTTTCTTTAGGATCTCAAGTGGAAACTCCCAATGCCCAAATGAAATACTAGTCTTGCAGTTTCCCTGTTGCCCACAACAGTGTCCCTGTGTGCGTATATGTTGTATTTCAATGTTGCAAAGGGTGGTTGGCAATGTGCACACAGTGAGCTTATTTATAAAGTTGTCAAAACATTGAAGTCTTTTATATGGTATCAGCTTTGTGTACAAGTTTCCAAACTCTTAGTCCAGTCAAGCAGAGTTTGGGTTATTGCCTGCAAAGCTCTTTCCTTAGATACAAGAGCTTGTGTCCTCTATAATGCATTAATCTAAGCACAAGGCAGCACATAACCCATGCATCTCTGGTGTGAAAGAAGAGATGATGAGTTCACTTCAAGGGAACAGATCACTTGTCTTGCCTCATCAAGGTGATTTTAAATTATGCAGTTTGCTTAATCTCATTAAGGTTTAATGAGACATTATACTGACCAGCTAAGGAGTTAGAACCAAGATCTAAATCATTATCTCTGAGCAAAAAATGTAGCATTTCCTATGCTCATTTTGGCAAGTAGGAGGCACAAAATAATAGAGGTATATGAATCATTTTCAGTTAAACTTTAGAACATCTGACAAAATGTGAAATGTTTACATAGTAAGATTAGCTTGGAAAAGGTTGCAGAAATAGTGATGCTGTATGTATTTTATTCTAGTCTGTTGGCTCTGTCTATGGCGGGTTGATGCAGGGCGTTGGGGCTGCAGAAAAGGTGTTTGAGTTCATCGACCGAAAACCAAAAATGGAAAACAATGGGACCTTGGCTCCTGAACATTTGGAGGGCAAAGTAGAATTTAGAAATGTCACTTTCTCATATCCCACAAGGCCCACCTCTTTGGTGTTACAGGTAAGTAATATGGTGTATTGCTAAAAACAGTACACAATGCCCAAGTCACCATGCCAAGTTAATTAGAACCATCATGCTGTGCATCTTTTTGCTGCTGATTCTAGTGCATGCACGGATAACTTGGAGAGACTTTTCACAGACACTTAAAGGGTAACTGTCTTATGAGCTTCATCTTGTGGAAATAGTAAAATAACTAAATATAATCATATAAAATTGAGTACTGATTGTGAAATAACCAAGTTACTCTTGATATCCCCTATATCTCCTGTCACCAGTCTGACTCTTCATTCTCTTTTCATGCAGGAGTTGGAATCAGATTTTGATTGACAACTCTAATATATCATAGGTGTGTACATGCTCCTTTTGCCTAAACAAATTATTAAAGCTATCTGTCAAAATCTCCTGCCTGTAGAGAGACAGATTACTGAGAGGGGGATAGTGTAGGGTAACTCGATAAAAAATGCCATTTTATTAAGAAAAATTTGTTTGTAATGCTCATAATGAGATATTACAGAACACGTATTCATGTGGGAGATTTCACTGCTCACAGTAAATGAACCTTTACTAACCAGCAGTTGCATCTGAGACTACATCTTTGTAGTGCCGAGCATCAATGCCTTTTCTGTCTCATATAGTGAATGCATTGCCAGAACAGAAGGTTCCTGTTTCAGCTCCATACACATTTTATAAAAGAAAGTAATTTCATGCAAATAAAACTACTGTAGCTCAGTGGACTGGCCTTACCTCCTTCCTCCTGGCTCATATTTCACTGTACGCTTCTGGAAAATATCATATAAAATTGCTGTATGTTAGCCCCATGCTCAGTTTCCAGTAAGCTAGAATTCAGCAAAATCTTGTTCCAGCATTTTCAGGAAGAGTTGACCTCATCTTTTTGATAATAAACAGATACATGTTATCTAAAGTCTTTCTGTTTCTCTGTAGAATTTGTCCTTTACTCTGTATCCTGGTAAAGTCACTGCCCTGGTGGGTCCCTCCGGAAGTGGGAAAAGCTCTTGTGTGAATATCTTAGAGAATTTCTATCCTGTGCAAAATGGAGAGGTTTTATTAGATGGTCAGCCTATTGATATGTATGACCACAAGTATCTTCATGGAAAGGTATGTACTCTCCTGCCCCACTTAGTCACTCAGGGGAAAAGGAAGTGTAGTTCTCAAGTCCCAAAGCAGAAGTGTTCTAAATCATATGAAAACACAGTTAGCCATACCTAGTAGCAGAATGGCTAGAGCCCCTTCCTAATAAATATTATACCTCAATATCTCTCCGTATGTATAATTGAATACAAGTATTCCAAGGGCAATAATAAAAAAATGCCTGTTGGTCTTGCCAAATTTCCTCAAGATAAGAAAATATTTATTGTTGGACAGAAGCTGGATCAGCACAATGCAATTTTAATCAATGACCAAAGCCTGTAATGGAATTATTCACTCACTAATATGTACATTCTGGTAAGCGAGTTTGACCTCTCTTGCAGCAATTGGCCATGTGGAGCACATGCTGATGGGGAATTTATTCTTATGCTTACAGATATCCCTGGTTAGTCAAGAGCCAGTGCTCTTTGCACGTTCCATTGAGAACAATATTTCCTATGGACTGAATTCCGTGCCTTTGGAAGCAGCTATAAGTGCAGCAAAAACGGCCAATGCACATTCTTTCATCATGGAGCTTCACGAAGGATATAAAACAGGTATGATCTGTACTGCTTTTGTCCGGTTATTTGTTGATGGCAATTTTGCAAAACCACTTTCAGGCTTTTACTAAGTTTGGTTTACCCAAAACATAAAATGACATTTATATTTCTGTCTGTAAAGTTAGAAATACTGTATCCGTTACTTGTCACCTTCTCTAAGCTAGGGGAATAGAGGAAAATTCCAGGCAGAGAATTAAATGTAATGATGAAACACATCATTCATTTGCCCTCTTGGCTTGTCCGGATCCCAAACCTCTGCTGCTGCTTCTACCAGACTCTGCCAGACCTGATCCTACTTGACTCCCTAATTGACTCCTAGACTTTATTAAACGATACACAGGAGCACTACTCCACAAAGTACCGCCCTGTTCCCATTTTAAGATATATCAGAATAAAAAATTGGTTTTCCCATGCTTTTAGTTTAGTAGGAGGAGGTGGTAGGAGGTGTTTTTCATTCACTCACCCTTTCATTTAAAGTCAGCACCCATAAAATGTCATACCAGACTGGTTAATAATTTAGCTTTTAATTTAAAGGGGTGGTTCACCTTCAAGTCAACTTTTAGTATATTGTAGAAGGGCCAATTCTAAGAAACTTTTCAATTGGTCTTCATTATTTATTTTTCATATTTTTTTTAATGATTTTCAATTTTCTTCTGTTTCTTTGCAGCTTTCAAATGGGGGTCACTGACACCATCTAAAAAACAAATGCTCTGTAAGGCTACAAATGTATTGTTATTGACACTTTTTATTACTTATTCTATTCAGTCCATCTACTATTCATAGTCCAGTCTCCTATTCAAATCAATGCAGCATTGCTAGGGGAATTTGTACCCTAGAAACCAAATTGCTGACTCTGCAAACTAGAGAGCTGCTGAATAAAAAACTAAATAACTATAAAACTACAAACAATAAAAAATGAAAACCAATTGCAAATTGTCTCAGAATATAACTCTCTACATTATACTAAAAGTTAACTCAAAGGTGAACAACCCCTTTAATCTCTGCACAGAAACCCAAATTGTCTGCCATGTGACTCAGACTCAGCAGCTTGTTCCATCTGAAAAAGATGCATTAAAGCATTCAACTTACATTTAAATGTCAGTTACTCGTCCCACCCCAGAATGAAATTTATTCTTTACTCCTCAATATGTATTAATTAAAGATTTTCTAGAGCTATTAGTATTCGGATTAGTTAATGAAGTTAAAATAGAAAGCAGGTTTTGTCTGTCCTTTCTTATTGACTTCTCAGTTTGCCAGACTACAGAAAACAATGGGGCATGTTTATGAATAGAGCTTACCACAGTCCCAGAGGGAAGTTATATAACTTGATCTTCTCATGTATGGTTTTTTTGGGGGGTTTGTTTAACAAGGGGTTAAAATGAAAGTTCAGTCTTTGATAACTAATCACATACACGTAAATAGAGAGTGGCAGAATTCCCTGCTAGTGACTTGAGGTTAGTTCTGTTTGTCCTGCTAATAAATATCAGAATCAGATTTCCTTGTGTCAAGATTTCAGTTCCCACATTGCCTGGAACAGTCATGTTAATCATGCAAGGCATTGTGGAAATTGGAGTCTTGGCTAGAGGGGACCCAACTACCCATACAAAGTTGTAGTGGTATGAGTAGTCGGGGGGGAAAGAGGGAACTAATGCTTCCAGCTGCACAAATTAAAACTGTCAAACATCTGTTTTATGATTATTTCTTCTGGAAATTAGAGAACTAGTATGGCAGAAGAGTGACGTGATATTTTTCAACTCTTCAGTTTTAATTTGCCAAAATATTTATCCCTGCTGAAAACTTGTGCCTACCCCATGCAAAACCACTGTGTGCATGTGTTGCTAATTCTCCTTTTTCAAATACAGAGACTGGAGAGAAGGGTGCTCAGTTATCTGGAGGCCAGAAACAGAGAGTGGCAATTGCTCGTTCTTTAATCCGACATCCTCAGGTGCTGATACTGGATGAAGCTACCAGTGCTCTTGATGCTGAAAGTGAGCATGCTGTAAGTGACAGATCAAAGTACACATATTCTCTTACCTGGGTTGTGGGGTGATATGGAAAACACATTGTACACTCAATTTTTGCCTGCCTTGCTGAGTAATATGACTGCCCACCAGTTTTCTACTGAATCTCCCCCCGCAGCAATGGATAGTGTCACAAAAGCAAACAAAATTCAACATGATTTGCTCAAAATTAGTAGGTATGGGACCTGTTATCCAGAATACACAGACCTGGGGTTTTCCAGATAACGGATCTCTAATTTTGGATCTTCATACCTTCAAGGGCACCAGTCATAGCTAAAATCAAACACTTATTAACAATCTGACCAGTACAACCTAAACATGTTTAATCAAACTACATATAAAGTTTTTTGAAAAAAAAAAAACTGCAGTTTTTAAAAAATCCCATACTTTGCCAAGTGGGTTCTCTGAATGAGGGAGTCCATACTATGACTACAACATGCAAATGAGTTCACAAGCATGCTCAGATTGTAGCACTGCCCTGAGTATTCTACACTGGCTTTAGTAAACTCCTCCACTAGAAGTATCACAAGATTTCCATATCTTATCCTCTGCTGGTGATGTTATTATGCAAATGAAGGGCGCACACTAACTTCCAGAAGCTGGCAGATTTCAAAATAGCTTAGAAGGTTTATTAGGCAAGCAAGAAAATTCAACTGAGCATGTGCGAGATTTCAGAGCTGCAGTTGGCTGTGAAGATAAAGGTAGGAGGAGTCGGTGAAATCCAAGATGCCTGTCTCAACTAGAACTGCAGTGGAGATAGGGGAGATTTTGCAGAAGGTATAGTGAGCTGATGGTTTACATTATACAAACAAGTCTAACTGAACTTTCACATAGTGTATTTACATAGTTAATGATTTTAGTTATGATTGGTGCCCTTTAATTCTACTTGAAAATCGTGTAAACATTAAATAAACTCAATAGGCTGGTTTTGCTTCCAATAAAGATTCATTATATCTTAGTAGCTTGTACTTGTACTGTTTTATTATTACATGTATAGGATCCACTATCTGGATACCCATTATCCAGAAAGCTCAGAATTACGGAAAGCTTGTCTCCCATAGACTCCATTTTATCTAAATATTTAAAATTTTTGTCTCTGTAATAATAAAACAGTAGCTTGTACTTGATCCAAACTAAGATATAATTAATCCTTATTGGAAGCAAAATCAGCCTATTGGGTTTATTTAATGTTTACATTATTTTCTAGTAGACTTAAGGTATGACAATCCGAAGTACGGAAAGATCCATTATCCAGAAAACCCCAGGTCCTGCACATTCTAGATGTCCGTTCCCATACCTGTACAGAGATAAAGGAAGATATATTTTTTAAAAATTGGATTATTTGGATAAAATGAGGTCTATGGGAGATGGCCTTTTCATAATTCAGAGCTTTCTGGATAACTGATTTCTGAATAATGGATCCCATACCTGTACCATTGTTATATAAATGCTAGTATAGCTTATGCTCTCTTTTGGCTTGTAGCATAACATGATCCCTGACAGTCTCACAATATTTATGCATTTAGAACCTTCCACTTTGTGACTGCTACCAATTTTACAAAAATATAAAAAATATATAGTTACAGAGTTTCAAAACAAATGACACATCCATGAAGTTTAGCATCTAGCTGCCCCATAGGAAGACAGATCAATGAAAAGCAGAAAAACTGTTTTTTTTTTTGGTTTTATTTTTTAGGAACATTGGTCTTTGGCAAAGTCTTTGTCTAATTCCAGTCTGTCTTGGTGAGGCAGAACAAATCAGACCAGTTTATGAAGTGCTAAACTATTTTTAAATATAACAAAATAACAGTGCCAATAAAGTTTGCATAAATGTTTAAAACTGATCAAAAAATTATAAGTTATGTCTTAGCAGATTTTTATATCAATCAGGACTGCATTGTCGATCCCATACTGGGGAGTCATATAATATGACAAAATGCTTCAGGCCAGGTGCTGACATTATTCCTAAGCATGTTTTGTTTTAGGCGCTCTGATTGGACTGCTGTAATAACTAACAGCATTTGAGCTGAGTATTTGCATTATTGTGTCAATAAGTAGCAATGTTATGGGACAGAATAGAAAGCAAGCTGGATACTAGGGCTGATCACAGGAGCTTGTAGCATGAAGATCTATAATACACATGCACAGTACATGAGTAACCAGAACTCATTCATTTCTAACAGATCCAGCAAGCCATGAATAGTAATGTACAGAACCACACAGTGCTAATTGTAGCTCACAGACTGAGCACTGTAGAAAAAGCACACAACATAATTGTTCTGGACAAGGGTCGGGTGGTGCAGCAGGGGAACCACAGTGAGCTGATGGAACAAGGAGGACTTTATTCACATCTGGTTCACCGTCAAGTCTCAGGGTTTGAACCAGCTTCAGAAGAAAAGGATCTTACCAGGACACCCAGCACTGCAGAACCCCACAGTCTGCCTGCTGTGGATCTATGATTATAGCACAGTGACATAATAATGACTTGAAGGTTGCCTCTGCTTTATAATACACACAATGCTGTAATACCTTATAAGGATGCCCAAACAATAGCCCCTGTCAATCTTCTTCAGTTCCCATCAGTCTTAGTCAGTAAAAGTGATACTGTCAATTAATTGTATGTCTTTTTTTCCACTTACTACTTCTAACTTTGTGACTCCTACAGTCCTATGCCAGGTGAGAACCATGGATTGACTGACTTGATACAGCAGGTAACTTCAAGGCTCCCTTTGAGTATTCCCTCCACCCTGTACACTAAGTTTTACCGAAACATGGCCACGCAAACACCTGTTATCTCCATTAATCCAATGAAAGTATTCTGCAGAGTATGGGGAATTGCTCACTTTAGTTTCTAAAGGTAAGAAGATACTTTGCTTAAAGGAACAGTAACACCAAAAAAATGTAAGGGTTTTAAAGTAATGAAAATATCATGTAGTGTTGCCCTGCACTGGTGAAACTGATGTGTTTGCTTCAGAAACACTACTATAGTTCATATAAACAAGATTCTAAGTAGCAATGGCAGAAATTGAAAAACGGCTATATGGCACAGGATAGCTAATAACAGATATCACCATTAGACAGACAGAGTTTATCTGCTATCTGCTGTATAACTTGAGCTTTTTCTCCTTTGAATGACTGCCTCCATTGCTACACAGCAGCTTATTTATATAAACAATAGAAGAGTTTCTTAAGCAAACACAGCAGTTTTACCAGTGCGGGGCAACACTACATTATATTGTCCTTACTTTAAAACACTTTTATTTTTTGATGTTACTGTTCCTTTAATAATTGTTTGAGTGCTATTTAGTGCTGAAGCAATTTTACTTGTTTTGTACCCTGGTACATAACCGCAAAGAAATTCAAACAAGAAAAGGCCTATGTAAAAGATGAAGTACATGACCCTGAGAATTACTTTGTGCATTGAAGAAATACCCCTATATTTTAAGGCTAATTATAACAAACACAATGGTGTGTTGCTTGGGGCTGGATGGTTTGTTTGTAAGCCGTATCTGTTTGAAGCCAGGGGCATAACTACAGAGGAAGCAGACCCTGCAGTTGCAGGGGGAGGGGGGCAGGGAAGCGGGCCCAGTATAGCCATAATTAATGAGCAATTTCAAAATATCTTGTTAGAATAGGTCAATTTACCGATGCTTGGGTTCCTAAACTTAATTTGCTGTGGGGCCCAGTAGCACTGTTTGAAGAGTATAGCATGCAGCAAATCACTCCTCCTATGCACACTTTAGCTTTTTTATTAAATTGAAAAGAAATACTGAGTATGCAGCACATCTGCAGTGTTCATGGCGGATACAATACATGAACTAGTGAAAACTGCAGACTGGAACCTTTTCTCAGTAACAATGCTGCCATTTTACAAGCACTGTCAAGTGTAAGTATCCTACTAACATACATTTCCTCTTTTGGGTTGATTGGTCAATGGTATTGGTAAAATGTCGTAACTACTACTGTTGGTTCACATAGACATTGCAACATGTGGGATGGGCTACAGGCTAAATACTATAAACACCTACATAAAAACTTCTCCCCACCACAGAAGCTATTCAAC
>CM044431.1:176568766-176604353 GCA_024363595.1 Xenopus borealis
TTTTTCCCATGACAGTATCCCTTTAAATATTATTACTGCTGCTACGTGATTCCTGTAATTTAATGTTTATGGTTCAAAGAATTTCGGGCTGAATGGTTGGCCCCCACACATTTTCACCTCACCAAATCTTTCCCTCGTTGCTAAAAGTTTGGACACTCCTGCTGTAGGGTATTCTATCTATACCATATAGGCAGTCCTCAGAGCCCCAAGTCTAGGGCAGAATGGAGTATACTTTTTGCGTAATCGTGCTGCACCCCAAACCTGTAGCATGAAGAACATAAAAACAATGACAAATGTACACACAGTGGTATAAAGACACATCATGGAAAAAAAAGATGTATGTTTTACTGTAAATGAGTACGTCTGAGTCAGATATCCATTAGGAAGACTGGAACAACCAGAACAACAGGCAGACCACAATTAGTTATTATGAAACCTCCTCTCTGAGAATTCATTTGGCAAATGAGAAGTGCAGAACCACCACCTGCCAATTGCATAACAGGCAACTGTAATGCATATAAAATTATTGAGAACAATGAGTACATAAGCGATAATATAAACTCGTGTAAAAAAACAAAGGGTATTGATGTATCCTGTTTTCCATGGCAAATATACTTACAAACCATTAAAACATTTTAAATAATTGTAGATTGAAAAATTGCTTAGAATTATATAGTCTAATAAATTTGAAATCCCCTTAAAGTGGACCTGTCACCCAAAAAAAATATTCAAAATCACTATTTTATCACATTAGTCAAGCAAAATGAACATTAATTACACAATATAAATTGTTTTAATCTTGTTTTCTTCAGTCTGGGAATTCATAATTCTAGCAAGCAGGCAGGAGCCATTTTGTGGACACTGTTATTAAGACAAGCCTTGTATCATCTCAGAATCTTGTTTGTGCACCAGAATGGGGGACCCGATGTCTATCCCCATGTCCTGGCTACACAATTAAATGGTTAAGAGAACTGGGGGAATGTGTGGGGAGCAGTGGCATCTAGGAAGTGCTGAATGGAAAGTGAAAGTAATTATCTGCCCCGCCTCTATGCCTAAGGCATAGAGGAGTGTCAGACAATATTTGATTGACAGCTGAGATTTTTAAATGAGCTTAAAACAGCTATGAATGCTTTAATTAAAATCTGAAATTGGTTTTCATGTTTGATTTGAAAAGGACTTTTATTATACAGATTTTTGTGTCTGGGTGACAGGTCCACTTTAATAACAATAAAACAAATACGTCTTTGACTTTCTATTTATAATTGCATTTTCTCCTTTAGTATATTTATCTATCAGCTGTTCTTTTCCAACAGTTTTTGTAAACAGAAAAATAGAAAGCCTTTCAAGAACCTTACTTTGCCCCTCTACACCACAATTACAAATACTGTTGGATTCTAAAAACGTGATTCCTTTCCTGCTTATGAAATTGGAAATTCTGACAACTGTATCTGTGCAATTAATAGAGACTTGTCCAACCAGTTTGTGTTATTTCTATTGAATGCACAGCTGCTATTTCCTGTTAATGAAGTTAATGAATGAAAGATTATTTGCCAGTAACGTTTCTTCTAAAAATATGGTTTAGATTTCACATGAATCCAAACAGCAATCATTGTCCTTGAAATTAAGACTTTCTTGCCTTGGGGGCTTGAATGTTAAGAGCAAATTGCATTGAAATTTTAGTTTCCAGTAGGGAAGTCCCTTGCTTGTTTTGCCAAATTAAAAAATGCGTGTGATTTCTTCAATTGTATTTAGCAACACTAAGGGCTCTTACACACAAGCGCTGCCCTGCGTTCCGGTTTTATGTGTTCAGTCACAGGAGCGCAGGAGCAGACACTTTCAATGTTTCAATGGCGCTGTACTCACACAGACATGTAGGCGCTGAACGCAGGAAAAATGCTTGTTGTGTCTCAACCTGCGTTCTGCGCCTACATGCAACTGTGTGAGTACAGCCCCATTGAAACATTGAAAGTGTCTGCTCCTGCACTCCCCTGCGGCTGAACGCATAAAACTGGAACGCAGGGGAATGGAGCTTCAGGCGCTCGTGTGTAAGAGCCCTTACAGCTTCTAAAGAGCAGATCAAAGAGGGATGTCTGGGTTAAACCACTGACTATATGGATGGGGGTGAATGAATCACTTCTAAAGTGCAATTTATGCACGGTACTCTGCACAAAGAGGAATAGGTATCACCTGCGGAGGTGGGACTGGGAATAGATGCAGAGAGGGAGAGGAGAAAAGAAAGTGGGACAGTGCAGACAAACCCAGGACTGGACTGAGAATTAAAATAGGCCCTGGCATTTCAGGTACACAAGAGGCCCAATCAGCCCACATAGAGGCCCAAACAGCCCCCACCAGCCCACTAAACACTGACTTATATGGGACCTTATAGCAGCCCCTCTGGCATTTGCCCTAACCCACAAATGGCCAGTCCGGGCCTGGACAAACCCAATGTGCATCAATGAGAAAGCTTTGTAGTGGTTGCAAGAACAAACAGTGGAGGATAAACATCTCTTTCACAGAAGGATAATTACAACTAGAACATTTTATTAATTCAAGATACCCAATCAATCATTATTATATCCCACCTACAGATACATATACAAGAAAACAGAAATGACTGTGCAAAACAATCATGTTCCCAGTAGCAGAACATCGCACAACATGGGGAGGCCTATTTACTAATTTTCAAGGTTAAAGGGATCCTGTCATGGGAAAAAAACATTTTTCAAAATGCATCAGTTAATAGTGCTGTTCCAGAAGAATTCTGCATTGAAATCCATTTCTCAAAAGAGCAAACAGATTTTTTTTATATTTCATTTTGAAATCTGACATGGGGCTAGACATATTGTCAATTTCCCATCTGCCCCAAGTCATGTGATTTGTGCTCTGATAAACTTCAATTACTCTTTACTGCTGTACTGCAAGTTGTAGTGATATCACCCCCCCACCAGCAGCAGCCTAACAACAGAACAATGGGAAGGTAACCAGATAACAGCTGCCTGGTAGATCTAAGAACAACACTCAATAGTAAAACCCATGTCCCACTGTGTACTATTCAGTTACATTGAGAAGGAAAAACAACAGCCTGCCAGAAAGCAGTTCCCTCCTAAAATGCTGGCACAAGTCACATGACATGGGGCAGCTGGGAAATTGACAAAATGGCTAGCCCCATGTCAGATTTCAAAACTGAATATAAAAAAAATCTGTTTGCTCTTTTGAGAAATGGATTTCAGTGCAGAAGTCTACTGGAGCAGCACTATTAACTGATGTGTTTTTTGTTTTCCCATGGCAGTTTCCCAAGCTGTGCCAAAAAAAAACCCCATCAAAACTTAGACAACTTTTTTTTCTTGAACCCTAACGAAACAGAATATTTCTGTGCATGTTTTTGGGCCAAATGTCCCTTAAATGTACCCCAAGATATGCTATTGCACTTCTGAAATCTGAAAAAAACAGCTTTCTAAAAATGCAGCATGGACATGTGCTAGAGTCCTGCGCAGGTCCATTTTTTGGGACCCGTACCCGACCCATACCCACAACCTGCAATCCGCAACCCGGACCCACAACCTGCATTCTTACCCGCTTGGACCCGCGACCCGACCCGTACCCACAATCAGCAACCTGAACCTGCGACAGGAAGTGCTGTTGTAAACCGGAAGTGACCTCATTGGTAGTAGACATGCTCAGAAAAAAGGCGTAAAAATCGATATGGCGAAGATCCCCGACCCTCAACCCGCAGAACCACCTACCCGCTTCTATACCCATACCCGGAACTTCTACATGCAACCCACAGGGTCCCGTGGGATTTTGCGGGTACCCGACCCGCTGCAGGACTCTAACCTGTGCTTCATTACTTTTAAATTACCAATTAAACCGTCCAAATACACTGAGAAATAGTCCGCCCACTCCCTTCCAAGCAGTTTCCCCGTGCTTCACCTGCCTATCTACATTGGGACTGTGTGGGAGCTAAGCACTTCACCATCCACCTATGCCCGCCCTACACGTTTCAACCTCATCTTCATCAGGGGCATAAGTGATGAAAAATGCGTAGGGCGGGCTTAGGTGGACGGCGAAGTGCTTAGCTCCCACACAGTCCTGATGTAGATAGACAGGTAAAGCACGGGAAACTGCTTGGAAGGGAGGGAGCGGGCAGACTATTTCTCGGTGTATTTGGAGCGTTTTATAGGTGTGTTTCAATGAGCATATTTCATTGGTCAATTATAGTAAAAGTTAAGTTTTAACTTATAAGGCATTTTCTGTGTTACCATTTTTCAAGTTGGCTTGCTTTGCTTGTAACCAGGGCCACCATTAGAAATCATGGGGCCCCGCACAACAAAATTTTTGGGGCCCCGCCCACCCGCTCCCCTAATCCATGGCCACTCCACATCAAAGTTAAAAGACCACACAGACATCAGCGCTAAAAATGTAACCCCCCCTCCAAGGCTCCCTTATAAGTTAAAAAAAAAAATTTGGCGCCAGGGCCCCCCATAAAACGTTTTTTAAAAAATTGGTGGTCAGGGCCCCCGACAAGTTAAAAAGAAAATTGGGGCCCCATAGAATATTTTGTTTTTAAAAATTAGTGGTCAGGCCCCCTGACAAGCTAAAAAAAAAATTGGGACTCCAAAAAAATATTTTTTTTAAAAAATTGGTGCAGGGGCCTATAGAGTATTAAAATAAAAAATTGGTGGCCAAAGGATTAAAAAAACAAACCCACATTGGTGTCAGTAGAATTGAACTAGTGGCTTCAGGACTTCAGTTATAGCTGTTTTAATGAATTCGGGTATTTTCGCCGCTTCAGGACTTCAGTGTCGGCTCCTTTCGTGACTTCGGGTCTTTCCGCCTCTTCAGGACTTTGCAAATTTTCTGCACTTCCGCATTCTGCGCAGGACTTGAGGTGAGCGCTGCCGCTTGCTACTGAGCTCGTAAGGGGGGCCTGGCTCTTTGAATATAGCAGCGCTGCCGGGCCCCCCTTCAGCCCTGGGCCCGGGACACTTGTCCCCCCCTGATGGCGGGCTTGCTTGTAAATATTAGTGTCCAGTAAGTCAACACTTTCTTTTGGTCAATGAGGAGTGAGCAAGAGTTAATTGCATGCAAACTCATCAGTCAAGTATATTGGGCATATTGGTATGACTCACAAACTGATCAGGTTTGTACATTAAATTTGTCAGAATGCTGGCATAGCTTGCCTATAGCTATGTACCAGCAGAGGAATATGTTACTACATAGCCTTTTAATAAGTGATGATGACAAATACTGTACACAGTTAGGAACATATCATTGTGGAGCTGTGAACAGTGTCAATTTGTGGTGGTGGTGTTTCAACTTTTCTAGAGTGTATTTAGGATCAAGCACTCCATACATTATGTGAACCTGTCAATGTGTGTAAAATATACTGACAATTACACCTGACACCCCCAAACTAGTTTCACAATGATATGAAACCAATCTAGCCAGGGGATCCAAGCCCTTTGAGACAGATATTCTTCAACTAACTGAAAAGGAGTGGTAGGAAGCCACAGATAACAGCTATAACTACTTAACAAGAGTCGGGATGGTACAGTACAAGATCATTCATCAACTGTATATAACCCCAAGCATATTACATGCCATCACAACTTTTGCAACACCTTTTGTCACACCTCCCCAGCAAACTTTTACCACATGATGTGGTCCTGTCTACTAATAACAAGATAGTGTATCAAAATTCTCAGGATACTAGCTTAGCTTTACATCTTCCCTGAAATTCTCTCCTCCTACATGCCTCCTGGGTGTTCTAGATTATATTGTAATGCCCAAAGTTGCTAGAAATAGAGACCGCTCATTACTATTCTATGCAGTTCAGTACACGTACAGTGTGAACTTTATTAAATGACTGACCTAGTAATACAGTCCAGAATACAGGGAATCAGTCCTGTGTTGAAATGCTGAAGCTAAACATGTCACATGTTCCAAGATAACAGAGATGGTTCCCATGGTGAGATGACACCAACACAAGGTGTTTAGATTATAAGTCATTGTGAAGCAAAAGCGCAAATAGAACATATCGGCTTACACCAGGAATAAGAAGTACTCACCGAATGCTCTTTAAATATACATTAATGCAGGTATCTGTTGGCCAAGTGAAACATTTTTTCCATATTAATTAAATTTAGCCAAGAGATATGGGGTCTAACTATGCATGGAGATGGATATTAGGAGCTTTTGATTGTAATAATATATTATAGAGAACATTTACTATCCCAATATAAACAAAGAACTATGGTATAAAGGGAAAGCTCTACCTGCTCCACACACCGCTGTACATAATACAGGTTCACTGCTTGATGTTAAAAGTCAGATAAATATTATCCTCCCTTGAGTCAGCAACTGTTGCCTTTCAAACAGGTTTGGATAAAGACATTCAATTAGAGACACTGAAAGTTCAAGTAAGCTCCTGTAAGGGGAAAAACATCTGTTCCTTTAGGGCAGAGGCACACAAGGAGATTTGTTGCCTTCATACAACAAATCTCCAGAAAATGCCTTCCCTTTTACTAACCTGTGTATTGCCCTATATAAACACTCTACATGCAGAAAATGCATGGAAAATGTCTTTTCACTACATTTGTAGTCATTATGTTGGATCACAAAATCAGCAAGGCAAGCACAATTTCAGTGTAAACCAAACAGGGAAACAGGCAGGGCAGATACTTGGCAAACAGGAGCACTGTATAAAAACACAAACAAGCTATCAAATCTAGGCAGAATGTAGGCTGTGACACACAAAGGGTAAACAGGCATGGAAAATGTTAAGTCCAAACAAGATACCAGAGGGGTTAACAGTCTCATATACAAACATATGGCCAGGGCTGCATACAAGCAGCATCAGACAGGTTAAGGGTCAGAGTAAGAAGCAACAGCCACCATATTGCCTCACCAGCTCAATTATGCATGCCAGACATTGCAAAACATTTCCATACTAAATAATCTGTATTCTCCAGTGGTCAAGTTGTTTTGTCCGCATTTAAGAAATTACATATATTTTCAAAGGTTGCAAGTGAGGTTGCCAACTGGCCAGTATTTTAGTACCAATGGCAACTGATGCCAGTGTTATTAAAAAGAACAGAAATATGAAGTCAGGTATCTTTTGCTTCCCTACTCCTTGTTCTTGTCTGAAAAGGTTCTAAATAAATTCTAAATGCATGCCTGCCTTACTTCTCTCCTTTACTATATGCTAGGGCAGTGATCCCCAACCAGTAGCTCACGAGCAACATGTTGCTCTCCAACCCCTTGGATTTTGCTCCCAGTGGCCTCAAAGCAGGATCTTATTTTTGAATTACTGGCTTAGAGGCAAGTTTTGGTTGTATAAAAAACAGATGTCCTGCCAAACATTCTCTCCTGTAGGCTGCCAGTCCATATAGGGGTAACCAAAAAGCCAAGCAGAGCTCTTATTTGACATCCACATGGACTTTTTCATGCTTGTGTTGCTCTCCAACTCTTTTTTTTATTTAAATGTGGCTCACAAGCAAAAAAGGTTGGGGACCCCTGTGCTAGGGTCTCAACTATTGGTGCCCACTGCAGGATAAAATGGGATCCGAAATAAAGAAAGAGGTGCTATTGCACACCAGGCAGCCAGCAGGTTGCTAGTTAAGACTCAATTTTATATCATCCATCTAATAAAACATATTGACTGACACCTTTCATCTGCTTGGCACATAATCATAGGCACAAACATAAAACTTATTACAGGTATGGGACCTGCTATCCAGAATGCTCAAGACCTGGGGGTTATGGATCTTTCTGTATTTTGGATCTTAATACCATGTCTATTTAATTCATGTAAATATTAATTAAATCCAACAGACTGGTTTTGCTACGATTAAAGGTCAATTCTATCCTACTTTTGATCAAGTACAAGCTAATGTTTTAGTATTACAGAGAAAAAGGACATTGTTTTAAAAAATTTTATATGGTGAAAATGGTGTCTTTGGGAGGCCTTTCTGTAATTCTGAGCTGTCTGGATAATTGGTTTCTGGATAACGAATCCCATACCTGTACTGCATATAAGGGCCCTTACACACGGGCGTTTTTACCTGCGCTCCCCTGCGTTCCGTTTTTGCTGTGTTCAGCCGCAGGGGAGCGCAGGTATAGACGCACTCAAATTTTCAATGGTGCTGTACTCACACAAACGCATGTAGTCGCCAAACGCAGGAAAAATGCAGCATGTTGCGTCTGAACCTGCGATCGGCATTTACACGCGTCTCGTGGGTACAACCTCATTGAAAAGAATGAGATGCGTCTAGACCTGCGCTCCCCTGTGGCTGAACGCAGCCAAACGCAACGCAGGGGAGCGCAGGTCCAAAACGCTCGTGTGTACGGGCCCTTAGAGTGATGGGACTAGGTAAATTGTTAAATCTGCGCTAATACGGGCAATGAATTTACTGCACAATCCATTCTATTAACTGTAGTCTCTGCTCTATTTCTATCACCTTGCAACTCCAAATCAAGAAAGGAAATCTTATTAACCCCAAATTAACTAGTAAACTTTGAACTAGTAAACTATCAAACTACTACCACTATTGGTGGTCTTCCTCCAATACAGTGCTTTTTGGATAAGGGGTTTCTGCATAACAGATACCATACCTGTATACGTGACCCATAGTTTTTAACAATATTGCTGACTTTTCATGATCTAACTTGGTATCATAGCATGCTTCTTATCATGCCTTTGGTTTCTCTCTTCCCTACAAGCTGTATATGCTGAAGGAGAAGTGTAAGTGGAAAATATCTGTATCTTGCCACACCTTTTAGCCTGGTGAACAGAGTCCAACACAGAATGCCACATGAAATTCAGTCTGTGAACAAACCGGACCGACTGCCTTGCAACGTAATGAACATGTCTCCCCTCCCATTTCAGGATGCCCCACAGATTGATTATGAACAGGCACTGCTTATGCATTATTTAAGCATATTACATTTTCTTAGTTTTACTTAGTTTAGCAAGAAGAAAAGGAGTCCATACCAGTACTTTCTAGCTAGCTCAATGAGAAGTGCATGACTTTATCAGTGTCCTTCCCTTTAGCACATGATTACTTGCTTTGTTTGTGTTATACACAGCTGATTTTGTAGCTAACAGGAAAAGAAACTTTTTTTGTGGTGAAATGCTTGTGGAAGAAATATCAAGGAAGTGGGGTGCATCGGACAAGTGTGGAATGCATGCTCAGAATAGCTAATAACTGGATATTATTCAATAACCTACCAATATGTGGCAGTTGCTGCCTTTTCTGGGGAGGATAAAGTTGGCTATATGCTGATCTCTAAACACTATTTCTGTTCCATAACAAATGAATTGGTCATTCAAACTCAGGACCACACCTACATTGGTTCAGAAACACTGGGTATGCGCAATGGATAAAATAGTTTTTGAAATTTCCCATGCATCAATCCCGTCCAATTTCACAAATAAAAGGGACAGGACGGGGGCTGCCAAACTTAAGCAGGCCTAGGGGTGCCCACTATATAAATCCGGTCCTGACAGTATGTAACTATTAACCTGATCTCACAGATATGTTTGGTTCAAAACTGCCTGATATTTGTCTGCATGTTTGACATAGACATATTTTACAGACATTTGGAGATTCATTAGCTACATGAAGCTACAGGGTGTCTTCAATTTTAACACATATAGAGGATAACTGCTATCAGTCCAGGCTACAGTTATTTTCCATAAAGTAATTGGATTTCCTTACATCTTTCTGGCCCGTTATCTAGTAGTACCTTTTGTGGGACTAGCTATGGAGGCATCACAGTGTTTTGCCAAATAAGATAAGCTTGCTTTTTAAAATTCTTCAGAAGTCAGAACTTTAATTCCCTGCCTCAGAAGCCATTACTTCACTCCACAACAGCTGGTGGTAAAGGGAATTGTTGTAATATCATTGTTGAGACAGGGCCATTGCAGGCAGCTATTGTAGTCAGACATTTTAGCCTTAATGTCAGTCAAGTCTAACAGCCATCATGTGGCCCCTAGACATGTGGAAGAACAGATGGTGTTTTGACACACAACATGGAAATTCTTTGGCAGGGCATATACAGAGAATAGCCAGTCAGGATACTGGCAAATACCAGAGGGGCTGCTGTAAGATGCCATAGACAGTGACTTGAGTCTGTGGGCCTGTGTGTACTAGAAATGACTGGACCTATTTTGAAGCTACTCTTTGGAAGCTTATGCTTTATTTGCTCACACTCGGTGCAGGAGGGTCTCATATCCTTTATGTATTGAATCTGTGAACTATGTTGTGTGCTTTTATAAACAGTAATTAACCTTTACTTTCACAATGTGGATGTGCTGATGCAAATGATTAGACTTACAATATTTCACATGGAAGTAGCAAGTATACAACTAGAGCAGGGTTGCCAGGTTGGTGGTTTTCTAGCTGAATTGGTCTCGTTTTAAAAATTAGTGTGGGTAGGGTTGCCACCTGGCCGGTATTTTTGATGGTCGATCCCAATGTTATTAATAGGAAAAAAAGATAAATATATAGGAAATCCTAGTTGCAGGAAGGTGGACTTTTCACAAGGTGGAAACCCTAGTTGCAGGTTTTAAAAGTCCAAACCAATGTGCAGATTTTTGTGTGTGTGTGTGTGTGTGTAAATAAATATAGAAATCTGTCCCAACTTACAGGGAAAGTGTAAAAAAGTCCTCTTTTTAATGTAGGAAAATTCAAGACACTTAATTAAATTGCTAACCTTATGGATTTACTTTATTACAATTATTTTCAGTGTACCAATTGGGCTGTTTTGGGGGTACTTTTAAAATTGTTTTTAGCTACTTTTTTTCATTGCCTTTGGCTGGTTTTGAAATGAAAACCTGGCAACCCTGAACCAGAGTTGTAAGGTGCTGCTGACAGCTTAGACCAAGCAGCCTCGCTTTACGGACATAGCAGTCGCACATCACCGACACCAGGAAGCTGTCATCCCCACGGCCATTAAAAAAAGTCTGAGGTTAATTCCTTGCAAACAGGCCGGCCCTCACAGCAAATAAATGTAAATGACACGGGATTAAGGGTGTTGATCATGGAAAGAGAATGTTTCTCAATTCGGCGCCAAGATACATAATCACAAAGCTATGCTGAGCCCTTAGTCACCACATAACGTCACAGTGACAGGTGAGCAACAGGTTCAACAAGCACGTGATGCGCCGCTATTGAGCTCTTCTTGCGCAGCCCCTACTTCCGGCCCTTTCCGGTCATGGGCGGGCGTGGGGCGGAGAATTGGAGGCGACGCCATTGTAAGGTGCTGAGGAGTGAGCGGTGAGGGGGTGAAGGGTAGTGACGCTACCTATAGAGTGACAGGATAAAGCCGGAGAGCCAGAGCCCTTTCCCCCGGGGTTAGCTGACCATGGCCGTCGATACGACAAAGTTTATGCAGTTGTCGCTCACTCAGCTGAACGAGTTGCTGGAAGACGAGGAGAAGCTGGGGAAGATGGTGCAGGAGATGGATGAGGTGGGTGGCGGTAGCGCGACAATAGCACATATAAAACCTGGAATGCCGGACGCTTACTGGTGGCGCTTTGTTGTTCTTACCCTGTGTGAGTCAGGGACGTCGGGCTTACACGGCACGTTATTATAAAACACGTAAATCCTTTTACGGGTAGAGCGGCGAGTCCCACGTTAATCCGCCCAGCTGCTGTTGGGCTCCGGCCTGTACAATGCTCGATTATATGTTGTGGAGCTGGAGCCCAGGCAGGACGTATAGGGCCACGGCGGCAGCGCAATACAATCGCTTCATTGTTTCACGGAAGTGCTTTTCAGCCCGAGGCCTTCCAGCTGCTGCTGCTGTTCAACTACACCTCCCCTAGTACTAGTGTTACCGGCTTGTTGTTAAGGAGCAAGAGGCATTGCGGCACCTCAGCTTTACAGGCACTTTCGTTTCTCTGCTGGGTCTGTCTGGCTTGTGGAATGTAGTTGTTCTCCTGCTATGTCTACTGTCACTCACTACCTGTGTCTGCTGCACCTACTTCCTGCTTGACATGACATCATGTGACGCTGGGGTCTGTCTGTGTTTCCTGATGATGAGCCTGACAACTTTACCCACTGAAATCCGCTCTGGCTATTGAGACTCTGGTGTGTGTGTGTGTGTATATACTGTCTGTAGCCCTTTATACAAACTCATCCTTTATTTGTCCCAGCCTGAAATTAAATTCAGTGACCACAGATACACGACATGTTTCAGGCATAACATGCCCTTTCTCAAGTGAGAAAGGGCATGTTATGCCCGAAACATGTCGTGTATCTGTAGTCACTGAATAAAGCATCTTCACAGCAGATTTGCTGCTTGAGTGCTCTCCTCATTTATTGATTGAAGACTACTTCTGATGATGTAATTTCTGGTTTACAATGACCGCTCTGCTCCTTTTTGTTTCTGGTCATGCCTACATCCAATGATGTCACTTCCAGTTTACAATGACAGCACTTCCTGATTTTTTAAGGCCAGCGGGTCGCCGATCGGGTTGTGGATAAGGTATTTGCGGGTTGGGTCGGGTTGCGGGTCCAAGCGGGAAAGAAAAATGGGTTCCGAAAAATGGGCCTGCGCAGGACTCTGAAATGAGCGGTTTAAAGTCTTTGTTTAGGGCTTTTATTTTTTTTTAATACAAAATCATTCTTTCTTTTTGAAAAATTTACCATATCTGTATTTCTGGTGAACAATCTAAAAACAGCTGAACTGAAAATAGGGGATAAGTGAACATGCCCTTTAAAGGAAAACTATACCCTAAAATGAATACTTGAGAAACGGTTTATTTCAAATGAAGTGGCATATTAAAGAATATTATCAAACTGGTATATAGGTTTAAGTAAATCTTTCCCTTTTACATCTTTTGTCTTGAACCACCATTTCATGATGGTCTGTGTGCTGCCTCAGAGATCACCTGACCAGAAATATTTCAACTCTAACTGTAACAGGAAGAAGTGTGGAAGCAAAAGACACAACTCTGTCTGTTAATTGGCTCGTGTGACCTAACTTTATAGTTTGTTTGGTATGTTTGTGTGCACCGTGAATCGTAGGATCCCATGGGGCGGCCCTTGTTTTTTAAAATGTCGTTTTTCTGTTTGATTACCCAATGGCACTTGCTACTAAAAAAAGTATATTATGAAAATGGCTTATTTACACAAAGCAGGGTTTTACATATGAGTTGTTTTAAGCAATATCTTTTTATAGAGACCTACATTGTGTGAGGGGTATCATTTTCCTTTCAGTAAGTGACTAAGCATTTGAATACGTAATGTTACCTCTTTTCACAGTGGTGAATGGAAATTCAAAGCTGATGTCATTTTGGAAGTCTTCTAGCCTCTCACCACAGTGTGTATGTGGTATAGTTTGTGTCTTCCCAACATGACATTTAGGGAATATAACCCAGGCCTGTGTCTTTCCTATAGTAATTATGGTGGCTTGTGACATTGACCAACAAGCCAATCTTTAACATTTTTAGCCAGCAGTCACACACAAGCATATGGGAAATTATTTTTTTTCCCAGATACAATGAACCTATAGATCATCTAGTGTCATAACTTTATGGTTCAACAGCCAACATCCTGCAGAAATGTGTAATGTTGCCATAGGCACTGTAAATTCTATTCTCTTGTTGATGAAATTCTATTTTACTCCATAGCTGTAATCACCCGTGTCATTATACTTTGTCAGTTTACATGGCAGTAAGCAAGGGTTTGTGGTTATTAAAGGGGATTAGTCTCAATTATATAGTTAATTATATGGACTATTGTGGCTGTCCAATCAGTCTGAGACAATAGCAGGTTGAGCAGGCAACAGCATAATAGAAACCATGTCAAGGAAAGCAATTCTAAAATTGTTATTATAGAAACTGTAACAACTGTTTTCTTATTTTTAAAAGACAGTCCAGTTGAAAGATTGTAGAGGTTGTTCCATTCAGGAGGAGTACAGTGTTGAATGACCATAAGGTACTGCAGTGTTTATTTACCTACTGTTACTAGAGAGGTTTAAGAAAGGACAGAGAAGGCTGGGAATATTCTCTTTAGAAAGAAAGGAAAATGGTATTTGCTAAACACTGCTTATTATAAAGGTACAGTACTTTTCAATGTGTGTGGGTGCGAATAAGAAATGCGTTACATTGCACTGAATTTATTTGCTTGATTATTGCAAAGCGTTGTTGTCAGTGGCAGTATTAAAGGAGAAGCAAATCACAGGGTGATATCTAATATAAGTAATTCTAAAACAACTGGACTTACTGAGTAACCATTGATTTTTAGTAATCACGGGGTGATTTTGTCAGGCACCCCAGTGATTCTAGTCACTTACCTGCTTCTTCAAAATAAATGCATCTGTGCCTTTTTTTTTGTTCTCCTGGGTGTCTCCTGTGCAAAGTCGATTCAGGCATGTTATGTATTATGTATGTGCTCATCCAAGCTTGAGGGGCAATGTCTGGCACACGGGAAAATATGTTGTGTTAGTGTTAAGCAGGCAGTACCTTGGGGTAGTGCATTTCATCCTTAAAAACCTACAAGCTCAGGGGTATCAGGAGAGTGACTAGAATCACTAGGGTTGCCTGACACACTTGCAAGCCCAGTGATTTTACCATTCCCTCTCCTTTAAAGGAGAACTTCCCCCCCCCCCCCCCCCCCCCCCCCCCCCCAGGATATAACTGCCCTCAATCTGCCTACTTTACCTCCCTGCAGTGTAACTGGCAAACTGTGGGTTCTGGCAAATGCCATAGGGGCTGCTGTAAGGTGCCATAGAATGTCAGTATTTAGTGGGCTTCTGTGGGGGCTGTTTGGGCCTCTGTGTATCTGAAATGCCAGGGTCTATTTTAATTCTCAGCCCTGTATTACCTATATTTGTGCTCCTATTGGGAATCCTGAGCACAAGAAGCAGTGCAGAGGGGTCCCTGCAGGCACATTTGAAGCAAATTCCTGATTAGACCCAAATGTGCATGCACCTTCAGGCTCTGTGTTGGAGTACAGACCCAAAAAGGATACGAATGGACTGAAGGTGGTGCAGAGTGAGCCCACTGCGATCCTCTGCTTTTTGCTTGGATTCCCAATAGGAGTGCTTATATATGTATGTATATAGGTTTAGTTCTCCTTTAAAGCTGGACATTTATCATTCATGATTTGGACTCTGTAAGCAGGTTAAGGTTGGCCACTAACTACCATTCACATCCCTTTGTGCAACTTCACATTTTAGTGAATTAGATGGTCACTGGTGAAAATTCAGCAGGCGAATTGCGTTGAATGCTTCACTAGCGCGTTTTCGCACTTTAGTGAATTAGCCCCCATGAACCTACTGTTTATGGTATACTTTAATCTTTTCATCTCTTATTTTGTGAAAGTTAATATGATTATATTTTGTTATTGGGTATTGGTCTGTTAATTCCTGGGCATAAAACATTGCTAATCTATTTTTTTTTTTTTTTTTTTAACTCTGCCTTGACAGACTCAGAATGTTCAGTTGAGCAAAGAAATGACACTTGCTGGAAATCGAAGCCTTGCAGAGGAGAACCTGCTATTGCAACCAGATCTTGAAAACTTAAAAGCTACCATCACACAAAAATACCAGGAGCTACAAAGTCTCCTAGAATCCCACCAGTTGAAGAAAACAAAACTCGGTGAATACATCGTTTTTATAAACTATATTTGATCAGGCATTGAGTCTAATGACACATGGAGTCTTTATTAGTCAGCACAATTAATCTCTGTTGGCTTAAAAACATCTGTCACTGATACTGTATGGCATTTATCGCCAAGACAATGAGAGATTTACCAAAAACCATTCTATCAGGCAGTTCCCATTGAAGTTAGTGTGAGATGGCAGAGATAAACTCCCTGTATGGCAATGCCTGATACATTTTAAAAATGTATAAATGGTGTGTATTGTATATTTATAGGGGTTTGTTTTTTTTAAACTCCGCTACAATATTCATGCCACTCAACTTCATCTATGCTTACTGCAATGTGTATTCAGTAATAAGAACATTAATGTGGTACTTCCAGATTTTCATTGAATTCCCATTTGGGGGATGCATATTGTACCCATCATGTCATTGGAATGCACTAACTTGGTCATTCGTTGTTGGAAGGAGTAGTTCACCTTTACCTTTTTATATTTTATTCCTTATAGTTTCATTGTTTGTCTTCCTCTTTCTAGCTTTCAAGTGTCACTATCACTGTCTCCACAGAAAAGCAACTATTGCTCACTAAGGCTACAGTTGTGATGTATTGTTACATTTTATTACTTCTCTTTCTCTTTAGGTCCTGTCCTGTTCATATTGTGGTCTCTCATTCAAGCTAGGGTAAATTGGAACCTAGACTCCATATAACTGCTGTAGTGATGTGCGGGTTGGGATTTCCCTGACCCACGCCTGCCCGAGCCCGACTTCTGGGCTCCCTTTAATAGACCCGCCCAACGGATGACATCACAAAAGGGGTGGGACGAGCAGTCACAAAGTCTATAAAAGACCTGGAAGCCGTCATTGGATGGTGTCCACTCACCACCCTGCAAAGGGGAATGCAAGGTTGGGCTGAACCTATGGGTATCAGGCCAGCCCGCACATCACTAAACTGCTGCACAAAAACATAAATCATTTAGCACAGTAAAATAAATTAAAGACCAATTTGTCAGAATGTCACAGTCCATGTTATGCTAGAAGAAAGGTGAACTACCTCTTTAATATCTCAATTGTTTGTCGTTTTACCCTGAGGAGACCTAGTTGTGAGATGATGTGAAATTATTTGGGAATAGTGAAGGAGGAATATAATTAATTGCAGTATTATTATTTGGCTGTAATCCTGTTTTTTCCCAGAGTGCATCTATAATCTCTCTAGGACATTTGTATTGAAAAAAAAAAAGTTCTGATGTTACATTTGATCCTTAAAAAGCAACTTAGTTTGTCTGGACTCCACATTGGGGACAATAGGGAACGTGTGTCCTCTTCTGACATCTGTTGTGCATCTGCTTTGGTCTCTCTCTCATGAGGCTGATGGCCTGCTTCTTCTTTTATGCATTGTTAGATTTCACAGAAATCCCTCCAAATAATGTCAATAATGGAAACCGTCTGATCCAAGAGGCACGTGAACTAGGAGTATTGGGCAGCTCCCAATACACTCAAGGGGAGGTGGCAGTTGTGGTTTTGGGCACTTCTTTGGTAACTGAAATACCCAGTCTGTGAAAAACTCTTCATGGGTTATAGCATTCAATGAAACATTATAAGGATAATGATCTTAATTACGGCATGTCTGGAAGTTTACCACAAATTGCCTCCAATTGTAACTGTGAGGCCCTAAACTTGTTGCCTTAAGCTCCCCATAGACGCAACGATCTTTCCCTGCCGAACGACTGATCTTAGGGAAGTCCGACCAATCTGTCAAATTATCGTGCGGTTAGTGGGATACCAAGGATCGTTCATCTTACGATTTTTCGTCCGACATCGGTCTGATGATTGATCGGCCAGGTTAGAAAATCTTTATCGGTTCCCACGCAATCTACCTATGTTTGCAGGGCAAAGCAGGCTGTGATCCTTCAGTTTTGCTGGCAATATCGCCTGAAATGGTCTTTTTAGTTGATGGACACATCAGGCATTTAAACGATCGTTTTGAGACAATCGTGGTCTCACGATAACAATTGGATCTTTCAAAAATCTTTACGTCTATGGCCAGCTTAACAATGAAAAGAGGAACAGATTTAATAGAGGTATTGGTGTTTTGTTACTGTATTTCATCTCTGCTATTCTGAAGTTAAGTTGAGAGGATCCAATTTGGAGTCCAGCCCTAAATCCCACTGTTTGCATTTGTCTGGCTTCAGATGTTTTAAATTTGATGCCATATTCAGTCCGGCCATCACAACAAGTTTTTATGAACGAATGTTGTTCCAGCCACCCTCCTATAGTTACAGTATACAATATGCCATCTACTATGCCTCTCAGAAGGGACCAGCTTTGAAGATTGGCAGCCTATAATTGTGTGGTATTTGGAAGAAGTACATTTTTTTTTCTTCTATATAAAATATTTGTTTACAAAACGAAAACATGAAATTGAAATAAATAAAACTTTACAATGTATTCTCTTCACAGATAAGCAGTCTGTCAATTCATCCCTGGAAACCCTTTTAGCTCTTCTTCAGGCTGAAGGTGCTAAAATAGAAGAAGAGACAGAGGTAAGAATAAAAAAGGGACAGAAAATTTTTTTTGTATTGCCTCAAAGTGATCACCTGAGTGAGTCTATCTTGTCTCTGCCGGTATTCCGGGGTTGGTGTGTATGAAGCTGAGAATTCTGTACTACTGAGCGATTCCTCCTGTTGGATTTAAGTTCAGCACAAAGCCTGTATTTTTTATGCAATGGAAATATGCAAATATGATAAGCTTTAACCAATTAGCTATAGTATGCAAAATACTGCAGCTACCTTAGATACTAAAATATATAACTTTTTTTTTATATTAAATGAGACCTTTGTTGATTTAGTAATACTGTACAAGCAATGAACCTTGTACCCTTTTTTGTTGAACTCCGACATCAGAGTGTGACATGTATAAGTTTCAAACCCTGTGTGGAACTGTGAAGAGATGCTATCACTGCATGACATTCTTGATGGTTTCCCACAAATAAATGATATCCCACATACACTTTTACTAGTAAGTCTACCCCCAAGCCAATATCATCTCCAAAATGTTTTCTCCCAAAACAAGCATCTCCTGCAAAAAAACAGCTTGTAATGATCGATTCTAAAATAAACTCTACTTTTACAGAAGCCTCGGTACAGATCACCTTGTGCTCTGGTTACTCACTGGACTTATACAGTTCAAGCTAACTTGAATTGGTGTAAACAAGAACTATTATGAAAATGAAAATATTACAGGTATTGGATCCGTTATCCAGAAACCCATTGTCCAGAAAGCTCTGAATTATGGAATGGTCATCTCCCATACACTCCATTTTATCCAAATAATCCAAGTTTTTGAAAGTGATTTCCTTTTGCAATGCATATTATACTTTATGCTGCTGAACATGAAACTACAGGTGTGTTGAGTGGGAAAATAAGTTTGGCAGTAGTGGATTTATTATGGAACAAAAATATTTACTTCCATAATCTACATATAGTTAATTAGGTTGTTCACCTTTAAATTAATTTTAGTATGATGTAGAGTGATGCTCTGGGACAACTTGCTATTGGCTTTCATTTTATAAAATTAATTATAGTTATTGAGTTATTTGGCTTTTTAGTCAACAGCTCTTCGGTTTGCAATTTAGTTGCTTAGGGTCCAAAGTACCATTGCAACCATGCATAGATTTGAATAAGAGACATGAACATGAATATGAGAGGTCTGAATAGATAGAGGAGTTATAAAAAATAGCAATAACAATAATTTTGTAGCCTTATAGAGTATTTATTTGAGTTTAGATGGGGTCAGTGACCCCCATTTGAAAGCTTGAAAGAGTCAGAAAGAAGCAAATAATTTCAAAACTATAAATAAAAAATGAAGGCCAATGGAAAAGTTGCTTAGAAGTGGCCATTAAATAACCACCCTTTACCAACTAATACAAGAGATCTACCATGTTCCCTACTATACCTGTGCTACCAGAATACTTGTTGCTTATACTTCCAGAACTGGCTTAGGCTATGGGCGCACACATGGTTTTTTAAAAAACAGACCTCTGCTCAGCGGTTTCAAGTGTAGGCACGGCACTTCTGCTGGTGTATTTATGCAGTGCTCAACCTTTTTAAAAACCGTATGTGTGCCCATAGCCTTCTATTTAAGTTTTATCAATCTTTTTGTTTTATGCATCAATATTTGGAATTTTTAGCCTTCAGGACTTCTCATAAACCAGACCAAACAATTACGGGTTACCGATGTCAAATACTATAGGAGGCTGTGGACACTTTTCACATTACTCTTAATCAAATCCACTTTCCTGGAAGCACAAACATGCTTTTTAGGAATATAGTTGCCTTTTTGAGTGATGTGTTTCTGTGATAGAAAGCAGGTCTGTTGTCCTCTTTAACAAGAACTTGTCTGTACTGATAAATAGACACATAGCGCAATTATGGAGAAATGTCCATTTGCATTCTGATATACATGTTACACCTTGTTTTTTTTACAGAATATGGCTGAGAGCTTTCTTGATGGAGGCATCCAGCTGGAAAACTTCACTGACGAGTATTTGAACAAGCGCAAATTGGCTCATCTGCGACGTGTAAAAATTGAAAAACTTCAGGAGATGGTAATGAAGGGGCAAAGGCTTCCCCAAGTATCTGTGCTGCCACAAACGCGCCCATTGGAATCAAACCAAGCAGCTCAAGCTCCCTATCCAGCAAACATTGCCATAGCTCCATCTGTTACACCCAGAAGACCAGTGCCACCACCACCCCAAGCACCTAGCCAACCTGGACTATATCCAATGCCATATGCTATGGGGGCTCAGCCAGCCCCAGGGCTCCCTTATGCAGCATCTCCGTGCCCACCGCTTCCTTCTCGCCATGGGTATCAGCCTTCAAATCCGATGCCTCAGCCTGGTTATCCAGCTCCCTTCACACAACAGTATCCCCCTGCTCTCCCTCAAAGACCTCCTCGCCTGCCTCCTATGCCAGGCTTCATTACACAGTGAAATGGAACGTGGGCCTCACTGGAAGATTGGTGCTCTCCGTTTCACGCCTTTTCTTTTACTCTTACTCTTACCTGGACGTGTAGAAAAGTTGCTCATATTGTTATGTGCAGCTGGTACCACAAAACACTTTCCTGTACTTTTTTTCCCCCTTTAAAACCTATTTAGAGCACTTGGCGGATAAACAAATCCTTTTGTAGGGGTATTATGGGAGATTCTGCATTAGTCCAGTTAGTCAGCGAGGCAAGTAGCTGCAATTACAAGATTATTTCCTTCGTGTGGACTTTTGCACCTCCATGTTGTTAGTTATCTGTGCTGAACTGCCTGTTGCACTGCAGCCATTGATAACATTTAAATCCGTCGCCAGGGCAGGAGATTTGAGAACAAAAGTGCATTGGTGCATTGCCATCCATCTCAGGTGTTTCTTTAGCAAATGGACTTCCCCCGTGAGGTCTAAGAAATGCACTCTTTGTTTTCTATTGGTTCTTCTTACACAATGGTGTCTAAAATACGACGATCCAAAAATATCTGGCAGTAATGTTCCTTTCTAAAGGTCATTAACAGGATTATTCAGGGATAGACGTGTCAGAAATAAGGAATTTGCAATTTGTGTGTGTGTGAAAGTGTTGTATACTTCTGCACATGGCTTCACTGTGCCTTACACTGACTTATTCCTGAAGCAACAAATGCATATCCCATGAAAGTGCCCATTATTTTGCTATTTCTACTGCAAGTCAGGGCTCCCGTTTCATCCAGACCTTTTTCTTTTACTGAACCCGCACCATCCTAGTTTATTCGGTGAGTACATTTCTTTCAAAGGGTTTTGGAAAATACTATATAAGACTTCATATTTTTTTCTTTTTAACTTTGAAAGCGTATTTAGAAAAGAAATAAAACTAACCAACGCCTGTACCTAAATGGTAAATACAACAGTTTTTTTTTTTTTATATATATTATTAGCTGGTTCATGCCACACACTGAGATTAAAGTGCCAGATTGAAGTTTGGGAGAGGTGAGTTCCAGGTGAGTTAAAGCCATATTTGTGAATTCCGTCAGCCTGAATCCACATCACTACTTGGGTTATGGCATGAGCAGCAAGAAAGGCAGTTTGTTTGTATCAAGGGGTGTGTTATTGCTCTACTCGTGCACTTTAGTGTAGAATTGCAAAGGGAAAACATTTGTCTTCATTAAATGTAAACTACATTTTTATATTTTAAAAGCAATTGTATTCATACAGGGCATTTTTTTTACTCTTACCACATCATGCAATTGTGAAGAAACTCTGTTGGTTGCTTTTTAAGTATATATACATGTTCATTGAACATTCTTTTTTTCTTGAATACGTTTTTCCCATAATGCTGCCTTTTTTTTTTTTTAAGCATTGTCCGATATCCTTAGCATTGTGGGTGGTGTATATGCAACTGACGTTTTCCAGGCATTTTATATCCATTAACATTTAGATTCTTAATTTCATGGAAACCCGTCGGATTAGAGAGCACCGTTAGCGCAGTGCGGCAATGATGTACTCCTAGAAACAGTCTGTATATTTTTAAAGAAACATATTTTCCCACTTAGTGACCTTAAAAAAAAAAAACCCCAGTTTACTCCCATTTATGCATTTACTGAACACCAAAAATGTGTGGTGCCCTAACAGAGAATCCCAGAGCCCGTTCTCTCAGGCATTGCTCCATGCAGACACTACACTGTCAATAGCAAGTGTTCATACTGTACAATTACTGTAAAGATGCCATTTGTGTTGTATAGCAAAATAAAATGCAGTTGTACATTTGCCCAGTTTTTCTTCAATAAATCTTGAAAACGGTTTTGCATTATCCATAGAATATTGTGTAAACTTACTTGAATAGAAAATTCCCCAGCCACAATTACAGTGGGTACAACGCTGATTGTAGTCAAAATCTCTAAATCCAGAGATGGAAGCGAATATATGATGCCAGGATCGATACAATCCAGAAAACGCCAGCTCCCAAGTATTCTGGGTAACGGATCTTTCCTTAATTTGGATCTTCATACACGTTCATCTTTGAGTTGACTTTCAGTATGATATTCTGAGACACTTTTTTTTCAATTGTTTTTTTATTTGTGGGTTTTTTTTAGCTTTTTATTCAGCAGCTCTCCAGTTTGCAGTGTAGGCAGTCTGGTTGTATCGTTGCTTAGAATTGGCCGTTCTATAACATACTAAAAGTGAACTTACAGGTGATCCACCCCATGTAACCATTAACTCCAATAGGCTGGGTTTGCTCCCAATAAGGATTCATTATAAATTTTGTTTGAATCAAGTACAAGCTACTGTTGTATTACAGAGAAAAATCATTTTACAAAAATTGTTTAAAATGGAGTCTATGGGAGATGAGCTTTCTATAATTGAGTTTTCTGGATAGAACAGATCTTTACCTAGCAATATAGTTCACTGTCCTAGGGTACATTTCACACAGCCTATTCTTCCTGTTTCCTATGTGTGAATGGCTGAACTGCATTCCCAGTAAATCAGGGGTGTCCTGCAATGAATTAGAATATTTCTGCTGTTTTGTACCTGGATCAGTGGAGTGTGGTCTGGCTTTCAGGTTCCTGATGGCTGGCTAAGAAATCACCCTGTACTGAATTTACTCATTTACTTTTATACAAATGATGGTCACACTGATTCTATTGATGGTGGGACTGCAGTGCATTCTGCTGCATTACGTAGACATCATCTAAAGGAATGAGATATCTGAAGTATAAAGAAAATAAGCTGAAGGATGTGTGTGCAATTAAGAGCACTAAAGCTAGGTAGTACTTTGCTTTTAGGTGGGATCTTCTATCTCAGGGGTCCCCAACTTTGTTTTGCTTGTGAGCCACATTTAAATGTAAAAAAGAGTTGGAGAGCAACACAAGCATGAAAAAGTCCATGTGGATGTCAAATAAGAGCTCTGATTGGCTTTTTGGTAACCTCTATATGGACTGGCAGCCTACAGGAGAGAATGTTTGGCAGGACATCTGTTTTTTATGCAACCAAAACTTGCCTCTAAGCCAGTAATTCAAAAATAAGCTCCTGCTTTGAGGCCACTGGGAGCAACATCCAAGGGGTTGGAGAGCAACATGTTGCTCACGAGATACTGGTTGTGTGCCAATGAGATCTAGTAAATAGAACAGTGATCCCATCTCTGCACCAAGTAAATTATAAAGGCCCTGGTATCACTTAGCTCATTTATCCCACAAGTGGCAGTAGTATGTGTATTAGGGTATCTGTGCGGAGGTGAATTGAACTTCAATGCTGGTCCTCTCCTTTACCAAGACAAAGTTTAGCTTACACATACAGTCATGTGAAAGTTTGGGAACCTCTCTTAATTCCTTGGAGTTTTGTTTATCATTGGCTAAGCTTTCAAAGTAGAAACTTCCTTTTAATCTATAACATGCCTTATGGCCTTGCTTTGCAAATGTAACAGCCTCTAGACCCTCCTATAGCCTTTGATGAGTGTCTGGATTCTGGATGGCAGTATTTTTGAACATGCGTCCATACAAAATCTCTCCAGTTCAGTTAAATTTGATGCCTGCTGAGCAGTGACAGCCTGCTTCATGTCATCCTATAGATTTTCCATGATATTCAAGTCAGGGGACTGTGATGGCCGTTCCAGAATATTGAACTTCTCCCTCTGCAGAAATGCCTTTTGTAGATTGTGTGTTTAGTGTGTTTAGGGTCATTGTCTTGTTGGAATATCCAACCCTGTGTAACTTCAACTTTGTGACTGATGCTTGAACATTATCCTGAAGAATTTTGTTGTCTGACCCTTGACTTTAACAAGCGCCCCAGTCCCAGAACTAGCCCCACAGCATGATGGAACTTCCACCAAATTTGACAGAAGGTAGTAGGTGTTTTTCTTTGCATGGCGGAAGAACACTGCATTCCAAGTGCTTTTTGTTATGACCAAATTACTCAATTTTTGTCTTGTCTTATTCCAAAGCACTTTGTTCCAAAATGACTGTGGCTTGTCTAAATGAGCTTTTGCATAAACAAGCGACTGTTTGTGGTGTGAGTGCAGAAAGGGCTTCATTCTCATCACTCTGCCATACAGGTGTTCTTTGTGCAGATTGAGCTGAATTGTAGAACGATATACATATATACCATTTGCAGCAAGAAGTTCTTGCAGGTCATTGGTGATCTTTGGGTTGTCTGTAACCATTCTCACAATCCTCCACATATGCCGCTCCTGTATTTTTCTTGGCCTGTCAGATCTGGGTTTTACAGCAACTGTGCCTGTGGCATTCCATTTCCTGATTCCATTCCTTACAGAAGAAACTGGCAGTTTATACATCTGAGGTAGC
This sequence comes from Xenopus borealis, assembly GCA_024363595.1. Taxonomy (NCBI): domain Eukaryota; kingdom Metazoa; phylum Chordata; class Amphibia; order Anura; family Pipidae; genus Xenopus; species Xenopus borealis. Next base: position 176,593,681 of record CM044431.1, read on the forward strand.
TTTTTATAGCCTTCCCCTAAACTACTGAACAATCTTTGTGTTTAGATCTTTTAAGAGTTACTTTGAGGATACCATGCTGTCACTCTTCATATGAGAGTCAAACAGACGCACAACTTGCAATCGGCCACCTAAAAATACCGTTTCTCATGATCAGACATACCTGCCTATGAAGATCCAGACTTAATGAGCTAATCCAGGGATCCCCAACCTTTTCAACCCGTGAGCAACACTCCGAAGTAAAAGGAGTTGGGGAGCAACACTAGCATGAAAAATGTTCTTGGAGTGCCAAATCAATGCTGTGATTGGCCATTTGGTAGCCTGTGTGTGTATTGTCAATCTACATTGAGGCTCTGTTTGGCAGTGCACCTGGTTTTTATACAACCAAAACTTGCCTCCAAGCCTGGAATTCAAAAATAAGCTCCTGCTTTGAGGTCACTGTGAGCAACATCCAAGGGGTTGGAGAGCAACATGTTGCTCATGAGCTACTGGTTGGGGACCACTGAGCTAATCCAACCAATTTGATCAGTATTGAGGAGTGGCATGCCTTCAAATTAGCAAAATTATAGGGGTACCCACATTTTTGCACAGCCAGTTTTTCACATTTGATTTAATTACATACAACTGAATACTGCTTCACTACAAATCTTTGTTCAGAAAACACCCCAGTTCTCAGATATTCCTGGGAAATTACCACAGTTATCTTTTTTGTTGTAAGTATCAATTATAATGCAGGAGAAGGGTTCCCAAACGTTTTCATATGACTATCACTGGCATCTGAAGTATTCCCCGCTGTAGCTATTCCTGTTCTTATTTAAAAACATCCGTTGCTATCACGTGCACTTTTTATGCCTATTGGGTCAAACCCAACATAGCACAAAGCTGCCCACTTGGTTTCTCCAGACCAAGTTGGTGCTTATTGGCCAGTGTACATGCTCCAAATCATGGTATCCTTGACATGCAGCACTATAAAAGGTCAACACTTAAATAGTAACATGTTCCTAGTAAATAGTGATGTGTGTCCACAGCAGCTGAAGACTAGTAGTGCATACAAGATAAAACAGCAAGCCAACATTCAAAGCCAGCTGATCAACAACAGCTTACCCAGTTAGTAGAAGTACAGCCAAAACAACATTGCCAAACTACATCCTTCATCTGAAAGTAGTAGTTTAAACACGCGTGAAGCTTTAGAATTAGACACAGCAAGCCACGCTTTACCTGTTGAAGACTCGAGGAATTTGAAATAGCAAGTACAAGGCTTGGCTGTAGGAGAAGTTTACGAAAAAGGACATTTATTGTTTTAAATATACATAATAAAGGAATTAATTGTGCCAGGTCTGATATTAACATACATCAATAACAGTCTTATTTTTGTTGTTGTAGCTGTCATCATTTTGCTTCCAGCATCCCCATACTTGTTATTTATCTGCACTGCACCATTGGGTATAAACTAGATGGGCCACTGCTCTGTGACAATTCATGTAGGGGAAGAATTTAAGAGTAGAAGCTACATGCACTGAATGAGACTGAAGTAAAGGCTTTTAATGCCTGTGACCAACTGTCACCAGTGCCTTCATTCAGGTGTTTTGGCAATTTGTTTCAGAAGACACCAATATAGTGTGCAGCCAGAGGTTGGGAACATTATATTTTTACTAAATAGTCCATTAATGGCTTCATGGGTGAGGCTGTCAATTGCATTTTCATCTTGTGCCATTGGTGTATATTGAAATTTACTATAGCATAAATAACTAAATTAGACCAGTGATTTTCAAACTTGTGCCTCCAGCTGTTAAGGAACTACAAGTCCCACAATGCAATGAAGGAGTCTGACAGCCACAGTCAGGCAAATGCATTGTGGGACTTGTAGTTTCTTAATAGCTGGAGGCACAAGGTTGAAAATCACTGAATTAGACCATCACGAGGGGTTGACAAATACTTGTAGCCATGAAAGTGGCTGTGCTCACTTATTATTTCCCCACAGTGGTGGATATACGCCAGTGTAATACGTCTTACATTAACATACATCATTGTCATTTTCAAACCACATATATGCTGTTAATCAGGCCATTGGGATACAAGTTTCATAGGACCAAGAGTATCACATTTAAAGAGGACCTGTCACCTTGAGACATGAGTAAAATATTTATTTTCCATCCTTAGTTAAACCCTTTAGTCAGCTGTTTTTGTCTATATCTGAAACGGATTAGAAAATATCCTTCATGTAAAAAGGGCTTCATAGGCGCTGCCATGTTTAAACACCCCTTTGTTTTCCATGTGTGGGCTGTGCCAAACTGCCAAATCTCATTCATGCTTAGTCAGAGTAAACTCTGTGATAGACAGGCTCTGTATAACTCATGTCACACCAGGACTTGATATTCTATGGGAATTATTTGAAACACCTTCTATTGTTCTATTCAGATTGTGTGGGCTACTCCAGCCACTAACAACTGCACAAACTGGTGATATCGTGAGAGGAGTCTGCAGGACTGATTCTACCCATGATGCTTTGCTCTCCTGACTTTCTGGAAAGTCAGGGCTTCAGTTAGTGTCTCATGGACATTTGAAAAGTAGTTATAAATTGAGCCTTTTGTTTGTCTTCCTAGTGTTAACTCAATCATGACAGGTTTCCTTTAAAGGCATTTCCCTAACTTGCTAGCATGCACTTTTAATGGAGGGCTTAGATCTAGATTATCTCCCTGATATAAGGTATACTATGTTACAGTTGTGCAGCAAAATAATGTCATCCGGAGTGGGGTTCCTAATCAGGTGAAGAATAAATAATCACATAGTATAATCAACCCAGAAGCCTCAGACAACCTACACATGCAAACCTCTTGTCTACTTTTGTCCAGGAGAAAGAAACCAAGGCATCACCTTCCCTATCTCCAGACCTATCTGCAGGTCTGAGGTTAAAGGAAAACTATACCTCCCTAACAATGTAGGTCTCTATAAAAAGATATTGCATAATCTGTTTAGGGGCAGCAAGGGCTGTCATCCCAAGGCACTGGAAATCTACTGAACCACCATCTATTAAGGAGTGGATCACAGAGATGGGCCGCATTAAGCAGATGGAAGAGTTGGTCTCATATTTACATGACAAGCAAACAGTATATACCACAACTTGGGTAACACTAATGGGCTCTGACTTTATCAAAAACTTGTAACCGGACTGGAGCACTTACCCAACGACTATATGGTTAATGGGCAAGTCGTCAGATTTAGGCGCTCTATTTAGGAGTAATTAAAGGAAAAATGAATTTCTGAGCAACAGAAGTGTTGAAGAAAAAGATACAACTCTGTCTGTTAATTGGCTCATGTGACCTAACTTTATAGTTTGTTTGGTATGTTTGTGTGCACCGTTGGATCCTAGGATCCCAGGAGGCTGTCCTTATTTTCTAAAATGGCTATTTTCTATTTATGATTACCCAATGGCTAATGCTACTAAAAAAGTATATTATTATGAAAATGGTTTATTTACATGAAGCAGGGTTTTACATATGAGTTATTTTATGCAGTATCTGTTTATAGAGACCTACATTGTTTCGGGGGGTATAGTTTTCCTTTAATTTGTTGCTTATTATCCATTTGCCATGGTGATTTTATTGGCATGTACTGTATGTGATTAATGAAATACTTATCCATGTTCTGCAGTGATGTTTTTGCCATGTCTGGGGTCAATGTAATGTCTACAATTCATTTTCTGCAGTAATCATGTTTTTTTTTACTCTACGGTGATCTTTTTGGCATCTGCTCTCTACTATGCCTGTGAGGAAGTGAAAGCCAGAATTTATAAGAATAAAGACAAAACTGAAATAAACAAACCAAGTACAAAAGTGCTTTTAATTTGAAGATCACATGATTTTCGTATCTAGCACGACAGGAGATAATGAAACAAATTAAGACAGTTCACATCATTTTATTGCTTATCTGCCATGAATAGAAGATACAAAACAACACATTCTTCCTAAAAGACAAATACTAAACCTTGATAAACGTGTATATTGTTTTTACATGGCACACAGAAATACAGCAGACACACAGAACAAAACTAAGACTGTTTCAGCTTTCCCTGGAAGAAAAGAATCCCCCAAAGTAGAGCTTGTGATGAATGAATGTAAATGAAAAGGAATTTATTTTAGGCAGATATTCTCATGTTAGGACTGACATTGCTTGTGACTTATCAGCCTGATACAAGAATATCTGCTAATCATTTGTATTTCACTTGTTTACTTGTATTGGTATTCATTCAAATGCCCCAGAAAACAGAACCAGAATAATATTTGCTTCATTGCACAGATAACCAACATTTGTGCATGTCACACCCACAATAATTAGATCTACCGTGAAAAAAAACAACATAAATGCTACTAGAATATTTTAAAATGTGTCTACATTGTCTCAGTAAGCGCCAGATCTATTACATCTATATTATAACTGGCTCACTCAAACCTTTACATGTGTATTTGGCATAGCAAAAAGAAAATAGAATTCTAATTTCATATATTACAATGCTTTTATAAAGGACATCTTTCAATATATTGTTAAATAATGATCTCTCTTACAATTACAAACATTTAAATGGGTCAGATTCTTTATAAATAATGGAAGACCAGATATGAAGAGCCAAGTGACTAAGAGATTCCTCTCCCTTTGCATCATTCACTCCCAGATACATGAGATATAGATCACAGTCCAACTGAATTGTGAATCTCTTAAAAGACAGGAAAAAAATCGGTGTCACTGGAAAACAAGAGAGTTTCCCAACACAAATAACATAGATAAGGAATTCCAGGGCATAACATTATATTTATTGTCTGGCTTTTGAATCAAGATTTGTTAAGGCTGGTTGCTAGTCTCGTTTCATTGATATGTTACATTTAGATCAGAGCTAAAGCAAGGCAAGAGGTGTTCTTAAATCCATATCCTGGTACAATGGTTATAAGAAACAGGGAAACAGGGTCCCCTAACAGAAAAGGCAACTGAAGTCAAACCTATACACAGGCGTTACATTGCTCTTTAGTACTAAGCAGTTTAAGGATTGAGGCCTCTCTCAAGAGACAACATAACAGTATGTGTCTCAAATCAGCAAGTTTTGCCACTTGCTATAAAAGAAGTGATTTCCATTATCTAAAACTGACACATATCCTGCCTTTTACTTTTCCCATTTTATCTCTTAGGGCCACAATACACAGGTCTTAAACGCAAGACGGGAATCTGCGGCTCCTCTTGTGCTGAGCTGCCTGTCCCTGGAATCATTAGCTCCGCTCGTGTGCAGGCACAGAGGATTTAGGAGGGAAATGGAAAATCTTTGAGTCTGCCTGCAGAGGAGAAGTAACGATTCCTGGTGCCAGTAGTGCTGCAGAAGACGAGCAGTGGATTCCGTTTCTCTACACCAGTGATTTTCAACCTTGTGCCTCCAGCTGTTAAGGAACTACAAGTCCCACAATGCAATAAAGGAGTCTGACAGCCACAGTCAGGCAAATGCATTGTGGGACTTGTAGTTTCTTAACAGCTGGAGGCACAAGGTTGAAAATCACTGCTCTACAGGCTGAGATCTGTGCCTTTAAGAGTCATGTGCCACTTGCCAGAAAACCACCAAAGGACTAGTCTACTCTTGATATCAATAGTCACACAAACTTTTATTTACCTGATTCGATGTAAGAACCTCTGAAGGATAAATACAGTTTACTGGATTTAAAAATCATAATCCCCTAAATTAAATATATATATAAAAAAAAAAAATTGGAGAACTGTGCTTGAGCTTAACATGACTTTTGTAGTGACAGTATAAAACCTACACAATGTTAAAAGTCAAATAAAACTCTAGTTTACATACACTACAGTAAAGAGCAGCAAAGGCTGAGGACTGGCCATAAAAAAAGGCATCCATATAGCAACTATCTGTATAGAACACAGATGTAAAGACTACAGAGCACACACAGCTTTGCAGTAGTTCCACAACTCCATTGGGTAAGAATCCCGTCTGAATGTGCAGGATGTTCAGCAAAAGGACAGGTTTCAGGGGCCGCTCTCTCTGGGGTTTTAGAAATTAATAAAATTTGCTTGATACACTCCATCTTCTTTATTGATCTGTAAATAAACATGTATTAATAGTGAAACATACAAAGAACAGCACATATTTGAACTAGAGTGTAGTGGGTTTGTTCGGTACTTGCACACAAAAACAAAAACTGGCAGCTGAGGGCTGTTTCTATTTTTAGAACAGGGATTCGGTCATGATTTCAATGGTGACATTTTTATTACTAAAATACACCGTGTACATTACACAGAGTTCATTCAACCATTTGACTTTTTTTTAAATGACAACAAAAGGAAATGTTTTAGTTGTAATATTGGTGTGTAGGCAGCCATCTCTCATTTTACCTGGTCATGTGCTTTCAGAAAAAAGCCAGCACTTTAGGATGGAACTGCTTTCTGGCAGGCTGTTGTTTGGGGGAAGGCAGCATTTTGAACAATGTAGGTGTCAGGGAGCTGCTTTTTGGTTACCTTCCAATTGTTCTGTTGATAGGCTGCCAACTTGCAGTACAGAGTGACTGAAGTTTATCACAGCACAAGTCACATGACCAAGGGCACCTGGGAAACTGACACCATGTCTAGTCCCAGTCAGATTTCAAAATGAAATATTAAATGCAGGGGATGCAGTTAATTGATGCATTTTGAAAAAAAAAAAAATTTTTTTTTGCCCAGGACAGAATCCCTTTAAAGCTGCAGGGAGATCAGAATGAAAGCACAGGGAGGGAAGTATGAGAAAAAAAAACAGAGGGAGGGCTGCAGCGACGGCATACATTTGGGTACAATGCCAAGTGAAAGAAGCTCATGGTTTGGAAAGTGTAAGGAAAGTAGAAATGGAGAATACTCAGACAGAACCATACAGCAGGTGTGTGATCAGAAAATATTGGGAAAGGAGGATGGAAAGTATACCCCCAACTTTTCTTTAATTGAACTCTATGCCTGGCTGGTACAAATATAACTTACTCTCTTAAAGTGATATGAACACTAAATAAAAACTACACTAGTGCATTAACAGTTACCTATAGGTCAGGTTGATCAATTTTCACTGATAGGGCTGATTTGTAAATAATTGTTACTTGAAGTTCCTAAACCTGGCTGTTTTGCCAAATGGACTGTCCCTTTTCAACCTGTCAAGAGTGCTGCACAAATATGGCAGCCTCCTCATACAGGAACATGGGGGGACGAGACTGGTAATGTTAAAGTATCAAGCAAGTACTTTTATGGCAAAATTATAAATAGCATGGAAAGAATGTTATGATACATAGGTTTAATTTCTGGTGTAAACAGATTTTGCCAGTTCTGCCATCAACACTGGCTGCTCAGAGAAGACGAAATACTTTAACTTTGTTACTTAAAAAAAAAATTTTTCATTATTATTATTATGAATGCAGAACCATCTACTACTATTATTATTACTATTTGAATTTACAAAGAGCGCTAGCTAGCTAGTTTTGGAAATATAATGCAACTGCACATAAGTTAAAAAAAAAAAACATCAATTCGTCCCACACTACAGTACACAGAATTTGTGTGTCCATTCTTCACCAGAAAATGGAGACTTTAACAAAACATTGGCTTGCTTCTATTTCTCTTTTAAGTATTTTTCTATTACCCATTCATATGAAGTTTCCCAATGTGAAGAGCAGTCTCTGAGATTTTATTGTTGTACCACAGCATTTTTGGGTGCTCAACTTGACATTTGCAACTAATGAAGCAACAGAAAACACTGGCTTGTCTGCTCATGTTATACAAAGAGTATTTATATTTCAATGGATGTAGTGTAGGGAGTGGAGATAGTCTATGAGGTCTGTGGTGCCAATCAGTTTTGTTTCCATGGCTTTGATGCGGTCTTAGGGAGACAGAACTGACATTTTAAACCCATAAATGTTTGAATGTCACTCTTTACATGATATTAAAAGTTCATTTTAAAGACTAATCTCCTTTCTTTCCTGCCTCGCTATTAAAAAAATCTGAATATACAAAACCATATTGAGAAAACATCTCAAATTTGTGCTTTTATAAACTTAAAATATTCAAAAATCATGAACTGTAAAAATAGCTTACATTTTGTTTAGGTCAATTCCCTTTGACTTCTTCATAAACTCAACAGTTTTTAGATTCCACATTTTTTAATTTGAGGGGTTTTTTTTGTACTTTCTAAATGTCTAAAATTTGTGAGTTTTAGATAAAAAAAAAAAAACACCCTCAAATTGTAGCTAACATTCGAATATGGACATTGATAAATCACCCCCTAGTTTTTTTTATTAGAAAGAGCCTGATAAAGTGCATCCTTTACCTGGCTTCTGCTTACCCGGTTATCTGTTTTTGATGGAATATTAGGCTTCAGTGGCAACTGGGGCTTTTTCAGAATGCCAGGCTTCTGTGCTGGTATAGGTTCAGCTTCTTTCTCTTCTTCATATACGCCTGCCAAAGCATAATGCTTCCTCCTTAGTTCCCCCAAGCGCATTCGTTCATTTTGCAGCATATTCTCCAGCTCCAGAACTTTAACCTGTATTGGGAAACCATTTTTATATGTATTTAGAGCTAAAACATATCACTTTTCCAGAGGGATGCAGAAACAAATGTGTATGTTTTTAACTGCATACACTTACCTGGCTTTCCATTTCTTCTTTTTTCAGTTTAATTAGTGACATACCAGAAAAGTCCATGGTATCTAGAACAGATGAGAAGAGAGGTATGCATACATTGCTTGCTCATCTGTAAATGGTTAAAAAAAATAATTTGGACCCTTTAAATCTCCTGGGCTCCTGTGAGTCAAAGGGTCTGTTTCATCTGTATTTAAAGGAAATTCAACTCCCCACAGTCAAAGGTCCCCACTGGCCCCCTCCCTGCTAAGTGTTACCCCAAAATTGTGTCCCCTGTAGGATTACGGGCCACACATGCAGAGTTAGCACAGTGGAGCTCATTGTCACTTCTGGTGCACGCACCAATACAGTATTTGATTTACGAAGAGCGTCGAAGATGGTGCCCGTGAGCTCCACTGTGCTGACTCTGCATGTACAGTCAGTAATCCTACAGGGGACACAATTCTGGGGTAACACTAAGCAGGGGGGTCTTTTGACTGTAGGGAGTTTAGTTCTCCTTTAAGCCTCTGTGTGCATTTGATATTTAAAAAAATAAAATAATGTCAATACTTTGCCCACTTTGCCCATAGAAATTACACATGAATTATTCTGCTACCAGCTTCAAGGGTGACTGTAGCTCCAGGGTTCCTCTGCATCAGTGGACCTCTGCGCATGATTGGGAAGAGGAAGCAAGACAAGTAGCAGTGACAAGTGCAACTATGTAGAAGTTTAAAGCGGTTTTAAGTGACCTGTAAAGTTTTACTAGCCTTACACCATACATCCAGGGTGAATTTATGTTTGGGTATAGCTGGTGGGATGGGATTTGAGAAAATACAGCCTATATAAATTGGCAGAAATTAGCAGACAAAATTTTCAGTGCCCTTTAGATTACTGCAAATATCTAAAATTAATTTTGTTTTTGGTAAACTCTTTCCATGTGTTCTATTGCATGCCATATAAAAAGTCTTGTGAGGCAAGCACTCATCCTACCTTTATCTTCAATCTGTTCTTGACCAGATTTTGTGGAGGCTACCACATTAGCAGCCATCTCATTCACATGCCTTGAACATTGCTGCAGTTTGGGCAGATTCTTGCTATTCTTATCAGCTTTTACCTGCAACGGAAATGAGTAATATAAAGAAAGGTTTCATTCTCAGAACTTTGTGCCTTCCATACAGAGGTTACAGATCAAAATTACTAAATGCATATGAAGATGATTTCTACTGCTCCAAAACTTAATTTGGGATGATTATTTATGAACAAAGGTCATTTTGTACCTTGGAGGCCGCAACTAGCTGTGCTGTGCTTGCTGCAATCTCGTGGGACCCCACTATAAGTTCTTCATATTTGCCTTTATGAAGGACCACTTTATCTGCAGATTCTCTAAAATATAAAACATGTGAGGGAGTTGGATATTGCACTCTGTAATATGTCAGAATATCAGTAGATTAACTCTATGTGGTTTAAGACGTGTTAAAATGACCGCTAGATTAATAAGAATATTTTGTCATATTTGGAAAGTGAAATCAAACATAAAAGTAACATTCTGCAACTATGTATTTTTTTTTTTATTAAATGTCTTGGCTGAGACAAATAGAGTTACAATATATGGAAAGATCAGATTCTGTTTCGGAACGGTTACCTCCAGTCAGTCCATCCTCATCGAAGGCTTAGATTGGATTGTTTGGGTCCCAACAGTCAGAAAATGTTAAGTTAAGTACAAGACCTTCAAGCAAAGCACCATGCCTGTTCTATATTCTATAGAATGAACATAATTGTCAATCACTATTTAATGGCCGATGTCTGATCTGAGCACTAGATAAAAGGCCATTTCTTAAAAAGTCGAGTAGAAAATCCTTAATATAAAAAAATACTGGACTTTTTTTTTTTAACCTCAGCTACTGATGTTAATGAGCAGTATCAGGAAAGGGACCCTGTACACGATGTTGACAGCATTATCAAGGGGGGGTCCTCTCAATCTCAAGAGCTGTTTAAAAGACACCTTAAAGGAAAAGTAAATGTTTTTCTTTCTGTAAATTTGCTCTAAACAGCCCCCCA